>CM074111.1:600000-1141681 GCA_037178635.1 Bombus dahlbomii
TCGTGCCAAGCTGCAAAACCACGCGCAATCGTCCTCAAAACGCGATCTTTCGTCGATTTTCACGAAAAATGTCTGTAATTTCCTTCCCGTTGGAGATATTTTCAAGTCTAAGCGCTGCTTTCACACAATATTACACGCCGATTGTGGTGCACGTCGCGTCTAGCTGAAAAACCAGGCGCAATCATCTTCAAAATGCGATCTTCCGTTGATTGTGACGAAAAATGACTGTAATTTCTGTCCCGCTGGTGCTATTTGTATGTTTAAGCGTTTCCTTCACTCAGTTTTACACGCCGAATGTGATGTACGTCGCGTCTAGCTGCAAAACCACGAGCAACCTTTTTCAAAATGGGATCTTTCGTCGATTTTGACGAATAAGTGACTGTAATTTCTTTTCCGTTGGAGATATTCAGCATTTAAACGCCCCTTTCACTCAGTTTTACACGCTGAATGCTGTGCACGTCGCGTCTAGCTGCAGAACCACGAGCAATCGTTCTTAAAGCGCGATCTTCCGTTGATTTTGAGGAAAAATGACTGTAATTTCTTTCCCGCTGGAGATATATGTACGTTTAATCGTTCCTGTCACTCAGTTTTACACGACGAATATGGTGCACGTCGCGTCTAGCTGCAGAACCACGCGCAATCGTTCTTAAAACACGATCTTTCGTCGATTGTGACAAACAAATGATTGTAATTTCTTCCCGTTGGTGATATTCCCCGTTTAAACGCTCCTTTTACTCAGCTTTACACGCCGAATGCAGTGCACGTCGTGTCAAGCTGCAAAACCACGCGCAATCGTCCTCAAAACGCGATCTTTCGTTGATTTTCTAGAAAAATGTCTGTAATTTACTTCCCGTTGGAGATATTTTGAAGTCTAAGCGCTGCTTTCACACAATATAACACGCCGATTGTGGTGCACGTCGCGTCTAGCTGAAAAACCAGGCGCAATCGTCTTCAAAATGCGATCTTCCGTTGATTTTGACGAAAAAATGACTGTAATTACTTTCCCGTTGGAGGTATTTCGACATCAAAACGCTCGCTTCAATCAATTTTGCACGCCGAGTGTAGTGCACGTCGCGTTCAGCTGCAAAACCACGCGCAATAGCTCGCAAAACGCGTTCTTTCTTCGTTTATAACGAAAAATGTCTGCAATTTCCTTCCCGTTGGTGATATTCCACGTTTAAACGCTCCTTTCACTCAGTTTTACACGCCGAATGCAGTACACGTCGTGTCAAGCTGCAAAACCACGCGCAATCTTCCTCAAAACGCGACCTTTCGTCGATTTTCTCGAAAAATGTCTGTAATTTACTTCCCGTTGGAGATATTTTGTAGTCTAAGCGCTGCTGTCACACAATATTACACGCCGATTGTGGTGCACGTCGCGTCTAGCTGAAAAACTAGGCGCAATCGTCTTGAAAATGCGATCTTCCGTTGATTTTGACGAAAAATGACTGTAATTTCTCTCCCGCTGGAGATATTTGTATGCTTAAGTGTCTCTCTCATTCAATTATACACGCCGAATGTGGTGCATGTCGCGTTCAGCTGCAGAACCACGCGCAATCGTCTTCAAAATGCGATCTTTCGTCGATTTTCTCGAAAAATGTCTCTCATTTCCTTCCCGTTGGAGATATTCAGCGTTTAAACGCTCCTTTCACTCAGTTTTACGCGCCGAATATGGTGCACGTCGCGTCTAGCTGAAAAACCGGGCGCAATCGTCTTCAAAATGCGATCTTCCGCTGATTTTGACGAAAACTGACTGTAATTTCTATCCCGCTGGAAATATTAGTACGTTTAAGCGTTTCTTTCACTCAGTTTTACACGCCGAATGCAGTGCACGTCGCGTCTAGCTGCAGATCCACGCGCAATCGTTCTCAAAACGCGATCTTTCGTCGATTTCCTCGAAAAATGACTGCAATTTCTTCCTGTTGGTGATATTCCACGTTTAAACGCTCCTTTCACTCAGTTTTACACGCCGAATGTGGTGCACGTGGCGTTCAGCTGCAAAACCACGCGCATTCGTCCTCAAAACGCGATCTTTCGTCGGTTTTCTCGAAAAATGTCAGTAATTTCCTTCCCGTTGGAGATATTTTGAGGTCTACGCGTTCGTTTCACTCAGTTTTACGCGCCGAATATGGTGCACGTCGCGTCTAGCTGAAAAACCAGGCGCAATCGTCTTCAAAATGCGATCTTCCGTTGATTTTGACGAAAAATGATTGTAATTTCTCTGCCGCTGGAGATATTTGTATGTTTAAGTGTTTCTTTCATTCAATTTTACATACCAAATGTGGTGCACGTCGCGTTCAGCTGCACAAGCACGCGCAATCGTCTTGATAATGCGATCTTTCGTCGATTTTCTCGAAACATGTATGTAATTTCCATCCCGTTGGATATATTTTGAAGTCTATGCGCTGCTTTCACACAGTTTTACACGCCGATTGTGGTGCACGTAGCGTGTAGCTGCAAAACCACGCGCAATCGTCTTCAAAATGCGATCTTTCGTTGATTTTGACGAAAAATGACTGTAATTCTTTTTCCGCTGGAGATATTTGTACGTGCAAGCGATCCCTTCACTCAGTTTTGCACGCAGTCTGTAGTGCACGTATCGTGTAGCTGCAAAACCACGCGCAATCGTTCTCAAAACGCGATCTTTCGCCGATTTTCGCGATAAATATCTGTAATTTCCTCACGTTGAAGGTATTTGGACGTTTAAGCGTTCCTTTCACTCGGTTCTACACGCCGAATGTGGTGCACGTCGTGTCAAGCTGCAAAACCACGCGCAATCGTCCTCAAAACGCGATCTTTCGTCGATTTTCACGAAAAATGTCAGTAATTTCCTTCCCGTTGGAGATATTTTGAAGTCTAAGCGCTGCTTTCACACAATATTACACGCCGATTGTGGTGCACGTCGCGTCTAGCTGAAAAACCAGGCGCAATCGTCTTCAAAATGCGATCTTCCGTTGATTTTGACGAAAAATGATTGTAATTTCTCTGCCACTGGAGATATTTGTATGTTTAAGTGTTTCTTTCATTCAATTTTACATACCAAATGTGGTGCACGTCGCGTTCAGCTGCACAAGCACGCGCAATCGTCTTGATAATGCGATCTTTCGTCGATTTTCTCGAAACATGTATGTAATTTCCATCCCGTTGGAGTTATTTTGAAGTCTATGCGCTGCTTTCACACAGTTTTACACGCCGATTGTGGTGCACGTAGCGTGTAGCTGAAAAACCACGCACAATCGTCTTCAAAATGCGATCTTTCGTTGATTTTGACGAAAAATGACTGTAATTCTTTTTCCGCTGGAGATATATGTACGTGCAAGCGATCCCTTCACTCAGTTTTGCACGCCGTCTGTAGTGCACGTATCGTGTAGCTGCAAAACCACGCGCAATCGTTCTCAAAACGCGATCTTTCGCCGATTTTCGCGATAAATGTCTGTAATTTCCTCACGTTGAAGGTATTTCGACGTTTAAGCGTTCCTTTCACTCGGTTCTACACGCCGAATGTGGTGCACGTCGTGTCAAGCTGCAAAACCACGCGCAATCGTCCTCAAAACGCGATCTTTCGTCGATTTTCACGAAAAATGTCAGTAATTTCCTTCCCGTTGGAGATATTTTGAAGTCTAAGCGCTGCTTTCACACAATATTACACGCCGAATGTAGTGCACGTCGCGTTCAGCTGCAGAACCACGCGCAATCGTTCTTAAAACGCGATGTTTCGTTGATTTTGACGAGAAATGACTGAAGTTTCCTTCCCGTTGGAGATATCTTTACGCTTAAGCGCTATTTTACCTGCCCATTACATGCCGAATGTAGCGCTCGCTACGTTCAGAGTCGAAACAAGCCGAGCAGGTGTTAAAACTCAATCTTTCATTGCTTTTGACGAAAAATGACAGACATTTCCTTCCCGTTGATGATATTTTTACGTTTAAACGCCCTTTTACCTCTTTTTGACAATACAAATGCAGTGCACTCTGTTTCCAGCGTAAAAAAAGCCCAGTTGCACGCAAAACGCAAACTGTCGTCGTCTCTTGACGAGAAATGACTGTCATGTACTTCCCGTTGGTGGTATTTCGACATTTAAACGCTTCTTTCACTCAGGTTTACACGCCGAATGCAGTACACGTCGCGTCTAGCTGCAGAATCACGCGCAATCGTTCTTAAAACGCGATCTTTCGTCGATTTTGACGGAAAATGACTGGAATTTCCATTCCGTTGGAGATATTTTTACGTCTAAGCGATCCTTTCACTCAGTTTTGCACGCCGAATGTAGTGCACGTAGAGTGTAGCTGCAAAACCACGCGGAATCGTTCTCAAGACGCGATCTTTCGTCGATTTTCTCGATAAATGACTGTAATTTCCTTACCGTTGGAGATCATTTGAAGTCTAAGCGCTGCTTCCACACAATATTACACGCCGATTGTGGTGCACGTCGCGTCTAGCTGAAAAACCAGGCGCAATCGTCTTCAAAATGCGATCTTCCGTTGATTTTGACGAAAAAATGACTGTAATTTCTTTCCCGTTGGAGGTATTTCGACATCAAAACGCTCGCTTCAATCAATTTTGCACGCCGAGTGTAGTGCACGTCGCGTTCAGCTGCAAAACCACGCGCAATAGTTCGCAAAACGCGTTCTTTCGTCGTTTATAACGGAAAATGTCTGCAATTTCCTGCCCGTTGGTGATATTCCACGTTTAAACGCTCCTTTCACTCAGTTTTACACGCCGAATGCAGTACACGTCGTGTCAAGCTGCAAAACCACGCGCAATCTTCCTCAAAACGCGATCTTTCGACGATTTTCTCGAAAAATGTCTGTAATTTACTTCCCGTTGGAGATATTTTGTAGTCTAAGCGATGCTGTCACACAATATTACACGCCGATTGTGGTGCACGTCGCGTCTAGCTGAAAAACTAGGCGCAATCGTCTTCAAAATGCGATCTTCCGTTGATTTTGACGAAAAATGACTGTAATTTCTCTCCCGCTGGAGATATTTGTATGCTTAAGTGTCTCTCTCATTCAATTTTACACGCCGAATGTGGTGCATGTCGCGTTCAGCTGCAGAACCACGCGCAATCGTCCTCAAAACGCGATCTTTCGTCGATTTTCTCGAAAAATGTCTCTAATTTCTATCCCGTTGGAGATATTCGGCGTTTAAACGCTCCTTTCATTCAATTTTGCACGCCGAGTGTAGTGCACGTCGCGTGTAGCTGCAACACCACGCGCAATATCTCGCAGAACACGATCTTCCGTCGATTTTGACGAATCATGTCTATAATGTCCTTCCCGTTGGAGGTATTTCGACATCAAAACGCTCGTTTCATTCAATTTTGCACGCCGAATGTAGTGCACGTCGTGTCTAGCCGCAAAGCCACGCGCAATCGTCCTCAAAACGCGATCTTTCGTCGATTTTCTCGAAAAATGTCTCTAATTTCCTTCCCGTTGGAGATATTCGGCGTTTAAACGCTCCTTTCACTCAGTTTTACGCGCCGAATATGGTGCACGTCGCGTCTAGCTGAAAAACCGGGCGCAATCGTCTTCAAAATGCGATCTTCCGTTGATTTTGACGAAAAATAACTGTAATTTCTCTCCCGCTGGAGATATTTGTATGTATAAGTGTTTCTTTCACTCAGTTTTACACGCCGAACGTAGTGCACGTGGCGTTTACCTGCAATTCCACGCGCAATAGCTCGCAAAACGTGAATCTTTCGTCGATTTTGACGAAAAATGACTGTAATTCCTTTCCCGTTGGAGATATTCAGCGTTTAAACGCTCCTTTCACCCAGTTTTACACGCCGAATGTGATGCACGTCGCGTCTAGCTGCAAAATCTCGCGCAATCGTTCTCAAAATGCGATCTTTCGTCGTTTTGGACGAAAAATGACTATAATTTCCGTCACGTTGGAGGTATTTCGACATGAAAACGCTTGTTTCATTCAATTATGCACGCCGAATGTAGTGCACGTAGCGTGTAGCTGCAACACCACGCGCAATATCTCGCAGAACACGATCTTTCGTCGATTTTGACGAAAAAATTTCTGTAATATCTTTTCCCACTGGAGATATTTGTATGTTTAAGCGTTTCTTTCACTCAGTTTTACACGCCGAATGTTGTGCACGTGGAGTTTACCTGCAATAACACGCGCAATAGCTCGCAAAACGTGAATCTTTCGTCGATTTTGACGACAAATGACTGTAATTTCCTTCCCGTTGGTGATATTTCGACGTTTAAATACTCCTTTCACTCAGTTTTACACGCCGAATGTGGTGCTGGTCGCGTCTAGCTGCAAAATCACGCGTAGTCGTCTTCAAAATGCGATCTTTCGTCGGTTTTCTCGAGAAATGTCAGTAATTTCCTTCCCGCTGGAGATATTTGTACGTTCAAGCGTTCCCTTCACTCAGTTTTACACGCCGCATGTGGTGCACCTCGCGTCTAAACTGCAAAACCACGCATAATAGCTTGCAAAACCCGCTCTTTCGTCGATTTTGACGAACAAATGACTGTAATTTCTTCCCGTTGATGATATTCCACGTTTAAACGCTCCTTTCACTCAGGTTTACACGCCGAATGTGGTGCACGTGGCGTTCAGCTGCAAAACCACGCGCATTCGTCCTCAAAACGCGATCTTTCGTCGGTTTTCTCGAAAAATGTCAGTAATTTCCTTCCCGTTGGAGATATTTTGAGGTCTACGCGTTCGTTTCACTCAGTTTTACGCGCCGAATATGGTGCACGTCGCGTCTAGCTGAAAAACCAGGCGCAATCGTCTTCAAAATGCGATCTTCCGTTGATTTTGACGAAAAATGATTGTAATTTCTCTGCCGCTGGAGATATTTGTATGTTTAAGTGTTTCTTTCATTCAATTTTACATACCAAATGTGGTGCACGTCGCGTTCAGCTGCACAAGCACGCGCAATCGTCTTGATAATGCGATCTTTCGTCGATTTTCTCGAAACATGTATGTAATTTCCATCCCGTTGGATATATTTTGAAGTCTATGCGCTGCTTTCACACAGTTTTACACGCCGATTGTGGTGCACGTAGCGTGTAGCTGCAAAACCACGCGCAATCGTCTTCAAAATGCGATCTTTCGTTGATTTTGACGAAAAATGACTGTAATTCTTTTTCCGCTGGAGATATTTGTACGTGCAAGCGATCCCTTCACTCAGTTTTGCACGCAGTCTGTAGTGCACGTATCGTGTAGCTGCAAAACCACGCGCAATCGTTCTCAAAACGCGATCTTTCGCCGATTTTCGCGATAAATGTCTGTAATTTCCTCACGTTGAAGGTATTTCGACGTTTAAGCGTTCCTTTCACTCGGTTCTACACGCCGAATGTGGTGCACGTCGTGTCAAGCTGCAAAACCACGCGCAATCGTCCTCAAAACGCGATCTTTCGTCGATTTTCACGAAAAATGTCAGTAATTTCCTTCCCGTTGGAGATATTTTGAAGTCTAAGCGCTGCTTTCACACAATATTACACGCCGAATGTAGTGCACGTCGCGTTCAGCTGCAGAACCACGCGCAATCGTTCTTAAAACGCGATGTTTCGTTGATTTTGACGAGGAATGACTGAAGTTTCCTTCCCGTTGGAGATATCTTTACGCTTAAGCGCTATTTTACCTGCCCATTACATGCCGAATGTAGCGCTCGCTACGTTCAGAGTCGAAACAAGCCGAGCAGGTGTTAAAACTCAATCTTTCATTGATTTTGACGAAAAATGACAGACATTTCCTTCCCGTTGATGATATTTTTACGTTTAAACGCCCTTTTACCTCCATTTGACAATACAAATGCAGTGCACTCTGTTTCCAGCGTAAAAATAGACCAGGTGCTCGCTAAACGCGATCGTTCATCGTCACTTGACGAAAAATCATTGAAATATCCATCCTGTTAGAGATATTTCGAAGTTTTAACGCTCTTTTAACTCCATCTGACAAGTCAAATGCAGTGCACGCTGTTTCCAGCATCAAAACTGGACCAGTTGCACGCAAAACGCGATCTATGGTCGTATCTTTACGAAAAATGACTGTAATTTCCCACCTGTAGGAGATATTTTGAAGTTTTAACACTCTTTTAACTCCATCTGACAAGCCAAATGCATTGCACGCTGTTTCCAGCATCAACTCAGACCAGTTGCACGCAAAACGCGATCTATCGTCGTATATTTACGAAAAATGACTGTAATTTCCCACCTATAGGAGATATTTCGAAGTTTTAACGCTCTTTTAACTCCATCTGACAAGCCAACTGCAGTGCACGCTGTTTCCAGCATCAAAACAAGACCAGTTGCACGCAAAACGCTATCAATCGTCGTATCTTTGCGAAAAATGACTGTAATTTCCCACCTGTAGGTGATATTTCCTAGTTTTAACGCTCTTTTAACACCATCTGACAAGCCAAATGCAGTGCACGCTGTTTCCAGCATCGAAAAAAGACCAGTTGCACGCAAAACGCAAACTGTCGTCGTCTCCTGACGAGAAATGACTGTAATGTCCTTCCCGTTGGTGGTATTTCGACATTTAAACGCTTCTTTCCCTCAGTTTTACGCGCCGAATGCAGTGCACGTCGCGTCTAGCTGCAGAATCACGCGCAATCGTTCTTAAAACGCGATCTTTCGTCGATTTTGACGGAAAATGACTGGAATTTCCATTCCGTTGGAGATATTTTTACGTCTAAGCGATCCTTTCACTCAGTTTTGCACGCCGAATGTAGTGCACGTAGCTTGTAGCTGCAAAACCACGCGGAATCGTTCTCAAAACGCGATCTATCGTCAATTTTCTCGATAAATGTCTGTAATTTCCTTACCGTTGGAGATATTTTCAAGTCTAAGCGCTGCTTTCACACAATATTACACGCCGATTGTGGTGCACGTCGCGTCTATACTGCAAAACCACGCACAATAACTCGCAAAACGCGGTCTCTCGTCGATTTTAACGAGAAATGTCTGTAATTTCTTTACCCGTTGGAGATATTCAGGGTTTAAACGCTTCTTTCACCCAGATTTACACGCCGAATCTAGTGCACGTTGCGTCTAGCTGCAAAACCACGCGCAATCGTTCACAAAAAGCGATCTTTCGCCGATTTTGACGAAAAAATGACTGTAATATCTTTTCCCGTTGGAGATATTCGGCGTTCAAACGCTCCTTTCACTCAGTTTTACACGCGGAATGTGGTGCACGTAGCGTCTAGCTGCAAAACCACGCGCAATCGTCTTCAACATGCGATCTTTCGTTGATTTTGACGAAAAATGACTGTAATTTCTTTCCCGCTGAAGATATATGTACGTTTAATCGTTCCTGTCACTCAGTTTTACACGACGAATATGGCGCACGTCGCGTCTAGCTGCAGAACCACGCGCAATCGTTCTTAAAACACGATCTTTCGTCGATATTGACAAACAAATGACTGTAATTTCTTCCCGTTGGTGATATTCCACGTTTAAAAGCTCCTTTCACTCAGTTTTACACGCCGAATGCAGTGCACGTCGTGTCAAGCTGCAAAACCACGCGCAATCGTCCTCAAAACGCGATCTTTCGTCGATTTTCTCGAAAAATGTCTGTAATTTACTTCCCGTTGGAGATATTTTGAAGTCTAAGCGCTGCTTTCACACAATATTACACACCGATTGTGGTGCATGTCGCGTTCAGCTGCAAAACCACGCGCAATCGGCTTCAAAATGCGATCTTTCGTCGATTTTCTCGAAAAATGTCTGTAATTTCCATCCCGTTGGAGATATTTTGAAGTCGAAGCGCTCCATTCACTCAGTATTACACGCCGAATGTGGTGCACGTCGGGTCTAGCTGAAAAACCAGGCGCAATCGTCTTCAAAATGCGATCTTCCGTTGATTTTGACGAAAAATGACTGTAATTTCTCTCCCGCTGGAGATATTTGTATGCTTAAGTGTCTCTCTCATTCAATTTTACACGCCGAATGTGGTGCATGTCGCGTTCAGCTGCAAAACCACGCGCAATCGTCTTCAAAATGCGATCTTTCGTCGATTTTCTCGAAAAATGTCTCTCATTTCCTTCCCGTTGGAGATATTCAGCGTTTAAACGCTCCTTTCACTCAGTTTTACACGCCGAATGTGGTGCACGTCGCGTCTAGCTGCAAAACCACTCGCAATCGTCTACAAAATGCCATCTTTCGTTGATTTTGACGAAAAATGACTGTAATTTCTTTCCCGTTGGAGATATTCGGCGTTTACATGCCCCTTTCACTCAGTTTCACACGCCGAATGTGGTACACTTCGCGTCTAACTGCAAAACCACGCGCAATAGCTCGCAAAGCGCCATCTTTCGACGATTTTAACGATAAATTTCTGTAATTTCCTACCGTTGAAGGTATTTCGACGTTTTAGCGTTCCTTTCACTCAGTCCTACACGCCGAATGTGGTGCACGTCGTGCCAAGCTGCAAAACCACGCGCAATCGTCCTCAAAACGCGATCTTTCGTCGATTTTCACGAAAAATGTCTGTAATTTCCTTCCCGTTGGAGATATTTTCAAGTCTAAGCGCTGCTTTCACACAATATTACACGCCGATTGTGGTGCACGTCGCATCTAGCTGAAAAACCAGGCGCAATCGTCTTCAAAATACGATCTTCCGCTGATTTTGACGAAAACTGACTGTAATTTCTATCCCGCTGGAAATATTAGTACGTTTAAGCGTTTCTTTCACTCAGTTTTACACGCCGAATGCAGTGCACGTCGCGTCTAGCTGCAGATCCACGCGCAATCGTTCTCAAAACGCGATCTTTCGTCGATTTCCTTGAAAAATGACTGCAATTTCTTCCTGTTGGTGATATTCCACGTTTAAACGCTCCTTTCACTCAGTTTTACACGCCGAATGTGGTGCACGTGGCGTTCAGCTGCAAAACCACGCGCATTCGTCCTCAAAACGCGATCTTTCGTCGGTTTTCTCGAAAAATGTCAATAGTTTCCTTCCCGTTGGAGATATTTTGAGGTCTACGCGTTCGTTTCACTCAATTTTACACGCCGAAAGTGGTGCACGTCGCGTCTAGCTGTAAAACCAGGCGCAATCGTCTTCAAAATGCGATCATCCGTTGATTTTGACGAAAAATGATTGTAATTTCTCTCCCGCTGGAGCTATTTGTATGTTAAAGTGTTGTTCTCATTCAATTTTACACGCCGAACGTAGTGCACGTCGCGTCTAGCTGCAAAACCACGCGCAATCGTTCTCAAAACTCGATCTTTCGTCGATTTCCTTGAAAAATGACTGCAATTTCTTCCTGTTGGTGATATTCCACGTTTGAACGCTCCTTTCACTCAGTTTTACACGCCGAATGTGGTGCACGTATCGTGTAGCTGCAAAACCGCGCGCAATCCTTCTCAAAACGCGCTCTTTCGCCGATTTTCGCGATAAATGTCAGTAATTTCCTTCCCGTTGGAGATATTTTGAAGTCTAAGCGCTGCTTTCACACAATATTACACGCCGATTGTGGTGCACGTCGCGTCTAGCTGAAAAACCAGGCGCAATCGTCTTCAAAATGCGATCTTCCGTTGATTTTGACGAAAAATGATTGTAATTTCTCTGCCACTGGAGATATTTGTATGTTTAAGTGTTTCTTTCATTCAATTTTACATACCAAATGTGGTGCACGTCGCGTTCAGCTGCACAAGCACGCGCAATCGTCTTGATAATGCGATCTTTCGTCGATTTTCTCGAAACATGTATGTAATTTCCATCCCGTTGGAGTTATTTTGAAGTCTATGCGCTGCTTTCACACAGTTTTACACGCCGATTGTGGTGCACGTAGCGTGTAGCTGAAAAACCACGCGCAATCGTCTTCAAAATGCGATCTTTCGTTGATTTTGACGAAAAATGACTGTAATTCTTTTTCCGCTGGAGATATATGTACGTGCAAGCGATCCCTTCACTCAGTTTTGCACGCCGTCTGTAGTGCACGTATCGTGTAGCTGCAAAACCACGCGCAATCGTTCTCAAAACGCGATCTTTCGCCGATTTTCGCGATAAATGTCTGTAATTTCCTCACGTTGAAGGTATTTCGACGTTTAAGCGTTCCTTTCACTCGGTTCTACACGCCGAATGTGGTGCACGTCGTGTCAAGCTGCAAAACCACGTGCAATCGTCCTCAAAACGCGATCTTTCGTCGATTTTCACGAAAAATGTCAGTAATTTCCTTCCCGTTGGAGATATTTTGAAGTCTAAGCGCTGCTTTCACACAATATTACACGCCGAATGTAGTGCACGTCGCGTTCAGCTGCAGAACCACGCGCAATCGTTCTTAAAACGCGATGTTTCGTTGATTTTGACGAGAAATGACTGAAGTTTCCTTCCCGTTGGAGATATCTTTACGCTTAAGCGCTATTTTACCTGCCCATTACATGCCGAATGTAGCGCTCGCTACGTTCAGAGTCGAAACAAGCCGAGCAGGTGTTAAAACTCAATCTTTCATTGATTTTGACGAAAAATGACAGACATTTCCTTCCCGTTGATGATATTTTTACGTTTAAACGCCCTTTTACCTCCATTTGACAATACAAATGCAGTGCACTCTGTTTCCAGCGTAAAAATAGACCAGGTGCTCGCTAAACGCGATCGTTCATCGTCACTTGACGAAAAATCATTGAAATATCCATCCTGTTAGAGATATTTCGAAGTTTTAACGCTCTTTTAACTCCATCTGACAAGTCAAATGCAGTGCACGCTGTTTCCAGCATCAAAACTGGACCAGTTGCACGCAAAACGCGATCTATGGTCGTATCTTTACGAAAAATGACTGTAATTTCCCACCTGTAGGAGATATTTTGAAGTTTTAACACTCTTTTAACTCCATCTGACAAGCCAAATGCATTGCACGCTGTTTCCAGCATCAACTCAGACCAGTTGCACGCAAAACGCGATCTATCGTCGTATATTTACGAAAAATGACTGTAATTTCCCACCTATAGGAGATATTTCGAAGTTTTAACGCTCTTTTAACTCCATCTGACAAGCCAACTGCAGTGCACGCTGTTTCCAGCATCAAAACAAGACCAGTTGCACGCAAAACGCTATCAATCGTCGTATCTTTGCGAAAAATGACTGTAATTTCCCACCTGTAGGTGATATTTCCTAGTTTTAACGCTCTTTTAACACCATCTGACAAGCCAAATGCAGTGCACGCTGTTTCCAGCATCGAAAAAAGACCAGTTGCACGCAAAACGCAAACTGTCGTCGTCTCCTGACGAGAAATGACTGTAATGTCCTTCCCGTTGGTGGTATTTCGACATTTAAACGCTTCTTTCCCTCAGTTTTACGCGCCGAATGCAGTGCACGTCGCGTCTAGCTGCAGAATCACGCGCAATCGTTCTTAAAACGCGATCTTTCGTCGATTTTGACGGAAAATGACTGGAATTTCCATTCCGTTGGAGATATTTTTACGTCTAAGCGATCCTTTCACTCAGTTTTGCACGCCGAATGTAGTGCACGTAGCTTGTAGCTGCAAAACCACGCGGAATCGTTCTCAAAACGCGATCTATCGTCAATTTTCTCGATAAATGTCTGTAATTTCCTTACCGTTGGAGATATTTTCAAGTCTAAGCGCTGCTTTCACACAATATTACACGCCGATTGTGGTGCACGTCGCGTCTATACTGCAAAACCACGCGCAATAACTCGCAAAACGCGGTCTCTCGTCGATTTTAACGAGAAATGTCTGTAATTTCTTTACCCGTTGGAGATATTCAAGGTTTAAACGCTTCTTTCACCCAGATTTACACGCCGAATCTAGTGCACGTCGCGTCTAGCTGCAAAACCACGCGCAATCGTTCACAAAAAGCGATCTTTCGCCGATTTTGACGAAAAAATGACTGTAATATCTTTTCCCGTTGGAGATATTCGGCGTTCAAACGCTCCTTTCACTCAGTTTTACACGCGGAATGTGGTGCACGTAGCGTCTAGCTGCAAAACCACGCGCAATCGTCTTCAACATGCGATCTTTCGTTGATTTTGACGAAAAATGACTGTAATTTCTTTCCCGCTGAAGATATATGTACGTTTAATCGTTCCTGTCACTCAGTTTTACACGACGAATATGGCGCACGTCGCGTCTAGCTGCAGAACCACGCGCAATCGTTCTTAAAACACGATCTTTCGTCGATATTGACAAACAAATGACTGTAATTTCTTCCCGTTGGTGATATTCCACGTTTAAAAGCTCCTTTCACTCAGTTTTACACGCCGAATGCAGTGCACGTCGTGTCAAGCTGCAAAACCACGCGCAATCGTCCTCAAAACGCGATCTTTCGTCGATTTTCTCGAAAAATGTCTGTAATTTACTTCCCGTTGGAGATATTTTGAAGTCTAAGCGCTGCTTTCACACAATATTACACACCGATTGTGGTGCATGTCGCGTTCAGCTGCAAAACCACGCGCAATCGGCTTCAAAATGCGATCTTTCGTCGATTTTCTCGAAAAATGTCTGTAATTTCCTTCCCGTTGGAGATATTTTGAAGTCGAAGCGCTCCATTCACTCAGTATTACACGCCGAATGTGGTGCACGTCGGGTCTAGCTGAAAAACCAGGCGCAATCGTCTTCAAAATGCGATCTTCCGTTGATTTTGACGAAAAATGACTGTAATTTCTCTCCCGCTGGAGATATTTGTATGCTTAAGTGTCTCTCTCATTCAATTTTACACGCCGAATGTGGTGCATGTCGCGTTCAGCTGCAAAACCACGCGCAATCGTCTTCAAAATGCGATCTTTCGTCGATTTTCTCGAAAAATGTCTCTCATTTCCTTCCCGTTGGAGATATTCAGCGTTTAAACGCTCCTTTCACTCAGTTTTACACGCCGAATATGGTGCACGTCGCGTCTAGCTGCGAAACCACGCGCAATCGTCTTCAAAATGCGATCCTTCATTGATTTTGACGAAAAATCACTGTAATTTCTATCCCGTTGGAGATATTCGGCGTTTAAACGCTCCTTTCATTCAATTTTGCACGCCGAGTGTAGTGCACGTCGCGTGTAGCTGCAACACCACGCGCAATATCTCGCAGAACACGATCTTCCGTCGATTTTGACGAATAATGTCTATAATGTCCTTCCCGTTGGAGGTATTTCGACATCAAAACGCTCCTTTCATTCAATTTTGCACGCCGAATGTAGTGCACGTCGTGTCTAGCCGCAAAGCCACGCGCAATCGTCCTCAAAACGCGATCTTTCGTCGATTTTCTCGAAAAATGTCTCTAATTTCCTTCCCGTTGGAGATATTCCGCATTTAAACGCTCCTTTCACTCAGTTTTACACGCCGAATGCAGTGCACGTCGCGTATGGCCGCAAAACCACGCGCAATCATCTTCAAGATGCGATCTTTTGTTGATTTTGACGAAAAATGACTGTAATTCCTTTCCCGCTGGAGATATTTGTACGTTCAAGCGATCCGTTCACTCAGTTTTACACGCCGAATGTGGTGCACCTCGCGTCTATACTGCAAAACCACGCATAATAGCTTGCAAAACCCGCTCTTTCGTCGATTTTGACGAACAAATGACTGTAATTTCTTCCCGTTGATGATATTCCACGTTTAAACGCTCCTTTCACTCAGTTTTACACGCCGAATACAGTGCACGTCGTGTCAAGCTGCAAAAACACGCGCAATCGTCCTCAAAACGCGGTCTTTCGTCAATTTTGACGAAAAATGTCTGTAATTTCCTTCCCGTTGGTGGTATTTTGACGTATAGACGCTCCGCTCACTCAGTTTTAAACGCCGAATGTGGTGCACGTCGCGTCTAGCTGCAAAACCACACGCAATCGTCTACAAAATGCCATCTTTCGTTGATTTTGACGAAAAATGACTGTAATTTCTTTCCCGTTGGAGATATTCGGCGTTTACATGCCCCTTTCACTCAGTTTCACACGCCGAATGTGGTACACTTCGCGTCTAACTGCAAAACCACGCGCAATAGCTCGCAAAGCGCCATCTTTCGACGATTTTAACGATAAATTTCTGTAATTTCCTACCGTTGAAGGTATTTCGACGTTTTAGCGTTCCTTTCACTCAGTCCTACACGCCGAATGTGGTGCACGTCGTGTCAAGCTGCAAAACCACGCGCAATCGTCCTCAAAACGCGATCTTTCGTCGATTTTCACGAAAAATGTCCGTAATTTCCTTCCCGTTGGATATATTTTCAAGTCTAAGCGCTGCTTTCACACAATATTACACGCCGATTGTGGTGCACGTCGCATCTAGCTGAAAAACCAGGCGCAATCGTCTTCAAAATACGATCTTCCGCTGATTTTGACGAAAAGTGACTGTAATTTCTATCCCGCTGGAAATATTAGTACGTTTAAGCGTTTCTTTCACTCAGTTTTACACGCCGAATGTGGTGCACGTGGCGTTCAGCTGCAAAACCACGCGCATTCGTCCTCAAAACGCGATCTTTCGTCGGTTTTCTCGAAAAATGTCAATAGTTTCCTTCCCGTTGGAGATATTTTGAGGTCTACGCGTTCGTTTCACTCAATTTTACACGCCGAAAGTGGTGCACGTCGCGTCTAGCTGTAAAACCGGGCGCAATCGTCTTCAAAATGCGATCATCCGTTGATTTTGACGAAAAATGATTGTAATTTCTCTCCCGCTGGAGCTATTTGTATGTTAAAGTGTTGTTCTCATTCAATTTTACACGCCGAACGTAGTCCACGTCGCGTCTAGCTGCAAAACCACGCGCAATCGTTCTCAAAACTCGATCTTTCGTCGATTTTCTCGAAAAATGACTGTAATTTCCTAACCGTTCGATGTATTTCGACGTTCAAGCGTTCCTTTCACTCAGTTCTGCACGCCGAATGTAGTGCACGTATCGTGTAGCTGCAAAACCGCGCGCAATCCTTCTCAAAACGCGCTCTTTCGCCGATTTTCGCGATAAATGTCAGTAATTTCCTTCCCGTTGGAGATATTTTGAAGTCTAAGCGCTGCTTTCACACAATATTACACGCCGATTGTGGTGCACGTCGCGTCTAGCTGAAAAACCAGGCGCAATCGTCTTCAAAATGCGATCTTCCGTTGATTTTGACGAAAAATGATTGTAATTTCTCTGCCGCTGGAGATATTTGTATGTTTAAGTGTTTCTTTCATTCAATTTTACATACCAAATGTGGTGCACGTCGCGTTCAGCTGCACAAGCACGCGCAATCGTCTTGATAATGCGATCTTTCGTCGATTTTCTCGAAACATGTATGTAATTTCCATCCCGTTGGATATATTTTGAAGTCTATGCGCTGCTTTCACACAGTTTTACACGCCGATTGTGGTGCACGTAGCGTGTAGCTGCAAAACCACGCGCAATCGTCTTCAAAATGCGATCTTTCGTTGATTTTGACGAAAAATGACTGTAATTCTTTTTCCGCTGGAGATATTTGTACGTGCAAGCGATCCCTTCACTCAGTTTTGCACGCAGTCTGTAGTGCACGTATCGTGTAGCTGCAAAACCACGCGCAATCGTCCTCAAAACGCGATCTTTCGTCGATTTTCACGAAAAATGTCAGTAATTTCCTTCCCGTTGGAGATATTTTGAAGTCTAAGCGCTGCTTTCACACAATATTACACGCCGAATGTAGTGCACGTCGCGTTCAGCTGCAGAACCACGCGCAATCGTTCTTAAAACGCGATGTTTCGTTGATTTTGACGAGGAATGACTGAAGTTTCCTTCCCGTTGGAGATATCTTTACGCTTAAGCGCTATTTTACCTGCCAATTACATGCCGAATGTAGCGCTCGCTACGTTCAGAGTCGAAACAAGCCGAGCAGGTGTTAAAACTCAATCTTTCATTGATTTTGACGAAAAATGACAGACATTTCCTTCCCGTTGATGATATTTTTACGTTTAAACGCCCTTTTACCTCCTTTTGACAATACAAATGCAGTGCACTCTGTTTCCAGCGTAAAAAAAGCCCAGTTGCTCGCTAAACGCGATCGTTCATCGTCACTTGACGAAAAATCATTGAAATATCCATCCTGTTAGAGATATTTCGAAGTTTTAACGCTCTTTTAACTCCATCTGACAAGTCAAATGCAGTGCACGCTGTTTCCAGCATCAAAACTGGACCAGTTGCACGCAAAACGCGATCTATGGTCGTATCTTTACGAAAAATGACTGTAATTTCCCACCTGTAGGAGATATTTTGAAGTTTTAACACTCTTTTAACTCCATCTGACAAGCCAAATGCATTGCACGCTGTTTCCAGCATCAACTCAGACCAGTTGCACGCAAAACGCGATCTATCGTCGTATATTTACGAAAAATGACTGTAATTTCCCACCTATAGGAGATATTTCGAAGTTTTAACGCTCTTTTAACTCCATCTGACAAGCCAACTGCAGTGCACGCTGTTTCCAGCATCAAAACAAGACCAGTTGCACGCAAAACGCTATCAATCGTCGTATCTTTGCGAAAAATGACTGTAATTTCCCACCTGTAGGTGATATTTCCTAGTTTTAACGCTCTTTTAACACCATCTGACAAGCCAAATGCAGTGCACGCTGTTTCCAGCATCGAAAAAAGACCAGTTGCACGCAAAACGCAAACTGTCGTCGTCTCTTGACGAGAAATGACTGTAATGTCCTTCCCGTTGGTGGTATTTCGACATTTAAACGCTTCTTTCCCTCAGTTTTACGCGCCGAATGCAGTGCACGTCGCGTCTAGCTGCAGAATCACGCGCAATCGTTCTTAAAACGCGATCTTTCGTCGATTTTGACGGAAAATGACTGGAATTTCCATTCCGTTGGAGATATTTTTACGTCTAAGCGATCCTTTCACTCAGTTTTGCACGCCGAATGTAGTGCACGTAGCTTGTAGCTGCAAAACCACGCGGAATCGTTCTCAAAACGCGATCTATCGTCAATTTTCTCGATAAATGTCTGTAATTTCCTTACCGTTGGAGATAATTTGAAGTCTAAGCGCTGCTTCCACACAATATTACACGCCGATTGTGGTGCACGTCGCGTCTATACTGCAAAACCACGCGCAATAACTCGCAAAACGCGGTCTCTCGTCGATTTTAACGAGAAATGTCTGTAATTTCTTTACCCGTTGGAGATATTCAGGGTTTAAACGCTTCTTTCACCCAGATTTACACGCCGAATCTAGTGCACGTCGCGTCTAGCTGCAAAACCACGCGCAATCCTTCACAAAAAGCGATCTATCGTCAATTTTCTCGATAAATGTCTGTAATTTCCTTACCGTTGGAGATAATTTGAAGTCTAAGCGCTGCTTCCACACAATATTACACGCCGATTGTGGTGCACGTCGCGTCTATACTGCAAAACCACGCGCAATAACTCGCAAAACGCGGTCTCTCGTCGATTTTAACGAGAAATGTCTGTAATTTCTTTACCCGTTGGAGATATTCAGGGTTTAAACGCTCCTTTCACTCAGTTTCACACGCGGAATGTGGTGCACGTAGCGTCTAGCTGCAAAACCACGCGCAATCGTCTTCAACATGCGATCTTTCGTTGATTTTGACGAAAAATGACTGTAATTTCTTTCCCGCTGGAAATATTAGTACGTTTAAGCGTTTCTTTCACTCAGTTTTACACGCCGAATGCAGTGCACGTCGCGTCTAGCTGCAGATCCACGCGCAATCGTCCTCAAAACGCGGTCTTTCGTCGATTTCCTTGAAAAATGACTGCAATTTCTTCCTGTTGGTGATATTCCACGTTTAAACGCTCCTTTCACTCAGTTTTACACGCCGAATGTGGTGCACGTGGCGTTCAGCTGCAAAACCACGCGCATTCGTCCTCAAAACGCGATCTTTCGTCGATTTTCTCGAAAAATGTCAATAGTTTCCTTCCCGTTGGAGATATTTTGAGGTCTACGCGTTCGTTTCACTCAGTTTTACGCGCCGAATATGGTGCACGTCGCGTCTAGCTGAAAAACCAGGCGCAATCGTCTTCAAAATGCGATCTTCCGTTGATTTTGACGAAAAATGATTGTAATTTCTCTGCCGCTGGAGATATTTGTATGTTTAAGTGTTTCTTTCATTCAATTTTACATACCAAATGTGGTGCACGTCGCGTTCAGCTGCACAAGCACGCGCAATCGTCTTGATAATGCGATCTTTCGTCGATTTTCTCGAAACATGTATGTAATTTCCATCCCGTTGGATATATTTTGAAGTCTATGCGCTGCTTTCACACAGTTTTACACGCCGATTGTGGTGCACGTAGCGTGTAGCTGCAAAACCACGCGCAATCGTCTTCAAAATGCGATCTTTCGTTGATTTTGACGAAAAATGACTGTAATTCTTTTTCCGCTGGAGATATTTGTACGTGCAAGCGATCCCTTCACTCAGTTTTGCACGCAGTCTGTAGTGCACGTATCGTGTAGCTGCAAAACCACGCGCAATCGTTCTCAAAACGCGATCTTTCGTCGATTTTCACGAAAAATGTCAGTAATTTCCTTCCCGTTGGAGATATTTTGAAGTCTAAGCGCTGCTTTCACACAATATTACACGCCGAATGTAGTGCACGTCGCGTTCAGCTGCAGAACCACGCGCAATCGTTCTTAAAACGCGATGTTTCGTTGATTTTGACGAGGAATGACTGAAGTTTCCTTCCCGTTGGAGATATCTTTACGCTTAAGCGCTATTTTACCTGCCAATTACATGCCGAATGTAGCGCTCGCTACGTTCAGAGTCGAAACAAGCCGAGCAGGTGTTAAAACTCAATCTTTCATTGATTTTGACGAAAAATGACAGACATTTCCTTCCCGTTGATGATATTTTTACGTTTAAACGCCCTTTTACCTCCTTTTGACAATACAAATGCAGTGCACTCTGTTTCCAGCGTAAAAAAAGCCCAGTTGCTCGCTAAACGCGATCGTTCATCGTCACTTGACGAAAAATCATTGAAATATCCATCCTGTTAGAGATATTTCGAAGTTTTAACGCTCTTTTAACTCCATCTGACAAGTCAAATGCAGTGCACGCTGTTTCCAGCATCAAAACTGGACCAGTTGCACGCAAAACGCGATCTATGGTCGTATCTTTACGAAAAATGACTGTAATTTCCCACCTGTAGGAGATATTTTGAAGTTTTAACACTCTTTTAACTCCATCTGACAAGCCAAATGCATTGCACGCTGTTTCCAGCATCAACTCAGACCAGTTGCACGCAAAACGCGATCTATCGTCGTATATTTACGAAAAATGACTGTAATTTCCCACCTATAGGAGATATTTCGAAGTTTTAACGCTCTTTTAACTCCATCTGACAAGCCAACTGCAGTGCACGCTGTTTCCAGCATCAAAACAAGACCAGTTGCACGCAAAACGCTATCAATCGTCGTATCTTTGCGAAAAATGACTGTAATTTCCCACCTGTAGGTGATATTTCCTAGTTTTAACGCTCTTTTAACACCATCTGACAAGCCAAATGCAGTGCACGCTGTTTCCAGCATCGAAAAAAGACCAGTTGCACGCAAAACGCAAACTGTCGTCGTCTCTTGACGAGAAATGACTGTAATGTCCTTCCCGTTGGTGGTATTTCGACATTTAAACGCTTCTTTCCCTCAGTTTTACGCGCCGAATGCAGTGCACGTCGCGTCTAGCTGCAGAATCACGCGCAATCGTTCTTAAAACGCGATCTTTCGTCGATTTTGACGGAAAATGACTGGAATTTCCATTCCGTTGGAGATATTTTTACGTCTAAGCGATCCTTTCACTCAGTTTTGCACGCCGAATGTAGTGCACGTAGCTTGTAGCTGCAAAACCACGCGGAATCGTTCTCAAAACGCGATCTATCGTCAATTTTCTCGATAAATGTCTGTAATTTCCTTACCGTTGGAGATATTTTCAAGTCTAAGCGCTGCTTTCACACAATATTACACGCCGATTGTGGTGCACGTCGCGTCTATACTGCAAAACCACGCGCAATAACTCGCAAAACGCGGTCTCTCGTCGATTTTAACGAGAAATGTCTGTAATTTCTTTACCCGTTGGAGATATTCAGGGTTTAAACGCTTCTTTCACCCAGATTTACACGCCGAATCTAGTGCACGTCGCGTCTAGCTGCAAAACCACGCGCAATCGTTCACAAAAAGCGAACTTTCGCCGATTTTGACGAAAAAATGACTGTAATATCTTTTCCCGTTGGAGATATTCGGCGTTCAAACGCTCCTTTCACTCAGTTTTACACGCGGAATGTGGTGCACGTAGCGTCTAGCTGCAAAACCACGCGCAATCGTCTTCAACATGCGATCTTTCGTTGATTTTGACGAAAAATGACTGTAATTTCTTTCCCGCTGAAGATATATGTACGTTTAATCGTTCCTGTCACTCAGTTTTACACGACGAATATGGCGCACGTCGCGTCTAGCTGCAGAACCACGCGCAATCGTTCTTAAAACGCGATCTTTCGTCGATATTGACAAACAAATGACTGTAATTTCTTCCCGTTGGTGATATTCCACGTTTAAAAGCTCCTTTCACTCAGTTTTACACGCCGAATGCAGTGCACGTCGTGTCAAGCTGCAAAACCACGCGCAATCGTCCTCAAAACGCGATCTTTCGTCGATTTTCTCGAAAAATGTCTGTAATTTACTTCCCGTTGGAGATATTTTGAAGTCTAAGCGCTGCTTTCACACAATATTACACACCGATTGTGGTGCATGTCGCGTTCAGCTGCAAAACCACGCGCAATCGGCTTCAAAATGCGATCTTTCGTCGATTTTCTCGAAAAATGTCTGTAATTTCCTTCCCGTTGGAGATATTTTGAAGTCGAAGCGCTCCATTCACTCAGTATTACACGCCGAATGTGGTGCACGTCGGGTCTAGCTGAAAAACCAGGCGCAGTCGTCTTCAAAATGCGATCTTCCGTTGATTTTGACGAAAAATGACTGTAATTTCTCTCCCGCTGGAGATATTTGTATGCTTAAGTGTCTCTCTCATTCAATTTTACACGCCGAATGTGGTGCATGTCGCGTTCAGCTGCAAAACCACGCGCAATCGTCTTCAAAATGCGATCTTTCGTCGATTTTCTCGAAAAATGTCTCTCATTTCCTTCCCGTTGGAGATATTCAGCGTTTAAACGCTCCTTTCACTCAGTTTTACACGCCGAATATGGTGCACGTCGCGTCTAGCTGCGAAACCACGCGCAATCGTCTTCAAAATGCGATCCTTCATTGATTTTGACGAAAAATCACTGTAATTTCTATCCCGTTGGAGATATTCGGCGTTTAAACGCTCCTTTCATTCAATTTTGCACGCCGAGTGTAGTGCACGTCGCGTGTAGCTGCAACACCACGCGCAATATCTCGCAGAACACGATCTTCCGTCGATTTTGACGAATAATGTCTATAATGTCCTTCCCGTTGGAGGTATTTCGACATCAAAACGCTCCTTTCACTCAGTTTTACACGCCGAATGCAGTGCACGTCGCGTATGGCCGCAAAACCACGCGCAATCATCTTCAGGATGCGATCTTTTGTTGATTTTGACGAAAAATGACTGTAATTCCTTTCCCGCTGGAGATATTTGTACGTTCAAGCGATCCGTTCACTCAGTTTTACACGCCGAATGTGGTGCACCTCGCGTCTATACTGCAAAACCACGCATAATAGCTTGCAAAACCCGCTCTTTCGTCGATTTTGACGAACAAATGACTGTAATTTCTTCCCGTTGATGATATTCCACGTTTAAACGCTCCTTTCACTCAGTTTTACACGCCGAATACAGTGCACGTCGTGTCAAGCTGCAAAACACGCGCAATCGTACTCAAAACGCGGTCTTTCGTCAATTTTGACGAAAAATGTCTGTAATTTCCTTCCCGTTGGTGGTATTTTGACGTATAGACGCTCCGCTCACTCAGTTTTAAACGCCGAATGTGGTGCACGTCGCGTCTAGCTGCGAAACCACTCGCAATCGTCTACAAAATGCCATCTTTCGTTGATTTTGACGAAAAATAACTGTAATTTCTTTCCCGTTGGAGATATTCGGCGTTTACATGCACCTTTCACTCAGTTTCACACGCCGAATGTGGTACACTTCGCGTCTAACTGCAAAACCACGCGCAATCGTCCTCAAAACGCGATCTTTCGTCGATTTTCACGAAAAATGTCTGTAATTTCCTTCCCGTTGGAGATATTTTCAAGTCTAAGCGCTGCTTTCACACAATATTACACGCCGATTGTGGTGCACGTCGCATCTAGCTGAAAAACCAGGCGCAATCGTCTTCAAAATACGATCTTCCGCTGATTTTGACGAAAACTGACTGTAATTTCTATCCCGCTGGAAATATTAGTACGTTTAAGCGTTTCTTTCACTCAGTTTTACACGCCGAATGCAGTGCACGTCGCGTCTAGCTGCAGATCCACGCGCAATCGTTCTCAAAACGCGATCTTTCGTCGATTTCCTTGAAAAATGACTGCAATTTCTTCCTGTTGGTGATATTCCACGTTTAAACGCTCCTTTCACTCAGTTTTACACGCCGAATGTGGTGCACGTGGCGTTCAGCTGCAAAACCACGCGCATTCGTCCTCAAAACGCGATCTTTCGTCGGTTTTCTCGAAAAATGTCAATAGTTTCCTTCCCGTTGGAGATATTTTGAGGTCTACGCGTTCGTTTCACTCAATTTTACACGCCGAAAGTGGTGCACGTAGCGTGTAGCTGCAAAACCACGCGCAATCGTCTTCAAAATGCGATCATCCGTTGATTTTGACGAAAAATGATTGTAATTTCTCTCCCGCTGGAGCTATTTGTATGTTAAAGTGTTGTTCTCATTCAATTTTACACGCCGAACGTAGTGCACGTCGCGTCTAGCTGCAAAACCACGCGCAATCGTTCTCAAAACTCGATCTTTCGTCGATTTTCTCGAAAAATGACTGTAATTTCTTAACCGTTCGATGTATTTCGACGTTCAAGCGTTCCTTTCACTCAGTTCTGCACGCCGAATGTAGTGCACGTATCGTGTAGCTGCAAAACCGCGCGCAATCCTTCTCAAAACGCGCTCTTTCGCCGATTTTCGCGATAAATGTCAGTAATTTCCTTCCCGTTGGAGATATTTTGAAGTCTAAGCGCTGCTTTCACACAATATTACACGCCGATTGTGGTGCACGTCGCGTCTAGCTGAAAAACCAGGCGCAATCGTCTTCAAAATGCGATCTTCCGTTGATTTTGACGAAAAATGATTGTAATTTCTCTGCCGCTGGAGATATTTGTATGTTTAAGTGTTTCTTTCATTCAATTTTACATACCAAATGTGGTGCACGTCGCGTTCAGCTGCACAAGCACGCGCAATCGTCTTGATAATGCGATCTTTCGTCGACTTTCTCGAAACATGTATGTAATTTCCATCCCGTTGGAGTTATTTTGAAGTCTATGCGCTGCTTTCACACAGTTTTACACGCCGATTGTGGTGCACGTAGCGTGTAGCTGCAAAACCACGCGCAATCGTCTTCAAAATGCGATCTTTCGTTGATTTTGACGAAAAATGACTGTAATTCTTTTTCCGCTGGAGATATTTGTACGTGCAAGCGATCCCTTCACTCAGTTTTGCACGCCGTCTGTAGTGCACGTATCGTGTAGCTGCAAAACCACGCGCAATCGTTCTCAAAACGCGATCTTTCGCCGATTTTCGCGATAAATGTCTGTAATTTCCTCACGTTGAAGGTATTTCGACGTTTAAGCGTTCCTTTCACTCGGTTCTACACGCCGAATGTGGTGCACGTCGTGTCAAGCTGCAAAACCACGCGCAATCGTCCTCAAAACGCGATCTTTCGTCGATTTTCACGAAAAATGTCAGTAATTTCCTTCCCGTTGGAGATATTTTGAAGTCTAAGCGCTGCTTTCACACAATATTACACGCCGAATGTAGTGCACGTCGCGTTCAGCTGCAGAACCACGCGCAATCGTTCTTAAAACGCGATGTTTCGTTGATTTTGACGAGAAATGACTGAAGTTTCCTTCCCGTTGGAGATATCTTTACGCTTAAGCGCTATTTTACCTGCCCATTACATGCCGAATGTAGCGCTCGCTACGTTCAGAGTCGAAACAAGCCGAGCAGGTGTTAAAACTCAATCTTTCATTGATTTTGACGAAAAATGACAGACATTTCCTTCCCGTTGATGATATTTTTACGTTTAAACGCCCTTTTACCTCCTTTTGACAATACAAATGCAGTGCACTCTGTTTCCAGCGTAAAAAAAGCCCAGTTGCTCGCTAAACGCGATCGTTCATCGTCACTTGACGAAAAATCATTGAAATATCCATCCTGTAGGAGATATTTTGAAGTTTTAACGCTCTTTTAACTCCATCTGACAAGTCAAATGCATTGCACGCTGTTTCCAGCATCAACTCAGACCAGTTGCACGCAAAACGCGATCTATCGTCGTATATTTACGAAAAATGACTGTAATTTCCCACCTATAGGAGATATTTCGAAGTTTTAACGCTCTTTTAACTCCATCTGACAAGCCAACTGCAGTGCACGCTGTTTCCAGCATCAAAACAAGACCAGTTGCACGCAAAACGCTATCAATCGTCGTATCTTTGCGAAAAATGACTGTAATTTCCCACCTGTAGGTGATATTTCCTAGTTTTAACGCTCTTTTAACACCATCTGACAAGCCAAATGCAGTGCACGCTGTTTCCAGCATCGAAAAAAGACCAGTTGCACGCAAAACGCAAACTGTCGTCGTCTCTTGACGAGAAATGACTGTAATGTCCTTCCCGTTGGTGGTATTTCGACATTTAAACGCTTCTTTCCCTCAGTTTTACGCGCCGAATGCAGTGCACGTCGCGTCTAGCTGCAGAATCACGCGCAATCGTTCTTAAAACGCGATCTTTCGTCGATTTTGACGGAAAATGACTGGAATTTCCATTCCGTTGGAGATATTTTTACGTCTAAGCGATCCTTTCACTCAGTTTTGCACGCCGAATGTAGTGCACGTAGCTTGTAGCTGCAAAACCACGCGGAATCGTTCTCAAAACGCGATCTATCGTCAATTTTCTCGATAAATGTCTGTAATTTCCTTACCGTTGGAGATAATTTGAAGTCTAAGCGCTGCTTCCACACAATATTACACGCCGATTGTGGTGCACGTCGCGTCTATACTGCAAAACCACGCGCAATAACTCGCAAAACGCGGTCTCTCGTCGATTTTAACGAGAAATGTCTGTAATTTCTTTACCCGTTGGAGATATTCAGGGTTTAAACGCTTCTTTCACCCAGATTTACACGCCGAATCTAGTGCACGTCGCGTCTAGCTGCAAAACCACGCGCAATCCTTCACAAAAAGCGATCTTTCGCCGATTTTGACGAAAAAATGACTGTAATATCTTTTCCCGTTGGAGATATTCGGCGTTCAAACGCTCCTTTCACTCAGTTTCACACGCGGAATGTGGTGCACGTAGCGTCTAGCTGCAAAACCACGCGCAATCGTCTTCAACATGCGATCTTTCGTTGATTTTGACGAAAAATGACTGTAATTTCTTTCCCGCTGAAGATATATGTACGTTTAATCGTTCCTGTCACTCAGTTTTACACGACGAATATGGCGCACGTCGCGTCTAGCTGCAGAACCACGCGCAATCGTTCTTAAAACGCGATCTTTCGTCGATATTGACAAACAAATGACTGTAATTTCTTCCCGTTGGTGATATTCCACGTTTAAAAGCTCCTTTCACTCAGTTTTACACGCCGAATGCAGTGCACGTCGTGTCAAGCTGCAAAACCACGCGCAATCGTCCTCAAAACGCGATCTTTCGTCGATTTTCTCGAAAAATGTCTGTAATTTACTTCCCGTTGGAGATATTTTGAAGTCTAAGCGCTGCTTTCACACAATATTACACACCGATTGTGATGCATGTCGCGTTCAGCTGCAAAACCACGCGCAATCGGCTTCAAAATGCGATCTTTCGTCGATTTTCTCGAAAAATGTCTGTAATTTCCTTCCCGTTGGAGATATTTTGAAGTCGAAGCGCTCCATTCACTCAGTATTACACGCCGAATGTGGTGCACGTCGGGTCTAGCTGAAAAACCAGGCGCAATCGTCTTCAAAATGCGATCTTCCGTTGATTTTGACGAAAAATGACTGTAATTTCTCTCCCGCTGGAGATATTTGTATGCTTAAGTGTCTCTCTCATTCAATTTTACACGCCGAATGTGGTGCATGTCGCGTTCAGCTGCAAAACCACGCGCAATCGTCTTCAAAATGCGATCTTTCGTCGATTTTCTCGAAAAATGTCTCTCATTTCCTTCCCGTTGGAGATATTCAGCGTTTAAACGCTCCTTTCACTCAGTTTTACACGCCGAATATGGTGCACGTCGCGTCTAGCTGCGAAACCACGCGCAATCGTCTTCAAAATGCGATCCTTCATTGATTTTGACGAAAAATCACTGTAATTTCTATCCCGTTGGAGATATTCGGCGTTTAAACGCTCCTTTCATTCAATTTTGCACGCCGAGTGTAGTGCACGTCGCGTGTAGCTGCAACACCACGCGCAATATCTCGCAGAACACGATCTTCCGTCGATTTTGACGAAGAATGTCTATAATGTCCTTCCCGTTGGAGGTATTTCGACATCAAAACGCTCCTTTCATTCAATTTTGCACGCCGAATGTAGTGCACGTCGTGTCTAGCCGCAAAGCCACGCGCAATCGTCCTCAAAACGCGATCTTTCGTCGATTTTCTCGAAAAATGTCTCTAATTTCCTTCCCGTTGGAGATATTCCGCGTTTAAACGCTCCTTTCACTCAGTTTTACACGCCGAATGCAGTGCACGTCGCGTATGGCCGCAAAACCACGCGCAATCATCTTCAAGATGCGATCTTTTGTTGATTTTGACGAAAAATGACTGTAATTCCTTTCCCGCTGGAGATATTTGTACGTTCAAGCGATCCGTTCACTCAGTTTTACACGCCGAATGTGGTGCACCTCGCGTCTATACTGCAAAACCACGCATAATAGCTTGCAAAACCCGCTCTTTCGTCGATTTTGACGAACAAATGACTGTAATTTCTTCCCGTTGATGATATTCCACGTTTAAACGCTCCTTTCACTCAGTTTTACACGCCGAATGTGGTGCACGTGGCGTTCAGCTGCAAAACCACGCGCATTCGTCCTCAAAACGCGATCTTTCGTCGGTTTTCTCGAAAAATGTCAATAGTTTCCTTCCCGTTGGAGATATTTTGAGGTCTACGCGTTCGTTTCACTCAATTTTACACGCCGAAAGTGGTGCACGTCGCGTCTAGCTGTAAAACCGGGCGCAATCGTCTTCAAAATGCGATCATCCGTTGATTTTGACGAAAAATGATTGTAATTTCTCTCCCGCTGGAGCTATTTGTATGTTAAAGTGTTGTTCTCATTCAATTTTACACGCCGAACGTAGTGCACGTCGCGTCTAGCTGCAAAACCACGCGCAATCGTTCTCAAAACTCGATCTTTCGTCGATTTTCTCGAAAAATGACTGTAATTTCCTAACCGTTCGATGTATTTCGACGTTCAAGCGTTCCTTTCACTCAGTTCTGCACGCCGAATGTAGTGCACGTATCGTGTAGCTGCAAAACCGCGCGCAATCCTTCTCAAAACGCGCTCTTTCGCCGATTTTCGCGATAAATGTCAGTAATTTCCTTCCCGTTGGAGATATTTTGAAGTCTAAGCGCTGCTTTCACACAATATTACACGCCGATTGTGGTGCACGTCGCGTCTAGCTGAAAAACCAGGCGCAATCGTCTTCAAAATGCGATCTTCCGTTGATTTTGACGAAAAATGATTGTAATTTCTCTGCCGCTGGAGATATTTGTATGTTTAAGTGTTTCTTTCATTCAATTTTACATACCAAATGTGGTGCACGTCGCGTTCAGCTGCACAAGCACGCGCAATCGTCTTGATAATGCGATCTTTCGTCGATTTTCTCGAAACATGTATGTAATTTCCATCCCGTTGGAGTTATTTTGAAGTCTATGCGCTGCTTTCACACAGTTTTACACGCCGATTGTGGTGCACGTAGCGTGTAGCTGCAAAACCACGCGCAATCGTCTTCAAAATGCGATCTTTCGTTGATTTTGACGAAAAATGACTGTAATTCTTTTTCCGCTGGAGATATTTGTACGTGCAAGCGATCCCTTCACTCAGTTTTGCACGCCGTCTGTAGTGCACGTATCGTGTAGCTGCAAAACCACGCGCAATCGTTCTCAAAACGCGATCTTTCGCCGATTTTCGCGATAAATGTCTGTAATTTCCTCACGTTGAAGGTATTTCGACGTTTAAGCGTTCCTTTCACTCGGTTCTACACGCCGAATGTGGTGCACGTCGTGTCAAGCTGCAAAACCACGCGCAATCGTCCTCAAAACGCGATCTTTCGTCGATTTTCACGAAAAATGTCAGTAATTTCCTTCCCGTTGGAGATATTTTGAAGTCTAAGCGCTGCTTTCACACAATATTACACGCCGAATGTAGTGCACGTCGCGTTCAGCTGCAGAACCACGCGCAATCGTTCTTAAAACGCGATGTTTCGTTGATTTTGACGAGAAATGACTGAAGTTTCCTTCCCGTTGGAGATATCTTTACGCTTAAGCGCTATTTTACCTGCCCATTACATGCCGAATGTAGCGCTCGCTACGTTCAGAGTCGAAACAAGCCGAGCAGGTGTTAAAACTCAATCTTTCATTGATTTTGACGAAAAATGACAGACATTTCCTTCCCGTTGATGATATTTTTACGTTTAAACGCCCTTTTACCTCCTTTTGACAATACAAATGCAGTGCACTCTGTTTCCAGCGTAAAAAAAGCCCAGTTGCTCGCTAAACGCGATCGTTCATCGTCACTTGACGAAAAATCATTGAAATATCCATCCTGTAGGAGATATTTTGAAGTTTTAACGCTCTTTTAACTCCATCTGACAAGTCAAATGCATTGCACGCTGTTTCCAGCATCAACTCAGACCAGTTGCACGCAAAACGCGATCTATCGTCGTATATTTACGAAAAATGACTGTAATTTCCCACCTATAGGAGATATTTCGAAGTTTTAACGCTCTTTTAACTCCATCTGACAAGCCAACTGCAGTGCACGCTGTTTCCAGCATCAAAACAAGACCAGTTGCACGCAAAACGCTATCAATCGTCGTATCTTTGCGAAAAATGACTGTAATTTCCCACCTGTAGGTGATATTTCCTAGTTTTAACGCTCTTTTAACACCATCTGACAAGCCAAATGCAGTGCACGCTGTTTCCAGCATCGAAAAAAGACCAGTTGCACGCAAAACGCAAACTGTCGTCGTCTCTTGACGAGAAATGACTGTAATGTCCTTCCCGTTGGTGGTATTTCGACATTTAAACGCTTCTTTCCCTCAGTTTTACGCGCCGAATGCAGTGCACGTCGCGTCTAGCTGCAGAATCACGCGCAATCGTTCTTAAAACGCGATCTTTCGTCGATTTTGACGGAAAATGACTGGAATTTCCATTCCGTTGGAGATATTTTTACGTCTAAGCGATCCTTTCACTCAGTTTTGCACGCCGAATGTAGTGCACGTAGCTTGTAGCTGCAAAACCACGCGGAATCGTTCTCAAAACGCGATCTATCGTCAATTTTCTCGATAAATGTCTGTAATTTCCTTACCGTTGGAGATAATTTGAAGTCTAAGCGCTGCTTCCACACAATATTACACGCCGATTGTGGTGCACGTCGCGTCTATACTGCAAAACCACGCGCAATAACTCGCAAAACGCGGTCTCTCGTCGATTTTAACGAGAAATGTCTGTAATTTCTTTACCCGTTGGAGATATTCAGGGTTTAAACGCTTCTTTCACCCAGATTTACACGCCGAATCTAGTGCACGTCGCGTCTAGCTGCAAAACCACGCGCAATCCTTCACAAAAAGCGATCTTTCGCCGATTTTGACGAAAAAATGACTGTAATATCTTTTCCCGTTGGAGATATTCGGCGTTCAAACGCTCCTTTCACTCAGTTTCACACGCGGAATGTGGTGCACGTAGCGTCTAGCTGCAAAACCACGCGCAATCGTCTTCAACATGCGATCTTTCGTTGATTTTGACGAAAAATGACTGTAATTTCTTTCCCGCTGAAGATATATGTACGTTTAATCGTTCCTGTCACTCAGTTTTACACGACGAATATGGCGCACGTCGCGTCTAGCTGCAGAACCACGCGCAATCGTTCTTAAAACGCGATCTTTCGTCGATATTGACAAACAAATGACTGTAATTTCTTCCCGTTGGTGATATTCCACGTTTAAAAGCTCCTTTCACTCAGTTTTACACGCCGAATGCAGTGCACGTCGTGTCAAGCTGCAAAACCACGCGCAATCGTCCTCAAAACGCGATCTTTCGTCGATTTTCTCGAAAAATGTCTGTAATTTACTTCCCGTTGGAGATATTTTGAAGTCTAAGCGCTGCTTTCACACAATATTACACACCGATTGTGATGCATGTCGCGTTCAGCTGCAAAACCACGCGCAATCGGCTTCAAAATGCGATCTTTCGTCGATTTTCTCGAAAAATGTCTGTAATTTCCTTCCCGTTGGAGATATTTTGAAGTCGAAGCGCTCCATTCACTCAGTATTACACGCCGAATGTGGTGCACGTCGGGTCTAGCTGAAAAACCAGGCGCAATCGTCTTCAAAATGCGATCTTCCGTTGATTTTGACGAAAAATGACTGTAATTTCTCTCCCGCTGGAGATATTTGTATGCTTAAGTGTCTCTCTCATTCAATTTTACACGCCGAATGTGGTGCATGTCGCGTTCAGCTGCAAAACCACGCGCAATCGTCTTCAAAATGCGATCTTTCGTCGATTTTCTCGAAAAATGTCTCTCATTTCCTTCCCGTTGGAGATATTCAGCGTTTAAACGCTCCTTTCACTCAGTTTTACACGCCGAATATGGTGCACGTCGCGTCTAGCTGCGAAACCACGCGCAATCGTCTTCAAAATGCGATCCTTCATTGATTTTGACGAAAAATCACTGTAATTTCTATCCCGTTGGAGATATTCGGCGTTTAAACGCTCCTTTCATTCAATTTTGCACGCCGAGTGTAGTGCACGTCGCGTGTAGCTGCAACACCACGCGCAATATCTCGCAGAACACGATCTTCCGTCGATTTTGACGAAGAATGTCTATAATGTCCTTCCCGTTGGAGGTATTTCGACATCAAAACGCTCCTTTCATTCAATTTTGCACGCCGAATGTAGTGCACGTCGTGTCTAGCCGCAAAGCCACGCGCAATCGTCCTCAAAACGCGATCTTTCGTCGATTTTCTCGAAAAATGTCTCTAATTTCCTTCCCGTTGGAGATATTCCGCGTTTAAACGCTCCTTTCACTCAGTTTTACACGCCGAATGCAGTGCACGTCGCGTATGGCCGCAAAACCACGCGCAATCATCTTCAAGATGCGATCTTTTGTTGATTTTGACGAAAAATGACTGTAATTCCTTTCCCGCTGGAGATATTTGTACGTTCAAGCGATCCGTTCACTCAGTTTTACACGCCGAATGTGGTGCACCTCGCGTCTATACTGCAAAACCACGCATAATAGCTTGCAAAACCCGCTCTTTCGTCGATTTTGACGAACAAATGACTGTAATTTCTTCCCGTTGATGATATTCCACGTTTAAACGCTCCTTTCACTCAGTTTTACACGCCGAATGTGGTGCACGTGGCGTTCAGCTGCAAAACCACGCGCATTCGTCCTCAAAACGCGATCTTTCGTCGGTTTTCTCGAAAAATGTCAATAGTTTCCTTCCCGTTGGAGATATTTTGAGGTCTACGCGTTCGTTTCACTCAATTTTACACGCCGAAAGTGGTGCACGTCGCGTCTAGCTGTAAAACCGGGCGCAATCGTCTTCAAAATGCGATCATCCGTTGATTTTGACGAAAAATGATTGTAATTTCTCTCCCGCTGGAGCTATTTGTATGTTAAAGTGTTGTTCTCATTCAATTTTACACGCCGAACGTAGTGCACGTCGCGTCTAGCTGCAAAACCACGCGCAATCGTTCTCAAAACTCGATCTTTCGTCGATTTTCTCGAAAAATGACTGTAATTTCCTAACCGTTCGATGTATTTCGACGTTCAAGCGTTCCTTTCACTCAGTTCTGCACGCCGAATGTAGTGCACGTATCGTGTAGCTGCAAAACCGCGCGCAATCCTTCTCAAAACGCGCTCTTTCGCCGATTTTCGCGATAAATGTCAGTAATTTCCTTCCCGTTGGAGATATTTTGAAGTCTAAGCGCTGCTTTCACACAATATTACACGCCGATTGTGGTGCACGTCGCGTCTAGCTGAAAAACCAGGCGCAATCGTCTTCAAAATGCGATCTTCCGTTGATTTTGACGAAAAATGATTGTAATTTCTCTGCCGCTGGAGATATTTGTATGTTTAAGTGTTTCTTTCATTCAATTTTACATACCAAATGTGGTGCACGTCGCGTTCAGCTGCACAAGCACGCGCAATCGTCTTGATAATGCGATCTTTCGTCGATTTTCTCGAAACATGTATGTAATTTCCATCCCGTTGGAGTTATTTTGAAGTCTATGCGCTGCTTTCACACAGTTTTACACGCCGATTGTGGTGCACGTAGCGTGTAGCTGCAAAACCACGCGCAATCGTCTTCAAAATGCGATCTTTCGTTGATTTTGACGAAAAATGACTGTAATTCTTTTTCCGCTGGAGATATTTGTACGTGCAAGCGATCCCTTCACTCAGTTTTGCACGCCGTCTGTAGTGCACGTATCGTGTAGCTGCAAAACCACGCGCAATCGTTCTCAAAACGCGATCTTTCGCCGATTTTCGCGATAAATGTCTGTAATTTCCTCACGTTGAAGGTATTTCGACGTTTAAGCGTTCCTTTCACTCGGTTCTACACGCCGAATGTGGTGCACGTCGTGTCAAGCTGCAAAACCACGCGCAATCGTCCTCAAAACGCGATCTTTCGTCGATTTTCACGAAAAATGTCAGTAATTTCCTTCCCGTTGGAGATATTTTGAAGTCTAAGCGCTGCTTTCACACAATATTACACGCCGAATGTAGTGCACGTCGCGTTCAGCTGCAGAACCACGCGCAATCGTTCTTAAAACGCGATGTTTCGTTGATTTTGACGAGAAATGACTGAAGTTTCCTTCCCGTTGGAGATATCTTTACGCTTAAGCGCTATTTTACCTGCCCATTACATGCCGAATGTAGCGCTCGCTACGTTCAGAGTCGAAACAAGCCGAGCAGGTGTTAAAACTCAATCTTTCATTGATTTTGACGAAAAATGACAGACATTTCCTTCCCGTTGATGATATTTTTACGTTTAAACGCCCTTTTACCTCCTTTTGACAATACAAATGCAGTGCACTCTGTTTCCAGCGTAAAAAAAGCCCAGTTGCTCGCTAAACGCGATCGTTCATCGTCACTTGACGAAAAATCATTGAAATATCCATCCTGTTAGAGATATTTCGAAGTTTTAACGCTCTTTTAACTCCATCTGACAAGTCAAATGCAGTGCACGCTGTTTCCAGCATCAAAACTGGACCAGTTGCACGCAAAACGCGATCTATGGTCGTATCTTTACGAAAAATGACTGTAATTTCCCACCTGTAGGAGATAGTTTGAAGTTTTAACACTCTTTTAACTCCATCTGACAAGCCAAATGCATTGCACGCTGTTTCCAGCATCAACTCAGACCAGTTGCACGCAAAACGCGATCTATCGTCGTATATTTACGAAAAATGACTGTAATTTCCCACCTATAGGAGATATTTCGAAGTTTTAACGCTCTTTTAACTCCATCTGACAAGCCAACTGCAGTGCACGCTGTTTCCAGCATCAAAACAAGACCAGTTGCACGCAAAACGCTATCAATCGTCGTATCTTTGCGAAAAATGACTGTAATTTCCCACCTGTAGGTGATATTTCCTAGTTTTAACGCTCTTTTAACACCATCTGACAAGCCAAATGCAGTGCACGCTGTTTCCAGCATCGAAAAAAGACCAGTTGCACGCAAAACGCAAACTGTCGTCGTCTCTTGACGAGAAATGACTGTAATGTCCTTCCCGTTGGTGGTATTTCGACATTTAAACGCTTCTTTCCCTCAGTTTTACGCGCCGAATGCAGTGCACGTCGCGTCTAGCTGCAGAATCACGCGCAATCGTTCTTAAAACGCGATCTTTCGTCGATTTTTACGGAAAATGACTGGAATTTCCATTCCGTTGGAGATATTTTTACGTCTAAGCGATCCTTTCACTCAGTTTTGCACGCCGAATGTAGTGCACGTAGCTTGTAGCTGCAAAACCACGCGGAATCGTTCTCAAAACGCGATCTATCGTCAATTTTCTCGATAAATGTCTGTAATTTCCTTACCGTTGGAGATAATTTGAAGTCTAAGCGCTGCTTCCACACAATATTACACGCCGATTGTGGTGCACGTCGCGTCTATACTGCAAAACCACGCGCAATAACTCGCAAAACGCGGTCTCTCGTCGATTTTAACGAGAAATGTCTGTAATTTCTTTACCCGTTGGAGATATTCAGGGTTTAAACGCTTCTTTCACCCAGATTTACACGCCGAATCTAGTGCACGTCGCGTCTAGCTGCAAAACCACGCGCAATCCTTCACAAAAAGCGATCTTTCGCCGATTTTGACGAAAAAATGACTGTAATATCTTTTCCCGTTGGAGATATTCGGCGTTCAAACGCTCCTTTCACTCAGTTTCACACGCGGAATGTGGTGCACGTAGCGTCTAGCTGCAAAACCACGCGCAATCGTCTTCAACATGCGATCTTTCGTTGATTTTGACGAAAAATGACTGTAATTTCTTTCCCGCTGAAGATATATGTACGTTTAATCGTTCCTGTCACTCAGTTTTACACGACGAATATGGCGCACGTCGCGTCTAGCTGCAGAACCACGCGCAATCGTTCTTAAAACGCGATCTTTCGTCGATATTGACAAACAAATGACTGTAATTTCTTCCCGTTGGTGATATTCCACGTTTAAAAGCTCCTTTCACTCAGTTTTACACGCCGAATGCAGTGCACGTCGTGTCAAGCTGCAAAACCACGCGCAATCGTCCTCAAAACGCGATCTTTCGTCGATTTTCTCGAAAAATGTCTGTAATTTACTTCCCGTTGGAGATATTTTGAAGTCTAAGCGCTGCTTTCACACAATATTACACACCGATTGTGATGCATGTCGCGTTCAGCTGCAAAACCACGCGCAATCGGCTTCAAAATGCGATCTTTCGTCGATTTTCTCGAAAAATGTCTGTAATTTCCTTCCCGTTGGAGATATTTTGAAGTCGAAGCGCTCCATTCACTCAGTATTACACGCCGAATGTGGTGCACGTCGGGTCTAGCTGAAAAACCAGGCGCAATCGTCTTCAAAATGCGATCTTCCGTTGATTTTGACGAAAAATGACTGTAATTTCTCTCCCGCTGGAGATATTTGTATGCTTAAGTGTCTCTCTCATTCAATTTTACACGCCGAATGTGGTGCATGTCGCGTTCAGCTGCAAAACCACGCGCAATCGTCTTCAAAATGCGATCTTTCGTCGATTTTCTCGAAAAATGTCTCTCATTTCCTTCCCGTTGGAGATATTCAGCGTTTAAACGCTCCTTTCACTCAGTTTTACACGCCGAATATGGTGCACGTCGCGTCTAGCTGCGAAACCACGCGCAATCGTCTTCAAAATGCGATCCTTCATTGATTTTGACGAAAAATCACTGTAATTTCTATCCCGTTGGAGATATTCGGCGTTTAAACGCTCCTTTCATTCAATTTTGCACGCCGAGTGTAGTGCACGTCGCGTGTAGCTGCAACACCACGCGCAATATCTCGCAGAACACGATCTTCCGTCGATTTTGACGAAGAATGTCTATAATGTCCTTCCCGTTGGAGGTATTTCGACATCAAAACGCTCCTTTCATTCAATTTTGCACGCCGAATGTAGTGCACGTCGTGTCTAGCCGCAAAGCCACGCGCAATCGTCCTCAAAACGCGATCTTTCGTCGATTTTCTCGAAAAATGTCTCTAATTTCCTTCCCGTTGGAGATATTCCGCGTTTAAACGCTCCTTTCACTCAGTTTTACACGCCGAATGCAGTGCACGTCGCGTATGGCCGCAAAACCACGCGCAATCATCTTCAAGATGCGATCTTTTGTTGATTTTGACGAAAAATGACTGTAATTCCTTTCCCGCTGGAGATATTTGTACGTTCAAGCGATCCGTTCACTCAGTTTTACACGCCGAATGTGGTGCACCTCGCGTCTATACTGCAAAACCACGCATAATAGCTTGCAAAACCCGCTCTTTCGTCGATTTTGACGAACAAATGACTGTAATTTCTTCCCGTTGATGATATTCCACGTTTAAACGCTCCTTTCACTCAGTTTTACACGCCGAATGTGGTGCACGTGGCGTTCAGCTGCAAAACCACGCGCATTCGTCCTCAAAACGCGATCTTTCGTCGGTTTTCTCGAAAAATGTCAATAGTTTCCTTCCCGTTGGAGATATTTTGAGGTCTACGCGTTCGTTTCACTCAATTTTACACGCCGAAAGTGGTGCACGTCGCGTCTAGCTGTAAAACCGGGCGCAATCGTCTTCAAAATGCGATCATCCGTTGATTTTGACGAAAAATGATTGTAATTTCTCTCCCGCTGGAGCTATTTGTATGTTAAAGTGTTGTTCTCATTCAATTTTACACGCCGAACGTAGTGCACGTCGCGTCTAGCTGCAAAACCACGCGCAATCGTTCTCAAAACTCGATCTTTCGTCGATTTTCTCGAAAAATGACTGTAATTTCCTAACCGTTCGATGTATTTCGACGTTCAAGCGTTCCTTTCACTCAGTTCTGCACGCCGAATGTAGTGCACGTATCGTGTAGCTGCAAAACCGCGCGCAATCCTTCTCAAAACGCGCTCTTTCGCCGATTTTCGCGATAAATGTCAGTAATTTCCTTCCCGTTGGAGATATTTTGAAGTCTAAGCGCTGCTTTCACACAATATTACACGCCGATTGTGGTGCACGTCGCGTCTAGCTGAAAAACCAGGCGCAATCGTCTTCAAAATGCGATCTTCCGTTGATTTTGACGAAAAATGATTGTAATTTCTCTGCCGCTGGAGATATTTGTATGTTTAAGTGTTTCTTTCATTCAATTTTACATACCAAATGTGGTGCACGTCGCGTTCAGCTGCACAAGCACGCGCAATCGTCTTGATAATGCGATCTTTCGTCGATTTTCTCGAAACATGTATGTAATTTCCATCCCGTTGGAGTTATTTTGAAGTCTATGCGCTGCTTTCACACAGTTTTACACGCCGATTGTGGTGCACGTAGCGTGTAGCTGCAAAACCACGCGCAATCGTCTTCAAAATGCGATCTTTCGTTGATTTTGACGAAAAATGACTGTAATTCTTTTTCCGCTGGAGATATTTGTACGTGCAAGCGATCCCTTCACTCAGTTTTGCACGCCGTCTGTAGTGCACGTATCGTGTAGCTGCAAAACCACGCGCAATCGTTCTCAAAACGCGATCTTTCGCCGATTTTCGCGATAAATGTCTGTAATTTCCTCACGTTGAAGGTATTTCGACGTTTAAGCGTTCCTTTCACTCGGTTCTACACGCCGAATGTGGTGCACGTCGTGTCAAGCTGCAAAACCACGCGCAATCGTCCTCAAAACGCGATCTTTCGTCGATTTTCACGAAAAATGTCAGTAATTTCCTTCCCGTTGGAGATATTTTGAAGTCTAAGCGCTGCTTTCACACAATATTACACGCCGAATGTAGTGCACGTCGCGTTCAGCTGCAGAACCACGCGCAATCGTTCTTAAAACGCGATGTTTCGTTGATTTTGACGAGAAATGACTGAAGTTTCCTTCCCGTTGGAGATATCTTTACGCTTAAGCGCTATTTTACCTGCCCATTACATGCCGAATGTAGCGCTCGCTACGTTCAGAGTCGAAACAAGCCGAGCAGGTGTTAAAACTCAATCTTTCATTGATTTTGACGAAAAATGACAGACATTTCCTTCCCGTTGATGATATTTTTACGTTTAAACGCCCTTTTACCTCCTTTTGACAATACAAATGCAGTGCACTCTGTTTCCAGCGTAAAAAAAGCCCAGTTGCTCGCTAAACGCGATCGTTCATCGTCACTTGACGAAAAATCATTGAAATATCCATCCTGTTAGAGATATTTCGAAGTTTTAACGCTCTTTTAACTCCATCTGACAAGTCAAATGCAGTGCACGCTGTTTCCAGCATCAAAACTGGACCAGTTGCACGCAAAACGCGATCTATGGTCGTATCTTTACGAAAAATGACTGTAATTTCCCACCTGTAGGAGATAGTTTGAAGTTTTAACACTCTTTTAACTCCATCTGACAAGCCAAATGCATTGCACGCTGTTTCCAGCATCAACTCAGACCAGTTGCACGCAAAACGCGATCTATCGTCGTATATTTACGAAAAATGACTGTAATTTCCCACCTATAGGAGATATTTCGAAGTTTTAACGCTCTTTTAACTCCATCTGACAAGCCAACTGCAGTGCACGCTGTTTCCAGCATCAAAACAAGACCAGTTGCACGCAAAACGCTATCAATCGTCGTATCTTTGCGAAAAATGACTGTAATTTCCCACCTGTAGGTGATATTTCCTAGTTTTAACGCTCTTTTAACACCATCTGACAAGCCAAATGCAGTGCACGCTGTTTCCAGCATCGAAAAAAGACCAGTTGCACGCAAAACGCAAACTGTCGTCGTCTCTTGACGAGAAATGACTGTAATGTCCTTCCCGTTGGTGGTATTTCGACATTTAAACGCTTCTTTCCCTCAGTTTTACGCGCCGAATGCAGTGCACGTCGCGTCTAGCTGCAGAATCACGCGCAATCGTTCTTAAAACGCGATCTTTCGTCGATTTTTACGGAAAATGACTGGAATTTCCATTCCGTTGGAGATATTTTTACGTCTAAGCGATCCTTTCACTCAGTTTTGCACGCCGAATGTAGTGCACGTAGCTTGTAGCTGCAAAACCACGCGGAATCGTTCTCAAAACGCGATCTATCGTCAATTTTCTCGATAAATGTCTGTAATTTCCTTACCGTTGGAGATAATTTGAAGTCTAAGCGCTGCTTCCACACAATATTACACGCCGATTGTGGTGCACGTCGCGTCTATACTGCAAAACCACGCGCAATAACTCGCAAAACGCGGTCTCTCGTCGATTTTAACGAGAAATGTCTGTAATTTCTTTACCCGTTGGAGATATTCAGGGTTTAAACGCTTCTTTCACCCAGATTTACACGCCGAATCTAGTGCACGTCGCGTCTAGCTGCAAAACCACGCGCAATCCTTCACAAAAAGCGATCTTTCGCCGATTTTGACGAAAAAATGACTGTAATATCTTTTCCCGTTGGAGATATTCGGCGTTCAAACGCTCCTTTCACTCAGTTTCACACGCGGAATGTGGTGCACGTAGCGTCTAGCTGCAAAACCACGCGCAATCGTCTTCAACATGCGATCTTTCGTTGATTTTGACGAAAAATGACTGTAATTTCTTTCCCGCTGAAGATATATGTACGTTTAATCGTTCCTGTCACTCAGTTTTACACGACGAATATGGCGCACGTCGCGTCTAGCTGCAGAACCACGCGCAATCGTTCTTAAAACGCGATCTTTCGTCGATATTGACAAACAAATGACTGTAATTTCTTCCCGTTGGTGATATTCCACGTTTAAAAGCTCCTTTCACTCAGTTTTACACGCCGAATGCAGTGCACGTCGCGTATGGCCGCAAAACCACGCGCAATCATCTTCAAGATGCGATCTTTTGTTGATTTTGACGAAAAATGACTGTAATTCCTTTCCCGCTGGAGATATTTGTACGTTCAAGCGATCCGTTCACTCAGTTTTACACGCCGAATGTGGTGCACCTCGCGTCTATACTGCAAAACCACGCATAATAGCTTGCAAAACCCGCTCTTTCGTCGATTTTGACGAACAAATGACTGTAATTTCTTCCCGTTGATGATATTCCACGTTCAAACGCTCCTTTCACTCAGTTTTACACGCCGAATACAGTGCACGTCGTGTCAAGCTGCAAAACACGCGCAATCGTCCTCAAAACGCGGTCTTTCGTCAATTTTGACGAAAAATGTCTGTAATTTCCTTCCCGTTGGTGGTATTTTGACGTATAGACGCTCCGCTCACTCAGTTTTAAACGCCGAATGTGGTGCACGTCGCGTCTAGCTGCGAAACCACTCGCAATCGTCTACAAAATGCCATCTTTCGTTGATTTTGACGAAAAATAACTGTAATTTCTTTCCCGTTGGAGATATTCGGCGTTTACATGCACCTTTCACTCAGTTTCACACGCCGAATGTGGTACACTTCGCGTCTAACTGCAAAACCACGCGCAATCGTCCTCAAAACGCGATCTTTCGTCGATTTTCACGAAAAATGTCTGTAATTTCCTTCCCGTTGGAGATATTTTCAAGTCTAAGCGCTGCTTTCACACAATATTACACGCCGATTGTGGTGCACGTCGCATCTAGCTGAAAAACCAGGCGCAATCGTCTTCAAAATACGATCTTCCGCTGATTTTGACGAAAACTGACTGTAATTTCTATCCCGCTGGAAATATTAGTACGTTTAAGCGTTTCTTTCACTCAGTTTTACACGCCGAATGCAGTGCACGTCGCGTCTAGCTGCAGATCCACGCGCAATCGTTCTCAAAACGCGATCTTTCGTCGATTTCCTTGAAAAATGACTGCAATTTCTTCCTGTTGGTGATATTCCACGTTTAAACGCTCCTTTCACTCAGTTTTGCACGCCGAATGTGGTGCACGTGGCGTTCAGCTGCAAAACCATGCGCATTCGTCCTCAAAACGCGATCTTTCGTCGGTTTTCTCGAAAAATGTCAATAGTTTCCTTCCCGTTGGAGATATTTTGAGGTCTACGCGTTCGTTTCACTCAATTTTACACGCCGATTGTGGTGCACGTCGCGTCTAGCTGAAAAACCAGGCGCAATCGTCTTCAAAATGCGATCTTCCGTTGATTTTGACGAAAAATGACTGTAATTTCTCTGCCGCTGGAGATATTTGTATGTTTAAGTGTTTCTTTCATTCAATTTTACACGCCGAACGTAGTGCACGTCGCGTCTAGCTGCAAAACCACGCGCAATCGTTCTCAAAACTCGATCTTTCGTCGATTTTCTCGAAAAATGACTGTAATTTCCTAACCGTTCGATGTATTTCGACGTTCAAGCGTTCCTTTCACTCAGTTCTGCACGCCGAATGTAGTGCACGTATCGTGTAGCTGCAAAACCACGCGCAATCCTTCACAAAACGCGCTCTTTCATCGATTTTCGCGATAAATGTCAGTAATTTCCTTCCCGTTGGAGATATTTTGAAGTCTAAGCGCTGCTTTCACACAATATTACACGCCGATTGTGGTGCACGTCGCGTCTAGCTGAAAAACCAGGCGCAATCGTCTTCAAAATGCGATCTTCCGTTGATTTTGACGAAAAATGACTGTAATTTCTCTGCCGCTGGAGATATTTGTATGTTTAAGTGTTTCTTTCATTCAATTTTACATGCCAAATGTGGTGCACGTCGCGTTCAGCTGCACAAGCACGCGCAATCGTCTTGATAATGCGATCTTTCGTCGATTTTCTCGAAACATGTATGTAATTTCCATCCCGTTGGAGATATTTTGAAGTCTAAGCGCTGCTTTCACACAGTTTTACACGCCGATTGTGGTGCACGTAGCGTGTAGCTGCAAAACCACGCGCAATCGTCTTCAAAATTCGATCATCCGTTGATTTTGACAAAAAATGATTGTAATTTCTCTCCCGCTGGAGCTATTTGTATGTTAAAGTGTTGTTCTCATTCAATTTTACACGCCGAACGTAGTGCACGTCGCGTCTAGCTGCAAAACCACGCGCAATCGTTCTCAAAACTCGATCTTTCGTCGATTTTCTCGAAAAATGACTGTAATTTCTTAACCGTTCGATGTATTTCGACGTTCAAGCGTTCCTTTCACTCAGTTCTGCACGCCGAATGTAGTGCACGTATCGTGTAGCTGCAAAACCACGCGCAATCCTTCACAAAAAGCGATCTTTCGCCGATTTTGACGAAAAAATGACTGTAATATCTTTTCCCGTTGGAGATATTCGGCGTTCAAACGCTCCTTTCACTCAGTTTCACACGCGGAATGTGGTGCACGTAGCGTCTAGCTGCAAAACCACGCGCAATCGTCTTCAACATGCGATCTTTCGTTGATTTTGACGAAAAATGACTGTAATTTCTTTCCCGCTGAAGATATATGTACGTTTAATCGTTCCTGTCACTCAGTTTTACACGACGAATATGGCGCACGTCGCGTCTAGCTGCAGAACCACGCGCAATCGTTCTTAAAACGCGATCTTTCGTCGATATTGACAAACAAATGACTGTAATTTCTTCCCGTTGGTGATATTCCACGTTTAAAAGCTCCTTTCACTCAGTTTTACACGCCGAATGCAGTGCACGTCGCGTATGGCCGCAAAACCACGCGCAATCATCTTCAAGATGCGATCTTTTGTTGATTTTGACGAAAAATGACTGTAATTCCTTTCCCGCTGGAGATATTTGTACGTTCAAGCGATCCGTTCACTCAGTTTTACACGCCGAATGTGGTGCACCTCGCGTCTATACTGCAAAACCACGCATAATAGCTTGCAAAACCCGCTCTTTCGTCGATTTTGACGAACAAATGACTGTAATTTCTTCCCGTTGATGATATTCCACGTTTAAACGCTCCTTTCACTCAGTTTTACACGCCGAATACAGTGCACGTCGTGTCAAGCTGCAAAACACGCGCAATCGTCCTCAAAACGCGGTCTTTCGTCAATTTTGACGAAAAATGTCTGTAATTTCCTTCCCGTTGGTGGTATTTTGACGTATAGACGCTCCGCTCACTCAGTTTTAAACGCCGAATGTGGTGCACGTCGCGTCTAGCTGCGAAACCACTCGCAATCGTCTACAAAATGCCATCTTTCGTTGATTTTGACGAAAAATAACTGTAATTTCTTTCCCGTTGGAGATATTCGGCGTTTACATGCACCTTTCACTCAGTTTCACACGCCGAATGTGGTACACTTCGCGTCTAACTGCAAAACCACGCGCAATCGTCCTCAAAACGCGATCTTTCGTCGATTTTCACGAAAAATGTCTGTAATTTCCTTCCCGTTGGAGATATTTTCAAGTCTAAGCGCTGCTTTCACACAATATTACACGCCGATTGTGGTGCACGTCGCATCTAGCTGAAAAACCAGGCGCAATCGTCTTCAAAATACGATCTTCCGCTGATTTTGACGAAAACTGACTGTAATTTCTATCCCGCTGGAAATATTAGTACGTTTAAGCGTTTCTTTCACTCAGTTTTACACGCCGAATGCAGTGCACGTCGCGTCTAGCTGCAGATCCACGCGCAATCGTTCTCAAAACGCGATCTTTCGTCGATTTCCTTGAAAAATGACTGCAATTTCTTCCTGTTGGTGATATTCCACGTTTAAACGCTCCTTTCACTCAGTTTTGCACGCCGAATGTGGTGCACGTGGCGTTCAGCTGCAAAACCATGCGCATTCGTCCTCAAAACGCGATCTTTCGTCGGTTTTCTCGAAAAATGTCAATAGTTTCCTTCCCGTTGGAGATATTTTGAGGTCTACGCGTTCGTTTCACTCAATTTTACACGCCGATTGTGGTGCACGTCGCGTCTAGCTGAAAAACCAGGCGCAATCGTCTTCAAAATGCGATCTTCCGTTGATTTTGACGAAAAATGACTGTAATTTCTCTGCCGCTGGAGATATTTGTATGTTTAAGTGTTTCTTTCATTCAATTTTACACGCCGAACGTAGTGCACGTCGCGTCTAGCTGCAAAACCACGCGCAATCGTTCTCAAAACTCGATCTTTCGTCGATTTTCTCGAAAAATGACTGTAATTTCCTAACCGTTCGATGTATTTCGACGTTCAAGCGTTCCTTTCACTCAGTTCTGCACGCCGAATGTAGTGCACGTATCGTGTAGCTGCAAAACCACGCGCAATCCTTCACAAAACGCGCTCTTTCATCGATTTTCGCGATAAATGTCAGTAATTTCCTTCCCGTTGGAGATATTTTGAAGTCTAAGCGCTGCTTTCACACAATATTACACGCCGATTGTGGTGCACGTCGCGTCTAGCTGAAAAACCAGGCGCAATCGTCTTCAAAATGCGATCTTCCGTTGATTTTGACGAAAAATGACTGTAATTTCTCTGCCGCTGGAGATATTTGTATGTTTAAGTGTTTCTTTCATTCAATTTTACATGCCAAATGTGGTGCACGTCGCGTTCAGCTGCACAAGCACGCGCAATCGTCTTGATAATGCGATCTTTCGTCGATTATCTCGAAACATGTATGTAATTTACATCCCGTTGGAGATATTTTGAAGTCTAAGCGCTGCTTTCACACAGTTTTACACGCCGATTGTGGTGCACGTAGCGTGTAGCTGCAAAACCACGCGCAATCGTCTTCAAAATGCGATCTTTCGTTGATTTTGACGAAAAATGACTGTAATTCTTTTTCCGCTGGAGATATTTGTACGTGCAAGCGATCCCTTCACTCAGTTTTGCACGCAGTCTGTAGTGCACGTATCGTGTAGCTGCAAAACCACGCGCAATCGTTCTCAAAACGCGATCTTTCGTCGATTTTCACGAAAAATGTCAGTAATTTCCTTCCCGTTGGAGATATTTTGAAGTCTAAGCGCTGCTTTCACACAATATTACACGCCGAATGTAGTGCACGTCGCGTTCAGCTGCAGAACCACGCGCAATCGTTCTTAAAACGCGATGTTTCGTTGATTTTGACGAGGAATGACTGAAGTTTCCTTCCCGTTGGAGATATCTTTACGCTTAAGCGCTATTTTACCTGCCAATTACATGCCGAATGTAGCGCTCGCTACGTTCAGAGTCGAAACAAGCCGAGCAGGTGTTAAAACTCAATCTTTCATTGATTTTGACGAAAAATGACAGACATTTCCTTCCCGTTGATGATATTTTTACGTTTAAACGCCCTTTTACCTCCTTTTGACAATACAAATGCAGTGCACTCTGTTTCCAGCGTAAAAAAAGCCCAGTTGCTCGCTAAACGCGATCGTTCATCGTCACTTGACGTCACATCGGACATTGAAATATCCATCCTGTTAGAGATATTTCGAAGTTTTAACGCTCTTTTAACTCCATCTGACAAGTCAAATGCAGTGCACGCTGTTTCCAGCATCAAAACTGGACCAGTTGCACGCAAAACGCGATCTATGGTCGTATCTTTACGAAAAATGACTGTAATTTCCCACCTGTAGGAGATATTTTGAAGTTTTAACACTCTTTTAACTCCATCTGACAAGCCAAATGCATTGCACGCTGTTTCCAGCATCAACTCAGACCAGTTGCACGCAAAACGCGATCTATCGTCGTATATTTACGAAAAATGACTGTAATTTCCCACCTATAGGAGATATTTCGAAGTTTTAACGCTCTTTTAACTCCATCTGACAAGCCAACTGCAGTGCACGCTGTTTCCAGCATCAAAACAAGACCAGTTGCACGCAAAACGCTATCAATCGTCGTATCTTTGCGAAAAATGACTGTAATTTCCCACCTGTAGGTGATATTTCCTAGTTTTAACGCTCTTTTAACACCATCTGACAAGCCAAATGCAGTGCACGCTGTTTCCAGCATCGAAAAAAGACCAGTTGCACGCAAAACGCAAACTGTCGTCGTCTCTTGACGAGAAATGACTGTAATGTCCTTCCCGTTGGTGGTATTTCGACATTTAAACGCTTCTTTCCCTCAGTTTTACGCGCCGAATGCAGTGCACGTCGCGTCTAGCTGCAGAATCACGCGCAATCGTTCTTAAAACGCGATCTTTCGTCGATTTTGACGGAAAATGACTGGAATTTCCATTCCGTTGGAGATATTTTTACGTCTAAGCGATCCTTTCACTCAGTTTTGCACGCCGAATGTAGTGCACGTAGCTTGTAGCTGCAAAACCACGCGGAATCGTTCTCAAAACGCGATCTATCGTCAATTTTCTCGATAAATGTCTGTAATTTCCTTACCGTTGGAGATATTTTCAAGTCTAAGCGCTGCTTTCACACAATATTACACGCCGATTGTGGTGCACGTCGCGTCTATACTGCAAAACCACGCGCAATAACTCGCAAAACGCGGTCTCTCGTCGATTTTAACGAGAAATGTCTGTAATTTCTTTACCCGTTGGAGATATTCAGGGTTTAAACGCTTCTTTCACCCAGATTTACACGCCGAATCTAGTGCACGTCGCGTCTAGCTGCAAAACCACGCGCAATCGTTCACAAAAAGCGAACTTTCGCCGATTTTGACGAAAAAATGACTGTAATATCTTTTCCCGTTGGAGATATTCGGCGTTCAAACGCTCCTTTCACTCAGTTTTACACGCGGAATGTGGTGCACGTAGCGTCTAGCTGCAAAACCACGCGCAATCGTCTTCAACATGCGATCTTTCGTTGATTTTGACGAAAAATGACTGTAATTTCTTTCCCGCTGAAGATATATGTACGTTTAATCGTTCCTGTCACTCAGTTTTACACGACGAATATGGCGCACGTCGCGTCTAGCTGCAGAACCACGCGCAATCGTTCTTAAAACACGATCTTTCGTCGATATTGACAAACAAATGACTGTAATTTCTTCCCGTTGGTGATATTCCACGTTTAAAAGCTCCTTTCACTCAGTTTTACACGCCGAATGCAGTGCACGTCGTGTCAAGCTGCAAAACCACGCGCAATCGTCCTCAAAACGCGATCTTTCGTCGATTATCTCGAAAAATGTCTGTAATTTACTTCCCGTTGGAGATATTTTGAAGTCTAAGCGCTGCTTTCACACAATATTACACACCGATTGTGGTGCATGTCGCGTTCAGCTGCAAAACCACGCGCAATCGGCTTCAAAATGCGATCTTTCGTCGATTTTCTCGAAAAATGTCTGTAATTTCCTTCCCGTTGGAGATATTTTGAAGTCGAAGCGCTCCATTCACTCAGTATTACACGCCGAATGTGGTGCACGTCGGGTCTAGCTGGAAAACCAGGCGCAATCGTCTTCAAAATGCGATCTTCCGTTGATTTTGACGAAAAATGACTGCAATTTCTCTCCCGCTGGAGATATTTGTATGCTTAAGTGTCTCTCTCATTCAATTTTACACGCCGAATGTGGTGCATGTCGCGTTCAGCTGCAAAACCACGCGCAATCGTCTTCAAAATGCGATCTTTCGTTGATTTTCTCGAAAAATGTCTCTCATTTCCTTCCCGTTGGAGATATTCAGCGTTTAAACGCTCCTTTCACTCAGTTTTACACGCCGAATATGGTGCACGTCGCGTCTAGCTGCGAAACCACGCGCAATCGTCTTCAAAATGCGATCCTTCATTGATTTTGACGAAAAATCACTGTAATTTCTATCCCGTTGGAGATATTCGGCGTTTAAACGCTCCTTTCATTCAATTTTGCACGCCGAGTGTAGTGCACGTCGCGTGTAGCTGCAACACCACGCGCAATATCTCGCAGAACACGATCGTCCGTCGATTTTGACGAATAATGTCTATAATGTCCTTCCCGTTGGAGGTATTTCGACATCAAAACGCTCCTTTCATTCAATTTTGCACGCCGAATGTAGTGCACGTCGTGTCTAGCCGCAAAGCCACGCGCAATCGTCCTCAAAACGCGATCTTTCGTCGATTTTCTCGAAAAATGTCTCTAATTTCCTTCCCGTTGGAGATATTCCGCGTTTAAACGCTCCTTTCACTCAGTTTTACACGCCGAATGCAGTGCACGTCGCGTATGGCCGCAAAACCACGCGCAATCATCTTCAGGATGCGATCTTTTGTTGATTTTGACGAAAAATGACTGTAATTCCTTTCCCGCTGGAGATATTTGTACGTTCAAGCGATCCGTTCACTCAGTTTTACACGCCGAATGTGGTGCACCTCGCGTCTATACTGCAAAACCACGCATAATAGCTTGCAAAACCCGCTCTTTCGTCGATTTTGACGAACAAATGACTGTAATTTCTTCCCGTTGATGATATTCCACGTTTAAACGCTCCTTTCACTCAGTTTTACACGCCGAATACAGTGCACGTCGTGTCAAGCTGCAAAACACGCGCAATCGTCCTCAAAACGCGGTCTTTCGTCAATTTTGACGAAAAATGTCTGTAATTTCCTTCCCGTTGGTGGTATTTTGACGTATAGACGCTCCGCTCACTCAGTTTTAAACGCCGAATGTGGTGCACGTCGCGTCTAGCTGCGAAACCACTCGCAATCGTCTACAAAATGCCATCTTTCGTTGATTTTGACGAAAAATAACTGTAATTTCTTTCCCGTTGGAGATATTCGGCGTTTACATGCACCTTTCACTCAGTTTCACACGCCGAATGTGGTAGACTTCGCGTCTAACTGCAAAACCACGCGCAATCGTCCTCAAAACGCGATATTTCGTCGATTTTCACGAAAAATGTCTGTAATTTCCTTCCCGTTGGAGATATTTTCAAGTCTAAGCGCTGCTTTCACACAATATTACACGCCGATTGTGGTGCACGTCGCATCTAGCTGAAAAACCAGGCGCAATCGTCTTCAAAATACGATCTTCCGCTGATTTTGACGAAAACTGACTGTAATTTCTATCCCGCTGGAAATATTAGTACGTTTAAGCGTTTCTTTCACTCAGTTTTACACGCCGAATGCAGTGCACGTCGCGTCTAGCTGCAGATCCACGCGCAATCGTTCTCAAAACGCGATCTTTCGTCGATTTCCTTGAAAAATGACTGCAATTTCTTCCTGTTGGTGATATTCCACGTTTAAACGCTCCTTTCACTCAGTTTTACACGCCGAATGTGGTGCACGTGGCGTTCAGCTGCAAAACCACGCGCATTCGTCCTCAAAACGCGATCTTTCGTCGGTTTTCTCGAAAAATGTCAATAGTTTCCTTCCCGTTGGAGATATTTTGAGGTCTACGCGTTCGTTTCACTCAATTTTACACGCCGAAAGTGGTGCACGTCGCGTCTAGCTGTAAAACCAGGCGCAATCGTCTTCAAAATGCGATCTTCCGTTGATTTTGACGAAAAATGACTGTAATTTCTCTGCCGCTGGAGATATTTGTATGTTTAAGTGTTTCTTTCATTCAATTTTACACGCCGAACGTAGTGCACGTCGCGTCTAGCTGCAAAACCACGCGCAATCGTTCTCAAAACTCGATCTTTCGTCGATTTTCTCGAAAAATGACTGTAATTTCCTAACCGTTCGATGTATTTCGACGTTCAAGCGTTCCTTTCACTCAGTTCTGCACGCCGAATGTAGTGCACGTATCGTGTAGCTGCAAAACCACGCGCAATCCTTCACAAAACGCGCTCTTTCATCGATTTTCGCGATAAATGTCAGTAATTTCCTTCCCGTTGGAGATATTTTGAAGTCTAAGCGCTGCTTTCACACAATATTACACGCCGATTGTGGTGCACGTCGCGTCTAGCTGAAAAACCAGGCGCAATCGTCTTCAAAATGCGATCTTCCGTTGATTTTGACGAAAAATGACTGTAATTTCTCTGCCGCTGGAGATATTTGTATGTTTAAGTGTTTCTTTCATTCAATTTTACATGCCAAATGTGGTGCACGTCGCGTTCAGCTGCACAAGCACGCGCAATCGTCTTGATAATGCGATCTTTCGTCGATTATCTCGAAACATGTATGTAATTTACATCCCGTTGGAGATATTTTGAAGTCTAAGCGCTGCTTTCACACAGTTTTACACGCCGATTGTGGTGCACGTAGCGTGTAGCTGCAAAACCACGCGCAATCGTCTTCAAAATGCGATCTTTCGTTGATTTTGACGAAAAATGACTGTAATTCTTTTTCCGCTGGAGATATTTGTACGTGCAAGCGATCCCTTCACTCAGTTTTGCACGCAGTCTGTAGTGCACGTATCGTGTAGCTGCAAAACCACGCGCAATCGTTCTCAAAACGCGATCTTTCGTCGATTTTCACGAAAAATGTCAGTAATTTCCTTCCCGTTGGAGATATTTTGAAGTCTAAGCGCTGCTTTCACACAATATTACACGCCGAATGTAGTGCACGTCGCGTTCAGCTGCAGAACCACGCGCAATCGTTCTTAAAACGCGATGTTTCGTTGATTTTGACGAGGAATGACTGAAGTTTCCTTCCCGTTGGAGATATCTTTACGCTTAAGCGCTATTTTACCTGCCAATTACATGCCGAATGTAGCGCTCGCTACGTTCAGAGTCGAAACAAGCCGAGCAGGTGTTAAAACTCAATCTTTCATTGATTTTGACGAAAAATGACAGACATTTCCTTCCCGTTGATGATATTTTTACGTTTAAACGCCCTTTTACCTCCTTTTGACAATACAAATGCAGTGCACTCTGTTTCCAGCGTAAAAAAAGCCCAGTTGCTCGCTAAACGCGATCGTTCATCGTCACTTGACGTCACATCGGACATTGAAATATCCATCCTGTTAGAGATATTTCGAAGTTTTAACGCTCTTTTAACTCCATCTGACAAGTCAAATGCAGTGCACGCTGTTTCCAGCATCAAAACTGGACCAGTTGCACGCAAAACGCGATCTATGGTCGTATCTTTACGAAAAATGACTGTAATTTCCCACCTGTAGGAGATATTTTGAAGTTTTAACACTCTTTTAACTCCATCTGACAAGCCAAATGCATTGCACGCTGTTTCCAGCATCAACTCAGACCAGTTGCACGCAAAACGCGATCTATCGTCGTATATTTACGAAAAATGACTGTAATTTCCCACCTATAGGAGATATTTCGAAGTTTTAACGCTCTTTTAACTCCATCTGACAAGCCAACTGCAGTGCACGCTGTTTCCAGCATCAAAACAAGACCAGTTGCACGCAAAACGCTATCAATCGTCGTATCTTTGCGAAAAATGACTGTAATTTCCCACCTGTAGGTGATATTTCCTAGTTTTAACGCTCTTTTAACACCATCTGACAAGCCAAATGCAGTGCACGCTGTTTCCAGCATCGAAAAAAGACCAGTTGCACGCAAAACGCAAACTGTCGTCGTCTCTTGACGAGAAATGACTGTAATGTCCTTCCCGTTGGTGGTATTTCGACATTTAAACGCTTCTTTCCCTCAGTTTTACGCGCCGAATGCAGTGCACGTCGCGTCTAGCTGCAGAATCACGCGCAATCGTTCTTAAAACGCGATCTTTCGTCGATTTTGACGGAAAATGACTGGAATTTCCATTCCGTTGGAGATATTTTTACGTCTAAGCGATCCTTTCACTCAGTTTTGCACGCCGAATGTAGTGCACGTAGCTTGTAGCTGCAAAACCACGCGGAATCGTTCTCAAAACGCGATCTATCGTCAATTTTCTCGATAAATGTCTGTAATTTCCTTACCGTTGGAGATATTTTCAAGTCTAAGCGCTGCTTTCACACAATATTACACGCCGATTGTGGTGCACGTCGCGTCTATACTGCAAAACCACGCGCAATAACTCGCAAAACGCGGTCTCTCGTCGATTTTAACGAGAAATGTCTGTAATTTCTTTACCCGTTGGAGATATTCAGGGTTTAAACGCTTCTTTCACCCAGATTTACACGCCGAATCTAGTGCACGTCGCGTCTAGCTGCAAAACCACGCGCAATCGTTCACAAAAAGCGAACTTTCGCCGATTTTGACGAAAAAATGACTGTAATATCTTTTCCCGTTGGAGATATTCGGCGTTCAAACGCTCCTTTCACTCAGTTTTACACGCGGAATGTGGTGCACGTAGCGTCTAGCTGCAAAACCACGCGCAATCGTCTTCAACATGCGATCTTTCGTTGATTTTGACGAAAAATGACTGTAATTTCTTTCCCGCTGAAGATATATGTACGTTTAATCGTTCCTGTCACTCAGTTTTACACGACGAATATGGCGCACGTCGCGTCTAGCTGCAGAACCACGCGCAATCGTTCTTAAAACACGATCTTTCGTCGATATTGACAAACAAATGACTGTAATTTCTTCCCGTTGGTGATATTCCACGTTTAAAAGCTCCTTTCACTCAGTTTTACACGCCGAATGCAGTGCACGTCGTGTCAAGCTGCAAAACCACGCGCAATCGTCCTCAAAACGCGATCTTTCGTCGATTATCTCGAAAAATGTCTGTAATTTACTTCCCGTTGGAGATATTTTGAAGTCTAAGCGCTGCTTTCACACAATATTACACACCGATTGTGGTGCATGTCGCGTTCAGCTGCAAAACCACGCGCAATCGGCTTCAAAATGCGATCTTTCGTCGATTTTCTCGAAAAATGTCTGTAATTTCCTTCCCGTTGGAGATATTTTGAAGTCGAAGCGCTCCATTCACTCAGTATTACACGCCGAATGTGGTGCACGTCGGGTCTAGCTGGAAAACCAGGCGCAATCGTCTTCAAAATGCGATCTTCCGTTGATTTTGACGAAAAATGACTGCAATTTCTCTCCCGCTGGAGATATTTGTATGCTTAAGTGTCTCTCTCATTCAATTTTACACGCCGAATGTGGTGCATGTCGCGTTCAGCTGCAAAACCACGCGCAATCGTCTTCAAAATGCGATCTTTCGTTGATTTTCTCGAAAAATGTCTCTCATTTCCTTCCCGTTGGAGATATTCAGCGTTTAAACGCTCCTTTCACTCAGTTTTACACGCCGAATATGGTGCACGTCGCGTCTAGCTGCGAAACCACGCGCAATCGTCTTCAAAATGCGATCCTTCATTGATTTTGACGAAAAATCACTGTAATTTCTATCCCGTTGGAGATATTCGGCGTTTAAACGCTCCTTTCATTCAATTTTGCACGCCGAGTGTAGTGCACGTCGCGTGTAGCTGCAACACCACGCGCAATATCTCGCAGAACACGATCGTCCGTCGATTTTGACGAATAATGTCTATAATGTCCTTCCCGTTGGAGGTATTTCGACATCAAAACGCTCCTTTCATTCAATTTTGCACGCCGAATGTAGTGCACGTCGTGTCTAGCCGCAAAGCCACGCGCAATCGTCCTCAAAACGCGATCTTTCGTCGATTTTCTCGAAAAATGTCTCTAATTTCCTTCCCGTTGGAGATATTCCGCGTTTAAACGCTCCTTTCACTCAGTTTTACACGCCGAATGCAGTGCACGTCGCGTATGGCCGCAAAACCACGCGCAATCATCTTCAGGATGCGATCTTTTGTTGATTTTGACGAAAAATGACTGTAATTCCTTTCCCGCTGGAGATATTTGTACGTTCAAGCGATCCGTTCACTCAGTTTTACACGCCGAATGTGGTGCACCTCGCGTCTATACTGCAAAACCACGCATAATAGCTTGCAAAACCCGCTCTTTCGTCGATTTTGACGAACAAATGACTGTAATTTCTTCCCGTTGATGATATTCCACGTTTAAACGCTCCTTTCACTCAGTTTTACACGCCGAATACAGTGCACGTCGTGTCAAGCTGCAAAACACGCGCAATCGTCCTCAAAACGCGGTCTTTCGTCAATTTTGACGAAAAATGTCTGTAATTTCCTTCCCGTTGGTGGTATTTTGACGTATAGACGCTCCGCTCACTCAGTTTTAAACGCCGAATGTGGTGCACGTCGCGTCTAGCTGCGAAACCACTCGCAATCGTCTACAAAATGCCATCTTTCGTTGATTTTGACGAAAAATAACTGTAATTTCTTTCCCGTTGGAGATATTCGGCGTTTACATGCACCTTTCACTCAGTTTCACACGCCGAATGTGGTAGACTTCGCGTCTAACTGCAAAACCACGCGCAATCGTCCTCAAAACGCGATATTTCGTCGATTTTCACGAAAAATGTCTGTAATTTCCTTCCCGTTGGAGATATTTTCAAGTCTAAGCGCTGCTTTCACACAATATTACACGCCGATTGTGGTGCACGTCGCATCTAGCTGAAAAACCAGGCGCAATCGTCTTCAAAATACGATCTTCCGCTGATTTTGACGAAAACTGACTGTAATTTCTATCCCGCTGGAAATATTAGTACGTTTAAGCGTTTCTTTCACTCAGTTTTACACGCCGAATGCAGTGCACGTCGCGTCTAGCTGCAGATCCACGCGCAATCGTTCTCAAAACGCGATCTTTCGTCGATTTCCTTGAAAAATGACTGCAATTTCTTCCTGTTGGTGATATTCCACGTTTAAACGCTCCTTTCACTCAGTTTTACACGCCGAATGTGGTGCACGTGGCGTTCAGCTGCAAAACCACGCGCATTCGTCCTCAAAACGCGATCTTTCGTCGGTTTTCTCGAAAAATGTCAATAGTTTCCTTCCCGTTGGAGATATTTTGAGGTCTACGCGTTCGTTTCACTCAATTTTACACGCCGAAAGTGGTGCACGTCGCGTCTAGCTGTAAAACCAGGCGCAATCGTCTTCAAAATGCGATCATCCGTTGATTTTGACGAAAAATGATTGTAATTTCTCTCCCGCTGGAGCTATTTGTATGTTAAAGTGTTGTTCTCATTCAATTTTACACGCCGAACGTAGTGCACGTCGCTTCTAGCTGCAAAACCACGCGCAATCGTTCTCAAAACTCGATCTTTCGTCGATTTTCTCGAAAAATGACTGTAATTTCCTAACCGTTCGATGTATTTCGACGTTCAAGCGTTCCTTTCACTCAGTTCTGCACGCCGAATGTAGTGCACGTATCGTGTAGCTGCAAAACCGCGCGCAATCCTTCTCAAAACGCGCTCTTTCGCCGATTTTCGCGATAAATGTCAGTAATTTCCTTCCCGTTGGAGATATTTTGAAGTCTAAGCGCTGCTTTCACACAATATTACACGCCGATTGTGGTGCACGTCGCGTCTAGCTGAAAAACCAGGCGCAATCGTCTTCAAAATACGATCTTCCGTTGATTTTGACGAAAAATGATTGTAATTTCTCTGCCGCTGGAGATATTTGTATGTTTAAGTGTTTCTTTCATTCAATTTTACATACCAAATGTGGTGCACGTCGCGTTCAGCTGCACAAGCACGCGCAATCGTCTTGATAATGCGATCTTTCGTCGACTTTCTCGAAACATGTATGTAATTTCCATCCCGTTGGAGTTATTTTGAAGTCTATGCGCTGCTTTCACACAGTTTTACACGCCGATTGTGGTGCACGTAGCGTGTAGCTGCAAAACCACGCGCAATCGTCTTCAAAATGCGATCTTTCGTTGATTTTGACGAAAAATGACTGTAATTCTTTTTCCGCTGGAGATATTTGTACGTGCAAGCGATCCCTTCACTCAGTTTTGCACGCCGTCTGTAGTGCACGTATCGTGTAGCTGCAAAACCACGCGCAATCGTTCTCAAAACGCGATCTTTCGCCGATTTTCGCGATAAATGTCTGTAATTTCCTCACGTTGAAGGTATTTCGACGTTTAAGCGTTCCTTTCACTCGGTTCTACACGCCGAATGTGGTGCACGTCGTGTCAAGCTGCAAAACCACGCGCAATCGTCCTCAAAACGCGATCTTTCGTCGATTTTCACGAAAAATGTCAGTAATTTCCTTCCCGTTGGAGATATTTTGAAGTCTAAGCGCTGCTTTCACACAATATTACACGCCGAATGTAGTGCACGTCGCGTTCAGCTGCAGAACCACGCGCAATCGTTCTTAAAACGCGATGTTTCGTTGATTTTGACGAGAAATGACTGAAGTTTCCTTCCCGTTGGAGATATCTTTACGCTTAAGCGCTATTTTACCTGCCCATTACATGCCGAATGTAGCGCTCGCTACGTTCAGAGTCGAAACAAGCCGAGCAGGTGTTAAAACTCAATCTTTCATTGATTTTGACGAAAAATGACAGACATTTCCTTCCCGTTGATGATATTTTTACGTTTAAACGCCCTTTTACCTCCTTTTGACAATACAAATGCAGTGCACTCTGTTTCCAGCGTAAAAAAAGCCCAGTTGCTCGCTAAACGCGATCTATCGTCGTATATTTACGAAAAATGACTGTAATTTCCCACCTATAGGAGATATTTCGAAGTTTTAACGCTCTTTTAACTCCATCTGACAAGCCAACTGCAGTGCACGCTGTTTCCAGCATCAAAACAAGACCAGTTGCACGCAAAACGCTATCAATCGTCGTATCTTTGCGAAAAATGACTGTAATTTCCCACCTGTAGGTGATATTTCCTAGTTTTAACGCTCTTTTAACACCATCTGACAAGCCAAATGCAGTGCACGCTGTTTCCAGCATCGAAAAAAGACCAGTTGCACGCAAAACGCAAACTGTCGTCGTCTCTTGACGAGAAATGACTGTAATGTCCTTCCCGTTGGTGGTATTTCGACATTTAAACGCTTCTTTCCCTCAGTTTTACGCGCCGAATGCAGTGCACGTCGCGTCTAGCTGCAGAATCACGCGCAATCGTTCTTAAAACGCGATCTTTCGTCGATTTTGACGGAAAATGACTGGAACTTCCATTCCGTTGGAGATATTTTTACGTCTAAGCGATCCTTTCACTCAGTTTTGCACGCCGAATGTAGTGCACGTAGCTTGTAGCTGCAAAACCACGCGGAATCGTTCTCAAAACGCGATCTATCGTCAATTTTCTCGATAAATGTCTGTAATTTCCTTACCGTTGGAGATATTTTCAAGTCTAAGCGCTGCTTTCACACAATATTACACGCCGATTGTGGTGCACGTCGCGTCTATACTGCAAAACCACGCGCAATAACTCGCAAAACGCGGTCTCTCGTCGATTTTAACGAGAAATGTCTGTAATTTCTTTACCCGTTGGAGATATTCAGGGTTTAAACGCTTCTTTCACCCCGATTTACACGCCGAATCTAGTGCACGTCGCGTCTAGCTGCAAAACCACGCGCAATCGTTCACAAAAAGCGATCTTTCGCCGATTTTGACGAAAAAATGACTGTAATATCTTTTCCCGTTGGAGATATTCGGCGTTCAAACGCTCCTTTCACTCAGTTTTACACGCGGAATGTGGTGCACGTAGCGTCTAGCTGCAAAACCACGCGCAATCGTCTTCAACATGCGATCTTTCGTTGATTTTGACGAAAAATGACTGTAATTTCTTTCCCGCTGAAGATATATGTACGTTTAATCGTTCCTGTCACTCAGTTTTACACGACGAATATGGCGCACGTCGCGTCTAGCTGCAGAACCACGCGCAATCGTTCTTAAAACACGATCTTTCGTCGATATTGACAAACAAATGACTGTAATTTCTTCCCGTTGGTGATATTCCACGTTTAAAAGCTCCTTTCACTCAGTTTTACACGCCGAATGCAGTGCACGTCGTGTCAAGCTGCAAAACCACGCGCAATCGTCCTCAAAACGCGATCTTTCGTCGATTTTCTCGAAAAATGTCTGTAATTTACTTCCCGTTGGAGATATTTTGAAGTCTAAGCGCTGCTTTCACACAATATTACACACCGATTGTGGTGCATGTCGCGTTCAGCTGCAAAACCACGCGCAATCAGCTTCAAAATGCGATCTTTCGTCGATTTTCTCGAAAAATGTCTGTAATTTCCTTCCCGTTGGAGATATTTTGAAGTCGAAGCGCTCCATTCACTCAGTATTACACGCCGAATGTGGTGCACGTCGGGTCTAGCTGAAAAACCAGGCGCAATCGTCTTCAAAATGCGATCTTCCGTTGATTTTGACGAAAAATGACTGTAATTTCTCTCCCGCTGGAGATATTTGTATGCTTAAGTGTCTCTCTCATTCAATTTTACACGCCGAATGTGGTGCATGTCGCGTTCAGCTGCAAAACCACGCGCAATCGTCTTCAAAATGCGATCTTTCGTCGATTTTCTCGAAAAATGTCTCTCATTTCCTTCCCGTTGGAGATATTCAGCGTTTAAACGCTCCTTTCACTCAGTTTTACACGCCGAATATGGTGCACGTCACGTCTAGCTGCGAAACCACGCGCAATCGTCTTCAAAATGCGATCCTTCATTGATTTTGACGAAAAATCACTGTAATTTCTATCCCGTTGGAGATATTCGGCGTTTAAACGCTCCTTTCATTCAATTTTGCACGCCGAGTGTAGTGCACGTCGCGTGTAGCTGCAACACCACGCGCAATATCTCGCAGAACACGATCTTCCGTCGATTTTGACGAAGAATGTCTATAATGTCCTTCCCGTTGGAGGTATTTCGACATCAAAACGCTCCTTTCATTCAATTTTGCACGCCGAATGTAGTGCACGTCGTGTCTAGCCGCAAAGCCACGCGCAATCGTCCTCAAAACGCGATCTTTCGTCGATTTTCTCGAAAAATGTCTCTAATTTCCTTCCCGTTGGAGATATTCCGCGTTTAAACGCTCCTTTCACTCAGTTTTACACGCCGAATGCAGTGCACGTCGCGTATGGCCGCAAAACCACGCGCAATCATCTTCAAGATGCGATCTTTTGTTGATTTTGACGAAAAATGACTGTAATTCCTTTCCCGCTGGAGATATTTGTACGTTCAAGCGATCCGTTCACTCAGTTTTACACGCCGAATGTGGTGCACCTCGCGTCTATACTGCAAAACCACGCATAATAGCTTGCAAAACCCGCTCTTTCGTCGATTTTGACGAACAAATGACTGTAATTTCTTCCCGTTGATGATATTCCACGTTTAAACGCTCCTTTCACTCAGTTTTACACGCCGAATACAGTGCACGTCGTGTCAAGCTGCAAAAACACGCGCAATCGTCCTCAAAACGCGGTCTGTCGTCAATTTTGACGAAAAATGTCTGTAATTTCCTTCCCGTTGGTGGTATTTTGACGTATAGACGCTCCGCTCACTCAGTTTTAAACGCCGAATGTGGTGCACGTCGCGTCTAGCTGCAAAACCACTCGCAATCGTCTACAAAATGCCATCTTTCGTTGATTTTGACGAAAAATGACTGTAATTTCTTTCCCGTTGGAGATATTCGGCGTTTACATGCCCCTTTCACTCAGTTTCACACGCCGAATGTGGTACACTTCGCGTCTAACTGCAAAACCACGCGCAATAGCTCGCAAAGCGCCATCTTTCGACGATTTTAACGATAAATTTCTGTAATTTCCTACCGTTGAAGGTATTTCGACGTTTTAGCGTTCCTTTCACTCAGTCCTACACGCCGAATGTGGTGCACGTCGTGTCAAGCTGCAAAACCACGCGCAATCGTCCTCAGAACGCGATCTTTCGTCGATTTTCACGAAAAATGTCTGTAATTTCCTTCCCGTTGGAGATATTTTCAAGTCTAAGCGCTGCTTTCACACAATATTACACGCCGATTGTGGTGCACGTCGCATCTAGCTGAAAAACCAGGCGCAATCGTCTTCAAAATACGATCTTCCGCTGATTTTGACGAAAACTGACTGTAATTTCTATCCCGCTGGAAATATTAGTACGTTTAAGCGTTTCTTTCACTCAGTTTTACACGCCGAATGCAGTGCACGTCGCGTCTAGCTGCAGATCCACGCGCAATCGTTCTCAAAACGCGATCTTTCGTCGATTTCCTTGAAAAATGACTGCAATTTCTTCCTGTTGGTTATATTCCACGTTTAAACGCTCCTTTCACTCAGTTTTACACGCCGAATGTGGTGCACGTGGCGTTCAGCTGCAAAACCACGCGCATTCGTCCTCAAAACGCGATCTTTCGTCGGTTTTCTCGAAAAATGTCAATAGTTTCCTTCCCGTTGGAGATATTTTGAGGTCTACGCGTTCGTTTCACTCAATTTTACACGCCGAAAGTGGTGCACGTCGCGTCTAGCTGTAAAACCGGGCGCAATCGTCTTCAAAATGCGATCATCCGTTGATTTTGACGAAAAATGATTGTAATTTCTCTCCCGCTGGAGCTATTTGTATGTTAAAGTGTTGTTCTCATTCAATTTTACACGCCGAACGTAGTGCACGTCGCGTCTAGCTGCAAAACCACGCGCAATCGTTCTCAAAACTCGATCTTTCGTCGATTTTCTCGAAAAATGACTGTAATTTCCTAACCGTTCGATGTATTTCGACGTTCAAGCGTTCCTTTCACTCAGTTCTGCACGCCGAATGTAGTGCACGTATCGTGTAGCTGCAAAACCGCGCGCAATCCTTCTCAAAACGCGCTCTTTCGCCGATTTTCGCGATAAATGTCAGTAATTTCCTTCCCGTTGGAGATATTTTGAAGTCTAAGCGCTGCTTTCACACAATATTACACGCCGATTGTGGTGCACGTCGCGTCTAGCTGAAAAACCAGGCGCAATCGTCTTCAAAATGCGATCTTCCGTTGATTTTGACGAAAAATGATTGTAATTTCTCTGCCGCTGGAGATATTTGTATGTTTAAGTGTTTCTTTCATTCAATTTTACATACCAAATGTGGTGCACGTCGCGTTCAGCTGCACAAGCACGCGCAATCGTCTTGATAATGCGATCTTTCGTCGATTTTCTCGAAACATGTATGTAATTTCCATCCCGTTGGAGTTATTTTGAAGTCTATGCGCTGCTTTCACACAGTTTTACACGCCGATTGTGGTGCACGTAGCGTGTAGCTGCAAAACCACGCGCAATCGTCTTCAAAATGCGATCTTTCGTTGATTTTGACGAAAAATGACTGTAATTCTTTTTCCGCTGGAGATATTTGTACGTGCAAGCGATCCCTTCACTCAGTTTTGCACGCCGTCTGTAGTGCACGTATCGTGTAGCTGCAAAACCACGCGCAATCGTTCTCAAAACGCGATCTTTCGCCGATTTTCGCGATAAATGTCTGTAATTTCCTCACGTTGAAGGTATTTCGACGTTTAAGCGTTCCTTTCACTCGGTTCTACACGCCGAATGTGGTGCACGTCGTGTCAAGCTGCAAAACCACGCGCAATCGTCCTCAAAACGCGATCTTTCGTCGATTTTCACGAAAAATGTCAGTAATTTCCTTCCCGTTGGAGATATTTTGAAGTCTAAGCGCTGCTTTCACACAATATTACACGCCGAATGTAGTGCACGTCGCGTTCAGCTGCAGAACCACGCGCAATCGTTCTTAAAACGCGATGTTTCGTTGATTTTGACGAGAAATGACTGAAGTTTCCTTCCCGTTGGAGATATCTTTACGCTTAAGCGCTATTTTACCTGCCCATTACATGCCGAATGTAGCGCTCGCTACGTTCAGAGTCGAAACAAGCCGAGCAGGTGTTAAAACTCAATCTTTCATTGATTTTGACGAAAAATGACAGACATTTCCTTCCCGTTGATGATATTTTTACGTTTAAACGCCCTTTTACCTCCTTTTGACAATACAAATGCAGTGCACTCTGTTTCCAGCGTAAAAAAAGCCCAGTTGCTCGCTAAACGCGATCGTTCATCGTCACTTGACGAAAAATCATTGAAATATCCATCCTGTTAGAGATATTTCGAAGTTTTAACGCTCTTTTAACTCCATCTGACAAGTCAAATGCAGTGCACGCTGTTTCCAGCATCAAAACTGGACCAGTTGCACGCAAAACGCGATCTATGGTCGTATCTTTACGAAAAATGACTGTAATTTCCCACCTGTAGGAGATATTTTGAAGTTTTAACACTCTTTTAACTCCATCTGACAAGCCAAATGCATTGCACGCTGTTTCCAGCATCAACTCAGACCAGTTGCACGCAAAACGCGATCTATCGTCGTATATTTACGAAAAATGACTGTAATTTCCCACCTATAGGAGATATTTCGAAGTTTTAACGCTCTTTTAACTCCATCTGACAAGCCAACTGCAGTGCACGCTGTTTCCAGCATCAAAACAAGACCAGTTGCACGCAAAACGCTATCAATCGTCGTATCTTTGCGAAAAATGACTGTAATTTCCCACCTGTAGGTGATATTTCCTAGTTTTAACGCTCTTTTAACACCATCTGACAAGCCAAATGCAGTGCACGCTGTTTCCAGCATCGAAAAAAGACCAGTTGCACGCAAAACGCAAACTGTCGTCGTCTCTTGACGAGAAATGACTGTAATGTCCTTCCCGTTGGTGGTATTTCGACATTTAAACGCTTCTTTCCCTCAGTTTTACGCGCCGAATGCAGTGCACGTCGCGTCTAGCTGCAGAATCACGCGCAATCGTTCTTAAAACGCGATCTTTCGTCGATTTTGACGGAAAATGACTGGAATTTCCATTCCGTTGGAGATATTTTTACGTCTAAGCGATCCTTTCACTCAGTTTTGCACGCCGAATGTAGTGCACGTAGCTTGTAGCTGCAAAACCACGCGGAATCGTTCTCAAAACGCGATCTATCGTCAATTTTCTCGATAAATGTCTGTAATTTCCTTACCGTTGGAGATAATTTGAAGTCTAAGCGCTGCTTCCACACAATATTACACGCCGATTGTGGTGCACGTCGCGTCTATACTGCAAAACCACGCGCAATAACTCGCAAAACGCGGTCTCTCGTCGATTTTAACGAGAAATGTCTGTAATTTCTTTACCCGTTGGAGATATTCAGGGTTTAAACGCTTCTTTCACCCAGATTTACACGCCGAATCTAGTGCACGTCGCGTCTAGCTGCAAAACCACGCGCAATCCTTCACAAAAAGCGATCTTTCGCCGATTTTGACGAAAAAATGACTGTAATATCTTTTCCCGTTGGAGATATTCGGCGTTCAAACGCTCCTTTCACTCAGTTTCACACGCGGAATGTGGTGCACGTAGCGTCTAGCTGCAAAACCACGCGCAATCGTCTTCAACATGCGATCTTTCGTTGATTTTGACGAAAAATGACTGTAATTTCTTTCCCGCTGAAGATATATGTACGTTTAATCGTTCCTGTCACTCAGTTTTACACGACGAATATGGCGCACGTCGCGTCTAGCTGCAGAACCACGCGCAATCGTTCTTAAAACGCGATCTTTCGTCGATATTGACAAACAAATGACTGTAATTTCTTCCCGTTGGTGATATTCCACGTTTAAAAGCTCCTTTCACTCAGTTTTACACGCCGAATGCAGTGCACGTCGCGTATGGCCGCAAAACCACGCGCAATCATCTTCAAGATGCGATCTTTTGTTGATTTTGACGAAAAATGACTGTAATTCCTTTCCCGCTGGAGATATTTGTACGTTCAAGCGATCCGTTCACTCAGTTTTACACGCCGAATGTGGTGCACCTCGCGTCTATACTGCAAAACCACGCATAATAGCTTGCAAAACCCGCTCTTTCGTCGATTTTGACGAACAAATGACTGTAATTTCTTCCCGTTGATGATATTCCACGTTTAAACGCTCCTTTCACTCAGTTTTACACGCCGAATACAGTGCACGTCGTGTCAAGCTGCAAAACACGCGCAATCGTCCTCAAAACGCGGTCTTTCGTCAATTTTGACGAAAAATGTCTGTAATTTCCTTCCCGTTGGTGGTATTTTGACGTATAGACGCTCCGCTCACTCAGTTTTAAACGCCGAATGTGGTGCACGTCGCGTCTAGCTGCGAAACCACTCGCAATCGTCTACAAAATGCCATCTTTCGTTGATTTTGACGAAAAATAACTGTAATTTCTTTCCCGTTGGAGATATTCGGCGTTTACATGCACCTTTCACTCAGTTTCACACGCCGAATGTGGTACACTTCGCGTCTAACTGCAAAACCACGCGCAATCGTCCTCAAAACGCGATCTTTCGTCGATTTTCACGAAAAATGTCTGTAATTTCCTTCCCGTTGGAGATATTTTCAAGTCTAAGCGCTGCTTTCACACAATATTACACGCCGATTGTGGTGCACGTCGCATCTAGCTGAAAAACCAGGCGCAATCGTCTTCAAAATACGATCTTCCGCTGATTTTGACGAAAACTGACTGTAATTTCTATCCCTCTGGAAATATTAGTACGTTTAAGCGTTTCTTTCACTCAGTTTTACACGCCGAATGCAGTGCACGTCGCGTCTAGCTGCAGATCCACGCGCAATCGTTCTCAAAACGCGATCTTTCGTCGATTTCCTTGAAAAATGACTGCAATTTCTTCCTGTTGGTGATATTCCACGTTTAAACGCTCCTTTCACTCAGTTTTGCACGCCGAATGTGGTGCACGTGGCGTTCAGCTGCAAAACCATGCGCATTCGTCCTCAAAACGCGATCTTTCGTCGGTTTTCTCGAAAAATGTCAATAGTTTCCTTCCCGTTGGAGATATTTTGAGGTCTACGCGTTCGTTTCACTCAATTTTACACGCCGATTGTGGTGCACGTCGCGTCTAGCTGAAAAACCAGGCGCAATCGTCTTCAAAATGCGATCTTCCGTTGATTTTGACGAAAAATGACTGTAATTTCTCTGCCGCTGGAGATATTTGTATGTTTAAGTGTTTCTTTCATTCAATTTTACACGCCGAACGTAGTGCACGTCGCGTCTAGCTGCAAAACCACGCGCAATCGTTCTCAAAACTCGATCTTTCGTCGATTTTCTCGAAAAATGACTGTAATTTCCTAACCGTTCGATGTATTTCGACGTTCAAGCGTTCCTTTCACTCAGTTCTGCACGCCGAATGTAGTGCACGTATCGTGTAGCTGCAAAACCACGCGCAATCCTTCACAAAACGCGCTCTTTCATCGATTTTCGCGATAAATGTCAGTAATTTCCTTCCCGTTGGAGATATTTTGAAGTCTAAGCGCTGCTTTCACACAATATTACACGCCGATTGTGGTGCACGTCGCGTCTAGCTGAAAAACCAGGCGCAATCGTCTTCAAAATGCGATCTTCCGTTGATTTTGACGAAAAATGACTGTAATTTCTCTGCCGCTGGAGATATTTGTATGTTTAAGTGTTTCTTTCATTCAATTTTACATGCCAAATGTGGTGCACGTCGCGTTCAGCTGCACAAGCACGCGCAATCGTCTTGATAATGCGATCTTTCGTCGATTTTCTCGAAACATGTATGTAATTTCCATCCCGTTGGAGATATTTTGAAGTCTAAGCGCTGCTTTCACACAGTTTTACACGCCGATTGTGGTGCACGTAGCGTGTAGCTGCAAAACCACGCGCAATCGTCTTCAAAATGCGATCATCCGTTGATTTTGACGAAAAATGATTGTAATTTCTCTCCCGCTGGAGCTATTTGTATGTTAAAGTGTTGTTCTCATTCAATTTTACACGCCGAACGTAGTGCACGTCGCGTCTAGCTGCAAAACCACGCGCAATCGTTCTCAAAACTCGATCTTTCGTCGATTTTCTCGAAAAATGACTGTAATTTCTTAACCGTTCGATGTATTTCGACGTTCAAGCGTTCCTTTCACTCAGTTCTGCACGCCGAATGTAGTGCACGTATCGTGTAGCTGCAAAACCACGCGCAATCCTTCTCAAAATGCGCTCTTTCGCCGATTTTCGCGATAAATGTCAGTAATTTCCTTCCCGTTGGAGATATTTTGAAGTCTAAGCGCTGCTTTCACACAATATTACACGCCGATTGTGGTGCACGTCGCGTATAGCTGAAAAACCAGGCGCAATCGTCTTCAAAATGCGATCTTCCGTTGATTTTGACGAAAAATGATTGTAATTTCTCTGCCGCTGGAGATATTTGTATGTTTAAGTGTATCTTTCATTCAATTCTACATACCAAATGTGGTGCACGTCGCGTTCAGCTGCACAAGCACGCGCAATCGTTCTTAAAACGCGATCTATCGTCGTATCTTTACGAAAGAAGACTGTAATTTCTCTCCCGCTTTAGATACTTGTATGTTTAAGTGTTTCTTTCTCTCAGTTTTAGACGCCGAATGTAGTGCACGTGGCGTTTACCTGCAATACCACGCGCAATAGCTCGCAAAACGTGAATCTTTCGTCGATTTTGACGAAAAATGACTGTAATTTCCTTCCCGTTGGTGATATTTCGACGTTTAAATACTCCTTTCACTCAGTTTTACACGCCGAATGTGGTGCACGTCGCGTCTAGCTGCAAAATCACGCGTAGTCGTCTTCAAAATGCGATCTTTCGTCGGTTTTCTCGAGAAATGTCAGTAATTTCCTTCCCGCTGGAGATATTTGTACGTTCAAGCGATCCGTCCACTCAGTTTTACACGCCGAATGTGGTGCACCTCGCGTCTATACTGCAAAACCACGCATAATAGCTTGCAAAACCCGCTCTTTCGTCGATTTTGACGAACAAATGACTGTAATTTCTTCCCGTTAATGATATTCCACGTTTAAACGCTCCTTTCACTCAGTTTTACACGTCGAATGCAGTGCACGTCGTGTCAAGCTGCAATAACACGCGCAATCGTCCTCAAAACGCGGTCTTTCGTCAATTTTGACAAAAATGTCTGTAATTTCCTTCCCGTTGGTGGTATTTTCACGTATAGACGCTCCGCTCACTCAGTTTTAAACGCCGAATGTGGTGCACGTCGCGTCTAGCTGTAAAACCAGGCGCAATCGTCTTCAAAATGCGATCATCCGTTGATTTTGACGAAAAATGATTGTAATTTCTCTCCCGCTGGAGCTATTTGTATGTTAAAGTGTTGTTCTCATTCAATTTTACACGCCGAACGTAGTGCACGTCGCGTCTAGCTGCAAAACCACGCGCAATCGTTCTCAAAACTCGATCTTTCGTCGATTTTCTCGAAAAATGACTGTAATTTCCTAACCGTTCGATGTATTTCGACGTTCAAGCGTTCCTTTCACTCAGTTCTGCACGCCGAATGTAGTGCACGTATCGTGTAGCTGCAAAACCACGCGCAATCCTTCTCAAAACGCGCTCTTTCGCCGATTTTCGCGATAAATGTCAGTAATTTCCATCCCGTTGGAGATATTTTGAAGTCTAAGCGCTGCTTTCACACAATATTACACGCCGATTGTGGTGCACGTCGCGTCTAGCTGAAAAACCACGCGCAATCGTCTTCAAAATGCGATCTTTCGTTGATTTTGACGAAAAATGACTGTAATTCTTTTTCCGCTGGAGATATATGTACGTGCAAGCGATCCCTTCACTCAGTTTTGCACGCCGTCTGTAGTGCACGTATCGTGTAGCTGCAAAACCACGCGCAATCGTTCTCAAAACGCGATCTTTCGCCGATTTTCGCGATAAATGTCTGTAATTTCCTCACGTTGAAGGTATTTCGACGTTTAAGCGTTCCTTTCACTCGGTTCTACACGCCGAATGTGGTGCACGTCGTGTCAAGCTGCAAAACCACGCGCAATCGTCCTCAAAACGCGATCTTTCGTCGATTTTCACGAAAAATGTCAGTAATTTCCTTCCCGTTGGAGATATTTTGAAGTCTAAGCACTGCTTTCACACAATATTACACGCCGAATGTAGTGCACGTCGCGTTCAGCTGCAGAACCACGCGCAATCGTTCTTAAAACGCGATGTTTCGTTGATTTTGACGAGAAATGACTGAAGTTTCCTTCCCGTTGGAGATATCTTTACGCTTAAGCGCTATTTTACCTGCCCATTACATGCCGAATGTAGCGCTCGCTACGTTCAGAGTCGAAACAAGCCGAGCAGGTGTTAAAACTCAATCTTTCATTGCTTTTGACGAAAAATGACAGACATTTCCTTCCCGTTGATGATATTTTTACGTTTAAACGCCCTTTTACCTCTTTTTGACAATACAAATGCAGTGCACTCTGTTTCCAGCGTAAAAAAAGCCCAGTTGCACGCAAAACGCAAACTGTCGTCGTCTCTTGACGAGAAATGACTGTCATGTCCTTCCCGTTGGTGGTATTTCGACATTTAAACGCTTCTTTCACTCAGGTTTACACGCCGAATGCAGTGCACGTCGCGTCTAGCTGCAGAATCACGCGCAATCGTTCTTAAAACGCGATCTTTCGTCGATTTTGACGGAAAATGACTGGAATTTCCATTCCGTTGGAGATATTTTTACGTCTAAGCGATCCTTTCACTCAGTTTTGCACGCCGAATGTAGTGCACGTAGAGTGTAGCTGCAAAACCACGCGGAATCGTTCTCAAGACGCGATCTTTCGTCGATTTTCTCGATAAATGACTGTAATTTCCTTACCGTTGGAGATAATTTGAAGTCTAAGCGCAGCTTCCACACAATATTACACGCCGATTGTGGTGCACGTCGCGTCTAGCTGAAAAACCAGGCGCAATCGTTCTTAAAGCGCGATCTTCCGTTGATTTTGAGGAAAAATGACTGTAATTTCTTTCCCGCTGGAGATATATGCACGTTCAATCGTTCCTGTCACTCAGTTTTACACGACGAATATGGTGCACGTCGCGTCTAGCTGCAGAACCACGCGCAATCGTTCTTAAAACACGATCTTTCGTCGATTGTGACAAACAAATGATTGTAATTTCTTCCCGTTGGTGATATTCCCCGTTTAAACGCTCCTTTTACTCAGCTTTACACGCCGAATGCAGTGCACGTCGTGTCAAGCTGCAAAACCACGCGCAATCGTCCTCAAAACGCGATCTTTCGTTGATTTTCTAGAAAAATGTCTGTAATTTACTTCCCGTTGGAGATATTTTGAAGTCTATGCGCTGCTTTCACACAATATAACACGCCGATTGTGGTGCACGTCGCGTCTAGCTGAAAAACCAGGCGCAATCGTCTTCAAAATGCGATCTTCCGTTGATTTTGACGAAAAAATGACTGTAATTTCTTTCCCGCTGGAAATATTAGTACGTTTAAGCGTTTCTTTCACTCAGTTTTACACGCCGAATGCAGTGCACGTCGCGTCTAGCTGCAGATCCACGCGCAATCGTTCTCAAAACGCGATCTTTCGTCGATTTTCTCGAAAAATGTGAATAGTTTCCTTCCCGTTGGAGATATTTTGAGGTCTACGCGTTCGTTTCACTCAATTTTACACGCCGAAAGTGGTGCACGTCGCGTCTAGCTGTAAAACCATGCGCAATCGTCTTCAAAATGCGATCATCCGTTGATTTTGACGAAAAATGATTGTTATTTCTCTCCCGCTGGAGCTATTTGTATGTTAAAGTGTTGTTCTCATTCAATTTTACACGCCGAACGTAGTGCACGTCGCGTCTAGCTGCAAAACCACGCGCAATCCTTCTCAAAATGCGCTCTTTCGCCGATTTTCGCGATAAATGTCAGTAATTTCCTTCCCGTTGGAGATATTTTGAAGTCTAAGCGCTGCTTTCACACAATATTACACGCCGATTGTGGTGCACGTCGCGTTTAGCTGAAAAACCAGGCGCAATCGTCTTCAAAATGCGACCTTCCGTTGATTTTGACGAAAAATGACTGAAATATCCTTCCCGTTGGAGATATTCTGACGTTTAAGCGTTGCTTTCACTCAGTTTTACCCACCGAATGTGGTGTACGTCGCTTCTAACTGCAAAACCACGCGCAATCGTTCTTAAAACGCGATCTTTCGTCGATTTTCTCGATAAATGTCTGTAATTTCCTTACCGTTAGGTGTATTGCGACGTTTAAACGCTCCGTTCACTCAGTTTTACACGCCGAATGTGGTGCACGTCGCGTCTATACTGCAAAACCACGCGCAATCGTTCTCAAAACGCGATCTTTCGTCGATTTTCTCGATAAATGTCTGTAATTCCTTTTCCGCTGGAGATATTTGTAAGTGCAAGCGATCCCTTCACTCAGTTTTGCACGCCGTCTGTAGTGCACGTATCGTGTAGCTGCAAAACCACGGGCAATCGTTCTCAAAACGCGATCTTTCGTCGATTTTGACGAAAAATGACTGTAATTTCTATCTCGTAGGAGATATTCAGCGTTTAAACGCTCCTTTCACTCAGTTTTACACGCCGAATGTGGTGCACGTCGCGTTCAGCTGCACAAGCACGCGCAATCGTCTTGATAATGCGATCTTTCGTCGATTTTCTCGAAACATGTATGTAATTTCCATCCCGTTGGAGATATTTTGAAGTCTAAGCGCTGCTTTCACACAATATTACACGCCGATTGTGGTGCACGTCGCGTCTAGCTGCAAAATCACGCTCAATCGTCCTCAAAACGGGATCTTTCGTCGGTTTTCAAGAAAAATGTCAGTAATTTCCTTCCCGTTGGAGATATTTTGAGGTCTACGCGCTCCTTTCACTCAGTTTTACACGCCGAATGTGGTGCACGTCGCGTCTAGCTGAAAAACCAGGCGCAATCGTCTACAAAATGCGATCTTCCGTTGATTTTGACGAAAAATGACTGAAATATCCTTCCCGTTGGAGATATTCTGACGTTTAAGCGTTGCTTTCACTCAGTTTTACCCACCGAATGTGGTGTACGTCGCTTCTAACTGCAAAACCACGCGCAATAGCTCGCAAAACGCGGTCCTTCGTCGATTTTGACGAAAACTGTCTGCAATTTCCTTCTCGTTGGAGGTATTTTGACGTATAAACGCTCCGTTCACTCAGTTTTACACGCCGAATGTGGTGCACGTCGCGTTTAGCTGCAAAACCACGAGCAATCGTTCACAAAATGCGATGTTTCGTCGATTTTGACGAACAAACGACTGTAATTTCTTCCCGTTGATGATATTCCACGTTTAAACGCTCCTTTCACTCACTTTTACACGCCGAATGTGGTGCACGTCGCGTTTAGCTAGAAAACCACGCGCAATCGTCTTCAAAATGCGATCTTTTGTTGATTTTGACGAAAAATGTCTGTAATTTCCTTCCCGTTGGTGGTATTTTGAGGTATAAACGCTCCGCTCACTCAGTTTTACACGCCGAATGTGGTGCACGTCGCCTCTAGCTGCGAAACCACGCGCAATCGTCTTCAAAATACGGTCTTTCGTTGATATTGTCGAAAAATGACTGTAATTTCTATCCTGTTAGAGATATGCGGCGTTTAAACGCTCCTTTCACTCAGTTTTACACGCCGAATGTGGTGCACGTGGCGTTCTGCTGCAAAACCACGCTCAATCGTCCTCAAAACGGGATCTTTCATCGGTTTTCAAGAAAAATGTCAGTAATTTCCTTCCCGTTGGAGATATTTTGAGGTCTACGCGCTCCTTTCACTCAGTTTTACACGCCGAATGTGGTGCACGTCGCGTCTAACAGAAAAACCACGCGCAATCGTCTTCAAAATGCGATCTTCCGTTGATTTTGACGAAAAATGACTGTAATTTCTTTCCCGCTGGAGATATTTGTATGTTTAAGCGTTTCGTTCACTCAGTCTTACACGCCGAATGTAGTACACGTGGCGTTTACCTGCAATACCACGCGCAGTAGCACGCAAAACGTGAATCTTTCGTCGATTTTGACGAAAAAATGACTGTAATATCTTTTCCCGTTGGAGATATTCGGCGTTCAAACGCTCCTTTCACTCAGTTTCACACGCGGAATGTGGTGCACGTAGCGTCTAGCTGCAAAACCACGCGCAATCGTCTTCAACATGCGATCTTTCGTTGATTTTGACGAAAAATGACTGTAATTTCTTTCCCGCTGAAGATATATGTACGTTTAATCGTTCCTGTCACTCAGTTTTACACGACGAATATGGCGCACGTCGCGTCTAGCTGCAGAACCACGCATAATAGCTTGCAAAACCCGCTCTTTCGTCGATTTTGACGAACAAATGACTGTAATTTCTTCCCGTTGATGATATTCCACGTTTAAACGCTCCTTTCACTCAGTTTTACACGCCGAATACAGTGCACGTCGTGTCAAGCTGCAAAACACGCGCAATCGTCCTCAAAACGCGGTCTTTCGTCAATTTTGACGAAAAATGTCTGTAATTTCCTTCCCGTTGGTGGTATTTTGACGTATAGACGCTCCGCTCACTCAGTTTTAAACGCCGAATGTGGTGCACGTCGCGTCTAGCTGCGAAACCACTCGCAATCGTCTACAAAATGCCATCTTTCGTTGATTTTGACGAAAAATAACTGTAATTTCTTTCCCGTTGGAGATATTCGGCGTTTACATGCACCTTTCACTCAGTTTCACACGCCGAATGTGGTACACTTCGCGTCTAACTGCAAAACCACGCGCAATCGTCCTCAAAACGCGATCTTTCGTCGATTTTCACGAAAAATGTCTGTAATTTCCTTCCCGTTGGAGATATTTTCAAGTCTAAGCGCTGCTTTCACACAATATTACACGCCGATTGTGGTGCACGTCGCATCTAGCTGAAAAACCAGGCGCAATCGTCTTCAAAATACGATCTTCCGCTGATTTTGACGAAAACTGACTGTAATTTCTATCCCTCTGGAAATATTAGTACGTTTAAGCGTTTCTTTCACTCAGTTTTACACGCCGAATGCAGTGCACGTCGCGTCTAGCTGCAGATCCACGCGCAATCGTTCTCAAAACGCGATCTTTCGTCGATTTCCTTGAAAAATGACTGCAATTTCTTCCTGTTGGTGATATTCCACGTTTAAACGCTCCTTTCACTCAGTTTTGCACGCCGAATGTGGTGCACGTCGCGTTCAGCTGCACAAGCACGCGCAATCGTCTTGATAATGCGATCTTCCGTTGATTTTGACGAAAAATGACTGTAATTTCTCTGCCGCTGGAGATATTTGTATGTTTAAGTGTTTCTTTCATTCAATTTTACATGCCAAATGTGGTGCACGTCGCGTTCAGCTGCACAAGCACGCGCAATCGTCTTGATAATGCGATCTTTCGTCGATTTTCTCGAAACATGTATGTAATTTCCATCCCGTTGGAGATATTTTGAAGTCTAAGCGCTGCTTTCACACAGTTTTACACGCCGATTGTGGTGCACGTAGCGTGTAGCTGCAAAACCACGCGCAATCGTCTTCAAAATGCGATCATCCGTTGATTTTGACGAAAAATGATTGTAATTTCTCTCCCGCTGGAGCTATTTGTATGTTAAAGTGTTGTTCTCATTCAATTTTACACGCCGAACGTAGTGCACGTCGCGTCTAGCTGCAAAACCACGCGCAATCGTTCTCAAAACTCGATCTTTCGTCGATTTTCTCGAAAAATGACTGTAATTTCTTAACCGTTCGATGTATTTCGACGTTCAAGCGTTCCTTTCACTCAGTTCTGCACGCCGAATGTAGTGCACGTATCGTGTAGCTGCAAAACCACGCGCAATCCTTCTCAAAATGCGCTCTTTCGCCGATTTTCGCGATAAATGTCAGTAATTTCCTTCCCGTTGGAGATATTTTGAAGTCTAAGCGCTGCTTTCACACAATATTACACGCCGATTGTGGTGCACGTCGCGTATAGCTGAAAAACCAGGCGCAATCGTCTTCAAAATGCGATCTTCCGTTGATTTTGACGAAAAATGATTGTAATTTCTCTGCCGCTGGAGATATTTGTATGTTTAAGTGTATCTTTCATTCAATTCTACATACCAAATGTGGTGCACGTCGCGTTCAGCTGCACAAGCACGCGCAATCGTTCTTAAAACGCGATCTATCGTCGTATCTTTACGAAAGAAGACTGTAATTTCTCTCCCGCTTTAGATACTTGTATGTTTAAGTGTTTCTTTCTCTCAGTTTTAGACGCCGAATGTAGTGCACGTGGCGTTTACCTGCAATACCACGCGCAATAGCTCGCAAAACGTGAATCTTTCGTCGATTTTGACGAAAAATGACTGTAATTTCCTTCCCGTTGGTGATATTTCGACGTTTAAATACTCCTTTCACTCAGTTTTACACGCCGAATGTGGTGCACGTCGCGTCTAGCTGCAAAATCACGCGTAGTCGTCTTCAAAATGCGATCTTTCGTCGGTTTTCTCGAGAAATGTCAGTAATTTCCTTCCCGCTGGAGATATTTGTACGTTCAAGCGATCCGTCCACTCAGTTTTACACGCCGAATGTGGTGCACCTCGCGTCTATACTGCAAAACCACGCATAATAGCTTGCAAAACCCGCTCTTTCGTCGATTTTGACGAACAAATGACTGTAATTTCTTCCCGTTAATGATATTCCACGTTTAAACGCTCCTTTCACTCAGTTTTACACGTCGAATGCAGTGCACGTCGTGTCAAGCTGCAATAACACGCGCAATCGTCCTCAAAACGCGGTCTTTCGTCAATTTTGACAAAAATGTCTGTAATTTCCTTCCCGTTGGTGGTATTTTCACGTATAGACGCTCCGCTCACTCAGTTTTAAACGCCGAATGTGGTGCACGTCGCGTCTAGCTGTAAAACCAGGCGCAATCGTCTTCAAAATGCGATCATCCGTTGATTTTGACGAAAAATGATTGTAATTTCTCTCCCGCTGGAGCTATTTGTATGTTAAAGTGTTGTTCTCATTCAATTTTACACGCCGAACGTAGTGCACGTCGCGTCTAGCTGCAAAACCACGCGCAATCGTTCTCAAAACTCGATCTTTCGTCGATTTTCTCGAAAAATGACTGTAATTTCCTAACCGTTCGATGTATTTCGACGTTCAAGCGTTCCTTTCACTCAGTTCTGCACGCCGAATGTAGTGCACGTATCGTGTAGCTGCAAAACCACGCGCAATCCTTCTCAAAACGCGCTCTTTCGCCGATTTTCGCGATAAATGTCAGTAATTTCCATCCCGTTGGAGATATTTTGAAGTCTAAGCGCTGCTTTCACACAATATTACACGCCGATTGTGGTGCACGTCGCGTCTAGCTGAAAAACCACGCGCAATCGTCTTCAAAATGCGATCTTTCGTTGATTTTGACGAAAAATGACTGTAATTCTTTTTCCGCTGGAGATATATGTACGTGCAAGCGATCCCTTCACTCAGTTTTGCACGCCGTCTGTAGTGCACGTATCGTGTAGCTGCAAAACCACGCGCAATCGTTCTCAAAACGCGATCTTTCGCCGATTTTCGCGATAAATGTCTGTAATTTCCTCACGTTGAAGGTATTTCGACGTTTAAGCGTTCCTTTCACTCGGTTCTACACGCCGAATGTGGTGCACGTCGTGTCAAGCTGCAAAACCACGCGCAATCGTCCTCAAAACGCGATCTTTCGTCGATTTTCACGAAAAATGTCAGTAATTTCCTTCCCGTTGGAGATATTTTGAAGTCTAAGCGCTGCTTTCACACAATATTACACGCCGAATGTAGTGCACGTCGCGTTCAGCTGCAGAACCACGCGCAATCGTTCTTAAAACGCGATGTTTCGTTGATTTTGACGAGAAATGACTGAAGTTTCCTTCCCGTTGGAGATATCTTTACGCTTAAGCGCTATTTTACCTGCCCATTACATGCCGAATGTAGCGCTCGCTACGTTCAGAGTCGAAACAAGCCGAGCAGGTGTTAAAACTCAATCTTTCATTGCTTTTGACGAAAAATGACAGACATTTCCTTCCCGTTGATGATATTTTTACGTTTAAACGCCCTTTTACCTCTTTTTGACAATACAAATGCAGTGCACTCTGTTTCCAGCGTAAAAAAAGCCCAGTTGCACGCAAAACGCAAACTGTCGTCGTCTCTTGACGAGAAATGACTGTCATGTCCTTCCCGTTGGTGGTATTTCGACATTTAAACGCTTCTTTCACTCAGGTTTACACGCCGAATGCAGTGCACGTCGCGTCTAGCTGCAGAATCACGCGCAATCGTTCTTAAAACGCGATCTTTCGTCGATTTTGACGGAAAATGACTGGAATTTCCATTCCGTTGGAGATATTTTTACGTCTAAGCGATCCTTTCACTCAGTTTTGCACGCCGAATGTAGTGCACGTAGAGTGTAGCTGCAAAACCACGCGGAATCGTTCTCAAGACGCGATCTTTCGTCGATTTTCTCGATAAATGACTGTAATTTCCTTACCGTTGGAGATAATTTGAAGTCTAAGCGCAGCTTCCACACAATATTACACGCCGATTGTGGTGCACGTCGCGTCTAGCTGAAAAACCAGGCGCAATCGTTCTTAAAGCGCGATCTTCCGTTGATTTTGAGGAAAAATGACTGTAATTTCTTTCCCGCTGGAGATATATGTACGTTCAATCGTTCCTGTCACTCAGTTTTACACGACGAATATGGTGCACGTCGCGTCTAGCTGCAGAACCACGCGCAATCGTTCTTAAAACACGATCTTTCGTCGATTGTGACAAACAAATGATTGTAATTTCTTCCCGTTGGTGATATTCCCCGTTTAAACGCTCCTTTTACTCAGCTTTACACGCCGAATGCAGTGCACGTCGTGTCAAGCTGCAAAACCACGCGCAATCGTCCTCAAAACGCGATCTTTCGTTGATTTTCTAGAAAAATGTCTGTAATTTACTTCCCGTTGGAGATATTTTGAAGTCTATGCGCTGCTTTCACACAATATAACACGCCGATTGTGGTGCACGTCGCGTCTAGCTGAAAAACCAGGCGCAATCGTCTTCAAAATGCGATCTTCCGTTGATTTTGACGAAAAAATGACTGTAATTTCTTTCCCGTTGGAGGTATTTCGACATCAAAACGCTCGCTTCAATCAATTTTGCACGCCGAGTGTAGTGCACGTCGCGTTCAGCTGCAAAACCACGCGCAATAGTTCGCAAAACGCGTTCTTTCGTCGTTTATAACGGAAAATGTCTGCAATTTCCTGCCCGTTGGTGATATTCCACGTTTAAACGCTCCTTTCACTCAGTTTTACACGCCGAATGCAGTACACGTCGTGTCAAGCTGCAAAACCACGCGCAATCTTCCTCAAAACGCGATCTTTCGACGATTTTCTCGAAAAATGTCTGTAATTTACTTCCCGTTGGAGATATTTTGTAGTCTAAGCGATGCTGTCACACAATATTACACGCCGATTGTGGTGCACGTCGCGTCTAGCTGAAAAACTAGGCGCAATCGTCTTCAAAATGCGATCTTCCGTTGATTTTGACGAAAAATGACTGTAATTTCTCTCCCGCTGGAGATATTTGTATGCTTAAGTGTCTCTCTCATTCAATTTTACACGCCGAATGTGGTGCATGTCGCGTTCAGCTGCAGAACCACGCGCAATCGTCCTCAAAACGCGATCTTTCGTCGATTTTCTCGAAAAATGTCTCTAATTTCTATCCCGTTGGAGATATTCGGCGTTTAAACGCTCCTTTCATTCAATTTTGCACGCCGAGTGTAGTGCACGTCGCGTGTAGCTGCAACACTACGCGCAATATCTCGCAGAACACGATCTTCCGTCGATTTTGACGAATCATGTCTATAATGTCCTTCCCGTTGGAGGTATTTCGACATCAAAACGCTCGTTTCATTCAATTTTGCACGCCGAATGTAGTGCACGTCGTGTCTAGCCGCAAAGCCACGCGCAATCGTCCTCAAAACGCGATCTTTCGTCGATTTTCTCGAAAAATGTCTCTAATTTCCTTCCCGTTGGAGATATTCGGCGTTTAAACGCTCCTTTCACTCAGTTTTACGCGCCGAATATGGTGCACGTCGCGTCTAGCTGAAAAACCGGGCGCAATCGTCTTCAAAATGCGATCTTCCGTTGATTTTGACGAAAAATAACTGTAATTTCTCTCCCGCTGGAGATATTTGTATGTATAAGTGTTTCTTTCACTCAGTTTTACACGCCGAACGTAGTGCACGTGGCGTTTACCTGCAATTCCACGCGCAATAGCTCGCAAAACGTGAATCTTTCGTCGATTTTGACGAAAAATGACTGTAATTCCTTTCCCGTTGGAGATATTCAGCGTTTAAACGCTCCTTTCACCCAGTTTTACACGCCGAATGTGATGCACGTCGCGTCTAGCTGCAAAATCTCGCGCAATCGTTCTCAAAATGCGATCTTTCGTCGTTTTGGACGAAAAATGACTATAATTTCCTTCACGTTGGAGGTATTTCGACATGAAAACGCTTGTTTCATTCAATTATGCACGCCGAATGTAGTGCACGTAGCGTGTAGCTGCAACACCACGCGCAATATCTCGCAGAACACGATCTTTCGTCGATTTTGACGAAAAAATTTCTGTAATATCTTTTCCCGCTGGAGATATTTGTATGTTTAAGCGTTTCTTTCACTCAGTTTTACACGCCGAATGTTGTGCACGTGGAGTTTACCTGCAATAACACGCGCAATAGCTCGCAAAACGCAATCTTTCGTAGTATCTTTACGAAAAATGACTGTAATGTCCTACCTGTTGGTGATATTTCGAAGTTTTAACGCTCTTTTAACTCCATCTGACAAGCCAAATGCAGTGCATGCTGTTCCCAGCATCGAAACAAGACCAGTTGCACGCAAAACGCGATCTATCGTCGTATCTTTACGAAAGAAGACTGTAATTTCTCTCCCGCTTTAGATATTTGTATGTTTAAGTGTTTCTTTCTCTCAGTTTTAGACGCCGAATGTAGTGCACGTGGCGTTTACCTGCAATACCACGCGCAATAGCTCGCAAAACGTGAATCTTTCGTCGATTTTGACGAAAAATGACTGTAATTTCCTTCCCGTTGGTGATATTTCGACGTTTAAGCGTTCCTTTCACTCAGTTCTACACGCCGAATGTGGTGCACGTCGTGTCAAGCTGCAAAACCACGCGCAATCGTCCTCAAAACGCGATCTTTCGTCGATTTTCACGAAAAATGTCTGTAATTTCCTTCCCGTTGGAGATATTTTCAAGTCTAAGCGCTGCTTTCACACAATATTACACGCCGATTGTGGTGCACGTCGCATCTAGCTGAAAAACCAGGCGCAATCGTCTTCAAAATACGATCTTCCGCTGATTTTGACGAAAACTGACTGTAATTTCTATCCCGCTGGAAATATTAGTACGTTTAAGCGTTTCTTTCACTCAGTTTTACACGCCAAATGCAGTGCACGTCGCGTCTAGCTGCAGATCCACGCGCAATCGTTCTCAAAACGCGATCTTTCGTCGATTTTCTCGAAAAATGTCAATAGTTTCCTTCCCGTTGGAGATATTTTGAGGTCTACGCGTTCGTTTCACTCAATTTTACACGCCGAAAGTGGTGCACGTCGCGTCTAGCTGTAAAACCATGCGCAATCGTCTTCAAAATGCGATCATCCGTTGATTTTGACGAAAAATGATTGTTATTTCTCTCCCGCTGGAGCTATTTGTATGTTAAAGTGTTGTTCTCATTCAATTTTACACGCCGAACGTAGTGCACGTCGCGTCTAGCTGCAAAACCACGCGCAATCCTTCTCAAAATGCGCTCTTTCGCCGATTTTCGCGATAAATGTCAGTAATTTCCTTCCCGTTGGAGATATTTTGAAGTCTAAGCGCTGCTTTCACACAATATTACACGCCGATTGTGGTGCACGTCGCGTTTAGCTGAAAAACCAGGCGCAATCGTCTTCAAAATGCGACCTTCCGTTGATTTTGACGAAAAATGACTGAAATATCCTTCCCGTTGGAGATATTCTGACGTTTAAGCGTTGCTTTCACTCAGTTTTACCCACCGAATGTGGTGTACGTCGCTTCTAACTGCAAAACCACGCGCAATCGTTCTTAAAACGCGATCTTTCGTCGATTTTCTCGATAAATGTCTGTAATTTCCTTACCGTTAGGTGTATTGCGACGTTTAAACGCTCCGTTCACTCAGTTTTACACGCCGAATGTGGTGCACGTCGCGTCTATACTGCAAAACCACGCGCAATCGTTCTCAAAACGCGATCTTTCGTCGATTTTCTCGATAAATGTCTGTAATTCCTTTTCCGCTGGAGATATTTGTAAGTGCAAGCGATCCCTTCACTCAGTTTTGCACGCCGTCTGTAGTGCACGTATCGTGTAGCTGCAAAACCACGGGCAATCGTTCTCAAAACGCGATCTTTCGTCGATTTTGACGAAAAATGACTGTAATTTCTATCTCGTAGGAGATATTCAGCGTTTAAACGCTCCTTTCACTCAGTTTTACACGCCGAATGTGGTGCACGTCGCGTTCAGCTGCACAAGCACGCGCAATCGTCTTGATAATGCGATCTTTCGTCGATTTTCTCGAAACATGTATGTAATTTCCATCCCGTTGGAGATATTTTGAAGTCTAAGCGCTGCTTTCACACAATATTACACGCCGATTGTGGTGCACGTCGCGTCTAGCTGCAAAATCACGCTCAATCGTCCTCAAAACGGGATCTTTCGTCGGTTTTCAAGAAAAATGTCAGTAATTTCCTTCCCGTTGGAGATATTTTGAGGTCTACGCGCTCCTTTCACTCAGTTTTACACGCCGAATGTGGTGCACGTCGCGTCTAGCTGAAAAACCAGGCGCAATCGTCTACAAAATGCGATCTTCCGTTGATTTTGACGAAAAATGACTGAAATATCCTTCCCGTTGGAGATATTCTGACGTTTAAGCGTTGCTTTCACTCAGTTTTACCCACCGAATGTGGTGTACGTCGCTTCTAACTGCAAAACCACGCGCAATAGCTCGCAAAACGCGGTCCTTCGTCGATTTTGACGAAAACTGTCTGCAATTTCCTTCTCGTTGGAGGTATTTTGACGTATAAACGCTCCGTTCACTCAGTTTTACACGCCGAATGTGGTGCACGTCGCGTTTAGCTGCAAAACCACGAGCAATCGTTCACAAAATGCGATGTTTCGTCGATTTTGACGAACAAACGACTGTAATTTCTTCCCGTTGATGATATTCCACGTTTAAACGCTCCTTTCACTCACTTTTACACGCCGAATGTGGTGCACGTCGCGTTTAGCTAGAAAACCACGCGCAATCGTCTTCAAAATGCGATCTTTTGTTGATTTTGACGAAAAATGTCTGTAATTTCCTTCCCGTTGGTGGTATTTTGAGGTATAAACGCTCCGCTCACTCAGTTTTACACGCCGAATGTGGTGCACGTCGCCTCTAGCTGCGAAACCACGCGCAATCGTCTTCAAAATACGGTCTTTCGTTGATATTGTCGAAAAATGACTGTAATTTCTATCCTGTTAGAGATATGCGGCGTTTAAACGCTCCTTTCACTCAGTTTTACACGCCGAATGTGGTGCACGTGGCGTTCTGCTGCAATACCACGCGCAGTAGCACGCAAAACGTGAATCTTTCGTCGATTTTGAGGAAGAAATAACTGTAATTTCTTTTCCCGTTGGAGGTATTTCGACGTTTAAGCGTTCCTTTCACACAGATTTACCCGCCGAATGTGGTGCACGTAGCGTCTAGCTGCAAAACCACCCGCAATCGTCTCCAAAATGCGATCTTTCGTTTATTTTGACGAAAAATGACTGAAATATCCTTCCCGTTGTTGATATTTCGACATTCAAACACTCCGTTCACTCAGTTTTACACGCCGGATGTGGTGCACGTCGCGTATAGCTGAAAAACCAGGCGCCATAGTCTCCAAAATGCGATATTCCGTTGATTTTGACGAAAAATGACTGTAATTTCTTTCCCGCTGGAGATATTTGTACGTTTAAGCGTTCCTTTCACTCAGTTTTACACGCCGAATGTGGTGCACGTCGCGTTTAGCTGCAAAACCACGAGCAATCGTTCACAAAATGCGATGTTTCGTCGATTTTGACGAACAAACGACTGTAATTTCTTCCCGTTGATGATATTCCACGTTTAAACGCTCCTTTCACACAGTTTTACACGCCGAATGCAGTGCACATCGTGTCAAGCTGCAAAACCACGCGCAATCGTCCTCAAAACTCGATCTTTCGTCGATTTTCTCGAAAAATGTCTGTAATTTCCGTCCCGTTGGTGGTATTTTGAGGTATAAACGCTCCGCTCACTCAGTTTTACACGCCGAATGTGGTGCACGTGGCGTTCTGCTGCAAAACCACGCTCAATCGTCCTCAAAACGGGATCTTTCATCGGTTTTCAAGAAAAATGTCAGTAATTTCCTTCCCGTTGGAGATATTTTGAGGTCTACGCGCTCCTTTCACTCAGTTTTACACGCCGAATGTGGTGCACGTCGCGTCTAACTGAAAAACCACGCGCAATAGTCTTCAAAATGCGATCTTCCGTTGATTTTGACGAAAAATGACTGTAATTTCTTTCCCGCTGGAGATATTTGTATGTTTAAGCGTTCCGTTCACTCAGTCTTACACGCCGAATGTAGTACACGTGGCATTTACCTGCAATACCACGCGCAATAGCACGCAAAACGTGAATCTTTCGTCGATTTTGAGGAAGAAATAACTGTAATTTCTTTTCCCGTTGGAGGTATTTCGACGTTTAAGCGTTCCTTTCACACAGATTTACCCGCCGAATGTGGTGCACGTAGCGTCTAGCTGCAAAACCACTCGCAATCGTCTCCAAAATGCGATCTTTCGTTGATTTTGACGAAAAATGACTGAAATATCCTTCCCGTTGTTGATATTTCGACATTCAAACACTCCGTTCACTCAGTTTTACACGCCGAATGTGGTGCACGTCGCGTATAGCTGAAAAACCAGGCGCCATAGTCTCCAAAATGCGATATTCCGTTGATTTTGACGAAAAATGACTGTAATTTCTTTCCCGCTGGAGATATTTGTACGTTTAAGCGTTCCTTTCACTCAGTTTTACACGCCGAATGTGGTGCACGTCGCGTTTAGCTGCAAAACCACGAGCAATCGTTCACAAAATGCGATGTTTCGTCGATTTTGACGAACAAACGACTGTAATTTCTTCCCGTTGATGATATTCCACATTTAAACGCTCCTTTCACACAGTTTTACACGCCGAATGCAGTGCACATCGTGTCAAGCTGCAAAACCATGCGCAATCGTCCTCAAAACTCGATCTTTCGTCGATTTTCTCGAAAAATGTCTGTAATTTCCTTCCCGTTGGTGGTATTTTGAGGTATAAACGCTCCGCTCACTCAGTTTTACACGCCGAATGTGGTGCACGTCGCGTCTAGCTGTGAAACCACTCGCAATCGTCTTCAAAATGCCATCTTTCGTTGATTTTGACGAAAAATGACTGTAATTTCTTTCCCGCTGGAGATATTTGTACGTTTAAGCGTTCCTTTCACTCAGTTTTACACGCCGAATGTGGTGCACGTCGCGTTTAGCTGCAAAACCACGAGCAATCGTTCACAAAATGCGATGTTTCGTCGATTTTGACGAACAAACGACTGTAATTTCTTCCCGTTGATGATATTCCACGTTTAAACGCTCCTTTCACACAGTTTTACACGCCGAATGCAGTGCACATGGTGTCAAGCTGCAAAACCACGCGCAATCGTCCTCAAAACTCGATCTTTCGTCGATTTTCTCGAAAAATGTCTGTAATTTCCTTCACGTTGGTGGTATTTTGAGGTATAAACGCTCCGCTCACTCAGTTTTACACGCCGAATGTGGTGCACGTCGCGTCTAGCTGCGAAACCACTCGCAATCGTCTTCAAAATGCCATCTTTCGTTGATTTTGACGAAAAATGACTGTAATTTCTTTCCCGTTGGAGATATTCGGCGTTTACACGCACCTTTCACTCAGTTTTACACGCCGAATGCAGTGCACGCTGTTTACAGCGTCAAAACAAGGCCAGTTGCACGCACGACGCGATCTTTCGTCGTATCTTTACGAAAAATGACTGAATTTCCTTCCCGTTGGAGATATTTTTACGCTTAAGCGCTCTTTTACCTGCCCATTACATGCCGAATGTAGCGCTCGCTACGTTCAGAGTCGCAACAAGCCGAGCCGCTCTTAAAACTCGATCTTTCGTCGATCTTTACGAAAAATGACAGAAATATCCATACCGCTGCAGATATTTCGTCGTTTAAACGCCCTTTTACCTCCTTTTGACAATACGACAATTTGACGAAGAATGACTGGAATTTCCATCATGTTGGAGGTATTTCGACGTTTAAACGCTCCTTTCACTCAGTTTTACACGCCGAATGTGGTACACTTCGCGTCCAACTGCAAAACCACGCGCAATAGCTCGCAAAACGCCATCTTTCGTCGATTTTAACGATAAATGTCTGTAATTTCCTTCCCGTTGGAGGTATTTCTACGAATAAGCGTTCCATTCACTCAGTTCTACACGCCGAATGTAGTAAACGTAGCGTCTAGCTGCAAAACCACGCGAAATCGTACCCAAAATGCGATCTTTCGTCGATTTTGACGAACAAATGACTGTAATTTCTTTCCCGCTGGAGATATTTGTATGTTTAAGCGTTTCTTTCACTCAGTTTTGCACGCCGAATGTAGTGCACGTGGCGTTTACCTGCAAAACCACGCGCAATATCTCGCAAATCGCGTTCTTTCGTCGGTTATAACGAAAAATGTCTGCAACTTCCTTCCCGTTGGAGATATTTCGTCGTTTAAACGCCCTTTTACCTCCTTTTGACAATACGACAATTTGACGAAGTATGACTGGAATTTCCATCACGTTGGAGGTATTTCGACGTTTAAACGCTCCTTTCACTCAGTTTTACACGCCGAATGTGGTACACTTCGCGTCTAACTGCAAAACCACGCGCAATCGTCCTCAAAACTCGATCTTTCGTCGATTTTCTCGAAAAATGACTGTAATTTCTTAACCGTTCGATGTATTTCGACGTTCAAGCGTGCATTTCACTCAGTCCTGCACGCCGAATGTGATGTACGTCGCGTCTAGCTGCAAAACCACGCGCAATCGTCTTCAAAATGCGATCTTTTGTTGATTTTGACGAAAACTGACTGTAATTTCTTTCCCGCTGGAGATATTTGTACGTTTAAGCGTTCCTTTCACTCAGTTTTACACGCCGAATGCAGCGCACGTCGCGTATGGCCGCAAAACCACGCGCAATCGTTCTCAAAACGCGATCTTTCTTCGATTTTCTCGATAAATGTCTGTAATTAACTTACCGTTAGATGTATTTCGACGTTTAAACGCTCCGTACACTCAGTTTTACACGCCGAATGCAGCGCACGTCGCGTATAGCCGCAAAACCACGCGCAATCGTCTTCAAAATGCCATCGTTTGTTGATTTTGACGAAAAATGACTGAAATATCCTACCCGTTGGTGATATTTCGACGTTTAAGCGTTCCTTTCACTCAGTTCTACACGCCGAATGTGGTGCACGTCGCGTCTAGCTGCAAAACCACCCGCAATCGTCTTCAAAATGCGATCTTTTGTTGATTTTGACGAAAAATGACTGAAATATCCTTCCCGTTGGTGATATTTCGACGTTTAAACACTCCTTTCACTCAGTTTTACACGCCGAATGTGGTGCACGTCGCGTCTAGCTGCAAAACCACGCGCAATCGTCTTCAAAATGCAATCGTTTGTTGATTTTGACGAAAAATGACTGAAATATCCTTCCCGTTGGTGGTATTTCGACGTTTAAGCGTTCCTTTCACTCAGTTTTACACGCCGAATGTGGTGCACGTCTCGTCTATACTGCAAAACCACGCGCAATAGCTCGTAAAACGCGGTCTCTCGTCGATTTTGACGAGAAATATCTGTAATTTCTTTTCCCGTTGGAGATATTCAGCGTTTAAACGCTCCTTCCACCCAGATTTACACGCCGAATCTAATGCACGTCGCGTCTAACTGCAAAAGAACGCTCAATAGATGGCAAAACGCGATATATCGTCGACTATATAGAAAAAAGACTGTAATTTCCTTCCCGTTGGAGATATTCCGACGTTTAAGCGTTGCTTTCACTCAGTTTTACACGCCGAATGTGGTGTACATCGCTTCTAACTGCAAAACCACGCGCAATAGCTCGCAAAACGCGGTCCTTCGTCGATTTTAACGAAAACTGTCTGTAATTTCCTTCTCGTTGGAGGTATTTTGACGTATAAACGCACCGTTCACTCAGTTTTACACGCCGAATGTGGTGCATGTCGCGTCTAGCTGCCAAACCACGCATATTCGTTCTCAAAATGCTATCTTTCGTCGATTTTGACGAACAAATGACCGTCATTTCTTCCCGTTGGAGATATGCGACGTTTAAACACTCCTTTCACTCAGTTTTACACGCCGGATGCAGTGCATGCCGCGTCTGGCTGCAAAACCACGCGAAATAGCTCGCAAAACGCGATCTTTCTTCGATTTTGACGAAGAATGACTGGAATTCCCATCACATTGGAGGTATTTCGACATCAAAACGCTCGTTTCATTCAATTTTGCACGCCGAATGTAGTGCACGTCGTGTCTAGCTCAAAAACCACGCGCAATCTTCTTCAAAATGCGATCTTTCGTTGATTTTGACGAAAAGTGGCTGTAATTCCTTTCGCGCTGGAGATATTTGTACGTTTAAGCGTTCCTTTCACTCAGTTTTACACGCGGAATGCAGTGCACGTAGCGTATAGCCGCAAAACCACGCGCAATGGTCCTCAAAACGCGACCTTTCGTCGGTTTTAACGAAAAATGTCACTAATTTCCTTCACGTTGGAGATACTTTCAAGTCTAAGCGATCCTTTCACTCAGTTTTACACGCCGAATGTGATGCACGTCACGTCAATCTACAAAATCACACACAATCGTTCTCAACATGCGATCATTCGTCGATTTTGACGCTAAATGTCTGTCATAACCTTCCCGTTGGAGGTATTTCGACGTTTAAACACTCCTTTCACTCAGTTTTACACGCCGAATGTGGTGCACGTCGCGTCTAGCTGAAGAACCAAGCGCAATCGTTCTCAAAATGCAATCTTTCATCGATTTTAACGAAAAATGTCTGCAATTTCCTTCCTTTTGGTGATATTTCGACGTTTAAACACTCTTTTCACTCTGTTTTACACGCCGAATTTGGTGCACGTCGCGTCTAGCTGCAAAACCACGCGCAATAGCTCGCAAAACGCGATCTTTCATCGATTTTAACGAAAAATGTCTGTAATTTCCTCCCGTTGAAGGTATTCCGATGTTTAAGCGTTCCTTTCACTCAGTTCTACACGCCGAATGTGGTGCACGTCGCGTGTAGCTAGAAAACCACGCGCAATCGTTCTCAAAATGGGATCTTTCGTCGATTTTGACGAAAAAATGACTGTAATTTCTTTCCCGTTGGAGATATTCGGCGTTTACACGCACCTTTCACTCAGTTTCACACGCCGAATGTGGTATACTTCGCGTCTAACTGCAAAACCACGCGCAATCGTTCTTAAAAGGCGATCTTTCGTCGATTTTGACGAAGAATGACTGGAATTTCCATCACGTTGGAGGTATTTCTACATGAAAACGCTCGTTTCATTCAATTTTGCACGCCGAATGCAGTGCACGTCGCGTCTAGCTGCAGAACCACGCGCAATCGTTCTTAAAACGCGATCTTTCGTCGATTTTGACGAAGAATGACTGGAATTTCCATCACGTTGGAGGTATTTCTACATGAAAACGCTCGTTTCATTCAATTTTGCACGCCGAATGCAGTGCACGTCGCGTCTATCCGCAAAACCACGCGCAATCGTCCTAAAAATGCAATCTTTCATCGATTTTAACGAAAAATGTCTGCAATTTCCTTCCCGTTGGTGATATTTCGACGTTTAAACACTCCTTTCACTCAGTTTTACACGCCGAATGTGGTGCACGTCGCGTCTAGCTGAAGAACCACGCGCAATCGGTCTCAAAATGCAATCTTTCATCGATTTTAACGAAAATAGTCTGCAATTTCCTTCCCGTTGGTGATATTCCACGTTTAAACGCTCCTTTCACTCAGTTTTACACGCCGAATGCAGTGCACGTCGTGTCAAGCTGCAAAAACACGCGCAATCGTCCTCAAAACGCGGTCTTTCGTCAATTTTGACGAGAAATGTCTGTAATTTCCTTCCCGTTGGTCGTACTTTGACGTATAGACGCTCCGCTCACTCAGTTTTAAACGCCGAATGTGGTGCACGTCGCGTCTAGCTGCGAAACCACTCGCAATCGTCTACAAAATGCCGTCTTTCGTTGATTTTGACGAAAAATGACTGTAATTTCTTTCCCGTTGGAGATATTCGGCGTTTACACGCACCTTTCACTCAGTTTCACACGCCGAATGTGGTATACTTCGCGTCTAACTGCAAAACCACGTGCAATAGCTCGCAAAACGCCACATTTCGACGATTTTAACGATAAATGTCTGTAATTTCCTCCCGTTGAAGGTATTTCGATGTTTAAGCGTTCCTTTCACTCAGTACTACACGCCGAATGTGGTGCACGTCGCGTCTAGCTGCAAAACCACGCGCAATCGTTCTTAAAACGCGATCTTTCGTCGATTTTCTCGATAAATGTCTGTAATTTCCTTACCGTTAGATGTATTTCGGCGCTTAAACGCTCCGATCACTCAGTTTTACACGCCGAATCTAGTGCACGTCGCGTCTAACTGCAAAACAACGCGCAATAGATGGCAAACCGCGATATATCGTCGATTATATAGAAAAAGGACTGTAATTTCCTTCCCGTTGGAGATATTCTGACGTTTAAGCGTTGCTTTCACTCAGTTTTACACGCCGAATGAGGTGCACGTCGCGTCTAACTGCAAAACCACGCGCATTCGTTCTCTTAAATGCAATCTTTCGTCGATTTTGACGAACAAATGACTGTAATTTCTTCCCGTTGATGATATTCCACGTTTAAACGCTCCTTTCACTCAGTTTTACACGCCGAATGCAGTGCACGTCGTGTCAAGCTGCAAAACCACGCGCAATCGTCCTCAAAACTCGATCTTTCGTCGATTTTCTCGAAAAATGTCTGTAATTTCTATCCCGCTGGAGATATTTGTACGTTTCAGCGTTCCTGTCACTCAGTTTTACACGACGAATATGGTACACGTAGCGTCTAGCTGCAGAACCACGCGCAATCGTTCTTAAAACGCGATCTCTCGTCGATATTGACGAAGAATGACTGGAATTTCCAGCACGTTGGAGGTATTTCTACATGAAAACGCTCGTTTCATTCAATTTTGCATGCCGAATGCAGTGCACGTCGCGTCTAGCCGCAAAACCACGCGCAATCGTCCTCAAAATGCAATCTTTCATCGATTTTAACGAAAAATGTCTGCAATTTCCTTCCCGTTGGTGATATTTCGATGTTTAAACACTCCTTTCACACAGTTTTACACGCCGAGTGTGGTGCGCGTCGCGTCTAGCTGCAAAACCACGCGCAATAGCTCGCAAAACGCGATCTTTCATCGATTTTAACGAAAAATGTCTGTAATTTCCTCCGGTTGAAGGTCTTTCGACGTTTAAGCGTTCCTTTCACTCAGTTCTACACGACGAATGTGGTGCACGTCGCGTGTAGCTGCAAAACCACGCGCAATCGTCTTAAAAATGCGATCTTTTGTTGATTTTGACGAAAAATGACTGTAATTTCTATCCCGTTGCAGATATTCACCGTTTAAACGCTCCGTTCACTCAGTTTTACACGTCGAATGTGGCGCACGTCTCGTCTATACTGCAAAACCACAAGCAATAGCTCGCAAAACGCGGTCCTTCGTCGATTTTGACGAAAACTGTCTGTAATTTCCTTCTCGTTGGAGGTATTTTGTCGTATAAACGCTCCGTTCACTCAGTTTTACACGCCGAATGTGGTGCATGTCGCGTCTAGCCGCAAAACCACGCGCAATCGTCCTCAAAACGCGATCTTTCGTCGATTTTCTCGAAAAATGTCTGTAATTTCCTTTCCGTTGGTGATATCTCGACGTTTAAACACTTCTTTCACACAGTTCTACACGCCGAATGCGGTGCACGTCGCGTGTAGCTGCAAAACCATGCGCAATCGTCTACAAAATGCGATCTTTTGTTGATTTTGACGAAAAATTACTGTAATTTCTATCCCGCTGGAAATATTTGTACGTTTAACCGTTCCTTTCATTCAATTTTGCACGCCGAGTGTAGTGCACGTCGCGTGTAGCTGCAACACCACGCGCATTCGTTCTCAAAACGCGATCTTTCGTCGGTTTTCTCGAAAAATGTCAGTAATTTCCTTCCCGTTGGAGATAATTTCAAGTCTAAGCGCTCCTTTCACTCAGTTTTACACGCCGAATGTGATGCACGTCGCGTCTAGCTACAAAATCACGCGCAATCGTTCTCAACATGCGATCTTTCGTCGATTTTGACGCTAAATGTCTGTCATTACCTTCCCGTTGGAGATATTTGTATGTTTAAGCGTTTCTTTCACTCAGTTTTACACGCCGAATGTGATATTAACACGCGCAATAGCTCGCAAAACGTGAATTTTTCGTCGATTTTGACGAAAAATGACTGTAATTTCTATCCCGCTGGAAATATTTGTACGTTTAAGCATTCCTTTCACTCAGTTTTACACGCCGAATGTGGTGCACGTCGCGTCTAACTGCAAAACCACGCGCAATAGCTCGCAAAACGTGGTCCTTCGTCGATTTTGACGAAAACTGTCTGTAATTTCCTTCTCGTTGGAGGTATTTTGTCGTATAAACGCTCCGTTCACTCAGTTTTACACGCCGAATGTGGTGAATGTCGCGTCTAGCCGCAAAACCACGCGCAATCGTCTTCAAAGCGCGATCGTTCGTCGATTTTGACGCTAAATGTCTGTCATTACCTTCCCGTTGGTGATATTCGACGTATAAACGCTCCTTTCACTCAGTTTTACACGTCGAATGCAGTGCAGGTCGCGTATAGCCGCAAAACCACGCGCAATCGTCCTCAAAACGCGATCTTTCGTCGGTTTTCTCGAAAAATGTCAGTAATTTCCTTCCCGTTGGAGATACTTTCAAGTTTAAGCGCTCCGTTCACTCAGTTTTACACGCTGAATAAGGTGCACGTCGCGTCTAGCTGCGAAATCACGCGCAATGGTCTTCAAAATGCGATCTTTCATTGATTTTGACGAAAAATGACTGTAATTTCTATCCCGTTGGAGATATTCATCGTTTAGACGCTCCTTTCACTCAGTTTTACACGCCGAATGTGGTGCACTTCGCGTCTAACGGCAAAACCAGGCGCAATAGCTCGCAAAGCGCCATCTTTCGTGGATGTTAACGATAAATGACTGTAATTTACTTCCCGTTGGAGATATTTTTACCTCTAAGCGCTGTTTTACCTGACCTTTACATTTCGAATATAGCGCTCGCTACTTTCAGAGGCAAAACATGCCGAGCAGCTCTCAAAACACAATCAGTCCTCTATTTTGACGAAAAATGACTGAAATTTCCTTCCCGTTGTAGATATTTTTACGCTTAAGCGCTCTTTTACCTGCCCATTACATGCCGAATGTAGCGCTCGCTACGTTCAGAGTCGAAACATGCCGAGCAGGTGTTAAAACGCAATCTTTCATTGATTTTGACGAAAAATGACAGAAATTTCCTTCCCGTTGATGAAATTTTTACGTTTAAACGCCCTTTTACCTCCTTTTGACAATACAATTGCAGTGCACTCTGTTTGCAGCGTAAAAAAAGCCCACTTGCTCGCTAAACGCGATTGTTCGTCGTCTCTTGATGAAAAATCATTGAAATATCCATCCCGTTGGAGATATTTCGAAGTTCTAACGCTCTTTTAACTCCATCTGACAAGCCAAATGCAGTGCACGCTGTTTCCAGCATCAAAACAAGACCAGTTGCACGCAAAACGCGATCTTTCGTCGCCTCTTGACGAGAAATGACTGTAATTTCCTTCCCGTTGGAGGTATTTCGACTCTTAATCGCTCCTTTCACTCAGTTTTACACGCCGAATGTGGTGCACTTCGCGTCTAACTGCAAAACCACGCGCAATAGCTCGCAAAACGCCATCTTTCGTCGATTTTAACGATAAATGTCTGTAATTTCCTTCCCGTTGGAGGTATTTCTACGATTAAGCGTTCCATTCACTCAGTTCTACACGCCGAATGTAGTAAACGTCGCGTCTAGCTTCAAAAGCACGCGCAATCGTTCTCAGAATGCGATCTTTCGTCGATTTTCTCAAAAAATGTCTGTAATTTCCTTACCGTAGGATGTATCTCGACGTTTAAACGCTCCGTTGACTCAGTTTTACACGCCGAATGTGGTGCACGTCGCGTCTATACCGCAAAACCACGCGCAATAGCTCGCAAAACGCGGACTTTCGTCGATTTTGACGAGAAATGTCTGTAATTTTTTTCCTGTTGGAGATATTCAGCGTTTAAACGCTCCTTTCACCCAGATTTAAACGCCGAATCTAGTGCACGTCGCGTCTAACTGCAAAACAACGCGCAATAGATGGCAAAACGCGAAATATCGTCGATTATATAGAAAAAGGACTGTAATTTCCTTCCCGTTGGAGGTATTTCGACGTGAAAACGCTCCTTTCACTCAGTTTTACACGCCGAATGCAGTGCACGTCGTGTCAAGCTGCAAAACCTCGCGCAATCGTCCTCACAACTCGATCTTTCGTCGATTTTCTCGAAAAATGTCTGTAATTTCTTTCCCGCTAGAGATATTTGTACGTTTAAGCGTTCCAGTCACTCAGTTTTACACGACGAATATGGTGCACGTCGCGTCTAGCTGCAAAACCACGCGCAATAGTTCTCAACATGCGATCTTTCGTTGTTTGTTGACGAGAAATGACTGAAATATCCATCCCGTTGGAGATATTTCGATGTTTTAACGCTCTTTTAACAACTTCTGACAAGCCAAATGCAGTGCACGCTGTTTCCAGCGTCAATACAAGCCCAGTTGCACGCAAAACGCGATCGTTCGTCATCTCTTGACGAAAAATCATTGAAATATCCATCCTGTTGGAGAAATTTCGAGGTTTTAACGCTCTTCTAATTCCTTTTGTCAAGCCGAATGCTGTGCACGCTGTTTCCAGCATCAAAACAAGACCAGTTGCTAGCAAAACGCGGTCGTTCGTCGTCTCTTGACAAAAAATCATTGAAATATCTATCCCGTTGTAGATATCTCGACGTTCTAACGCTGTTTTAACACCTTCTGACAAGCCAAGTGCAATGCACACTGTTTCCGGCGTCAAAACAAGCCCAGTTTTTCGCAAAACGCGATCGTTCGTGGCATGTTGACGAAAAATGACTGTTATTTCCTTCCCGTTGCAGATATCTTTGCACTTATCGCTCTTTTACCTGCCCTTCACATTCCGCATATAGTGCTCGCTACGTTCAGAGTCGATAGAAGCCAAGCAGCTCTTAAAACGCTATCAGTATTCTATTTCGATGTTTTAACGCTCTTTTAGCTCCTTTTGACAAGCCAAATGCGGCCTACGCTGTTTCCAGCGTCAAAACAAGCCCAGTTGCTCGCAAGACACGATCTATCGTCGTATCTTGACGAAAAATGACTGAAATTTCCTTCCTGTTGGAGATATATTTACGATTATCGCTCTTTTACCGGCCCTTTACATGCTGAGTATAGCGCTCGCTACGTTCAGAGGCAAAAGAAGCCGAGTAGCTCATAAAGCGCAATTTTTCATCCACTTTGACGAAAAATGACTGAAGATTCCATCCCGTTGATGATATTTTTACGTTTAAGCGCTCTTTTAACTGCACTTTACACGCCGAGTATAACGCTCCCTACGTTCAGAGGCGAAACAAGCCGAGCAGCTCTTAAAACTCGATCTTTCGTCGATTTTTCCGAAAAATGACAGAAATATCCATGCCGCTGGAGATATTTCGTCGTTTAAACGCGCTTATACCTCCTTTTGACAATACAGACGCAGTGCACTCTGTTTCCAGCGTCAAAAAAGCCCAGTTGCTCGCAAAACGCGATCTTTCCTCGTTTCTTGACGAAAAATGACTGAAATTTCCTACCTGTTGAAGATATTTCGACGATTAAACGCTCTTGTAACTCCCTTTGACAAGCCAAATGCAGTCCACGCTGTTCAAAACTCGCCCAGTAGCTCGCAAAACACGATCTTTCGTCGTATCTTGACGAAAAATGATCGTAATTTCCTTCCCGTTAGTGATATTTTTACGCCTATCGCTCTTTTACCTGCCCTTTACATGCCGAATATAGCGCTCGCTACGTTCAGAGTCGAAACAAGCCTAGCAGCTCTTAAAACGCAATCTTTCATCGATTTTGACGAAAAATGACTGAAATATCCATCCCGTTGGAGATATTTCGTAGTTCTAACTCCTTTTGACAAACCGAATGCTGTGCACGCTGTTTCCAGCATCAAAACAAGCGCAGTTCGTCGTGTCTTGACGAAAAATCATTGAAATATCCATCGCGATGGAGATATTTCGAAGTTCTAACTCCTTTTGACAAGCCGAATACTGTGGACGCTGTTTGCAGCATCAAAACAAGCGCAGTTGCTCGCAAAACGTGATCGTTCGTCGTCTCTTGACGAAAAATCATTGAAATATCCATCGGGTTGGAGATATTTCGAAGGTTTAACGCTCTTTGAGCACCTTTTGACAAGCCGAATGCTGTGCACGCTGTTTCCAGCATAAAAACAAGACCAGCTGCTCGCAAAACGCGATCGTTCGTCGTCTCTTGACGAAAAGTCATTGAAATATCCATCCTGTTGTAGATATCTCGACATTCTAACGCTCTTTTAACTCCTTTTGACAAGCCAAATGCAGCGCACGCTGTTTCCAGCATCAGAACTAGCAAGTTGCTCGCAAAACGCGATCTTTCGTCGTTTCTTGACGACATATGACAGAAATTTCCTTCCCGTTGGAGATATTTCTACGTTTAAACGCTCTTATAACTCCCTTTGACAAGCCAAATGCAGCGTACGCTGTTTCCAGCATCAGAACAAGCCCAGTTGCTCGCAAAACGCGATCTTTCGTCGTATCTTGACGAAAAGACTGTAATTTCCTTCCCGTTAGAGATATTTTTACGCCTATCGCTCTTTTACCTGCCCTTTACATACCTAATATAGTGCTCGCTACGTTCAGAGGCAAAATAAGCCGAGCAGCTCTTAAACCGCAATCTTTCATCGATTTTGACGAGTCCGATGGCGCCCGTATGGCAAACTGGGGTCGGCAACCTAGTATAAAGTTTCACATAGTTTTGAGCCTTTCGACTCACACGAGACTCCTAGAGATATCGTTGCCTCCTTTGGCTAGAAAGGATACGGCCTTAGTGGCGTTCAGGCATAATCGCACGGATGGTAGTTTCGCTCCACCGGCTGCTCGACCGAGTGCGTCAACCAAATGTCCGAACCTGCGGTTCCTCTCGTACTGAGCAGGATTGCTATCGCAACGACTAGTCATCAGTAGGGTAAAACTAGCCTGTCTCACGACGGTTTAAAACCAGCTCACTTTCCCTGTTAGCGGGTGAACAATCCGACGCTTGGCCAATTCTGCTTCGCAATGATAGCAAGAGCCGATATCAAAGGATCAAAAAGCGACGTCGCTGTGAACGCTTGGCCGCCACAAGCCTGTTATTCCTGTGGTAACTTTTCTGACGCCTTTTGCTGAAAACTCTTCAAACCAAAAGAATCGATAGGCCGTGCTTTCGCAGTCTCTATGTGTACTGAACATCGAGATTAAGCCAGCTTTTGCCCTTTTGCTCCACGCGAGGTTTCTGTCTTCGCTGAGCTGGTCTTAGGACACCTGCGTTATTCTTGGACAGATGTACCGCCCCAGTCAAACTGCCCGCCTGGCAGTGTCCTCGAAGCGAATCACGTGGCAGTATTGTCGACGATCGGCCGGTACAGGCCTAACGCCACTCTTACACGCTTGGCTCTAGAACGCCGTGCGGACCGGGTCGAAACCACAGCGCACGCGTTCCGCCTAACCGAGTAAATAAAGTAGTAGGTCGATGGGCATGACCCCTGCGATTATCTGTAATGCTTCGGTTGATGTCGTCCTGTAGGCCATTGTCACCTGCAGGAGCGCCAACCTCTGTGTCCGGAGTAGTTTTGTTCTTGTTTTGCTATTCAGCATTCAGCTCCAGCCGGCTGCGGCGTACGTGATTATCGGTTCAAGCAGCCCTTTGTGCAGGGTACGCATGGCTGTTTGTCCGAGGCGCCATCTCGCTTTGGCTACCTTTGCGAGGCTGCTGAGTAGGTTTCTAGCTTTTTGTGTTATTTCCTCGATGTGCGTGTTTATTTTGAGGCAATTTTCGAAGTTCACTCCAAGGTATTTAATTTCCTGGCTTCCTCGAATACTTTTACAATTTATTTTAATGATTGGAGGCCTTTCGGCGTCCAATTTTCCTTTTAGCAGGAGCATTTCCGTTTTCCTTACTGATAATGCCAGCTTTTTCCTGGAGCACCAGTTGTAGACATGTGTGACTGCTTCCTGTCCAATCTTCTGTAGTTCCGTCCTGGCATTCCCTGCGACCAGGATAACGATGTCGTCCGCGTACGCAATTGGCTCACATTCCGTTTTGTACCTTCTAAATTCGCCCAGCAGGTCATCGAATATCAGGTTCCAGAAGCTTGGACACAGTACCGATCCCTGCGGGCAGCCTTTGATGACTGGCTTGACGATCACTTCGTTTTTGCCTACGATCTGCACGGATCTGTCTGTGAAGTAGCTCCGAGTTAGCCTGTATAGGTTGTCGGGGCATCTTCTTCTTTTCAGATCGTGCATAACGTTTGGCCACCATACTTTGTCGAAGGCGTTTGATATGTCGAGCGCGATAGCGAGGACAAATTTTTTGTCGCTCATCTGTTCAGCTTTCTCTCTAAATTGGATTATCGCATCCGTTGTCGGTCATCCGGGGAGAAAGCCGTATTGCCTGTCCGAGGTCAGCTTGTGTTGGTGGAAGAGGGTTGACATTCTGGTAACCATTAGTCTCTCCAATAGTTTACCCACCATGCCCTACAGGCAGATTGGCCTGTAGGACTTCGGGATACTTCTGCCACGTTCCGGTCCTTTTGGGATGGCGATAAGGATTCCCACTTTCCATTTCCTTGGAAAGATTCCCCATGTGAGGCAGCTGTTCATCGTCTTCAGGATGTCTTGGTGGAGTACACTCCAGACACGCTGAATTACTTCCGCCTCGATCATGTCAGGTCCGGGGCACTTCCCTCTCGTCAGTCTTTTGACTAATCCGTAGGGTTCTTCCATGCGGAACTCTTCGGTGTCTTTGATATTCGATTTCCATATTCCGTCTGATCTCGGCCTGATCCGGCATGTCAGAGCATTCGTGGTCGTTGGTTATAAGGGCGGACAGCATTGCCTCTGCGGTTGATCGCCAATTGAAGGTATCCCCTTGTGGCGTCCGCAGCGTGGGTACCGTTACTCCTCCCTCCTTATTTTGCCCGTGATCGTTCTATATACGATTCCCCAGGGCTTTTTGTTACCATGCTTCCGTCCTCGTGAACTTTCTATTCCTTCCGCCAAGGATATATCAATGTTGGATCGCCCGCGCGTTGTTTCGAAGGTGTAAGTCTGACCTGGTCTGTTTAGGATGTGGAGACCGTATTGTGCAATGACGGCTTCCAAGGCTTCACCTCTGACGTCGGTACTCCTGCTGTTCCATAACGGCGATTTGGCGTTGGTGTCGATGCCGACTATGATTTTTTTACTACTCAGATTCCTCGGTACCTCCTCTAGTTGTGGTATACCGATTCCGATGTTCTCGGTCGGCGGAAAGTACTGGCTGACAACATAGATCTCTGCCGCTCCGTCGCTTATCTGTACACATACGCAGTGCGTTGTGCACAGGCTGGCGATCTCGAGCGACGTCATGTGTCTGGTTCTGATTCCCACCGCTGCCATTTGTGGGTCTTGTTTGGAGCCTCGACAGGCGATCGCGATATCTGTGCCGAGCCCGGGTACTCTGCCTTCTATGCTGTATGGCTCCTGCATTAGCAGGATTTCATTGCCATCAGCGTTCATCTGCTCCCTGATTTCATGGGGAACAATCTTTGATCTCTGCATGTTGTGTTGCAGGATCCTTATTCCCCGTTGATTCCCGAGTCCGCTTTCTGTTCTTTTGTTCATCTTATTCATACGATGTTTTGGCTACGTTGAGTTCTAAGACTTTTTTGTATGTTGAACAGTGGCGTATTCCTTTTTTCTTTTATAGCATGCAAGTAACTAAGTCCAGCGGCGTATTTCTTTTTATAGCGTGCAAAATTTTTGAATGGGCGTAATGGCGTCTTAAGTTGGCCGTTTCCACTTAGTTCTCTTTTCCTTGTTTTAAAACTACCGCGCTGTGGAGCACGCTTCAGTGTGGCGTCGTCCGCAAGGTTTCCTGAGTGGCCTGTGCGGTGGTGCCTCACACGTGCGGTCGGTATGGGGGGTAGCTACAGTCGGAGTGATGGTAAGTGCAAATACAGTCGGTAAGGCTGTTAGTGCAGCTGCAGTAGGTATGTCGGTAAGTACAGCTGCACGAGATTTTATTTCGCACCTCACAAACTTTCCTCTGTTCACTCCACGAGACTTATTATTCACAGTACTTCGGAAGCACTATTACTTCACTTTTGGACTGTTTGTAGGTCCTCTAAATTACTTTTTCCACAAAATTTTGAACATTACATACGGAGCGATCTGCACGCGTCCTGTCTGCATGCCACCATCTTGGGGAGAGTAGTAGATAGGGACAGAGGGAATCTCGTTAATCCATTCGTGAGCGAATTAGATGATGAGGCGTTTGGCTACGAATCTGTGAGCTCAAATGAGACGCACACTTCCGAGGTAACTCCCTCGTATGGGTTTAAAAGAGAAAAAGAAAGTGAAAAGAAGATAATATCGGTTGCCTCGAAATTGAAAATCAATTATGAGGCAAAATACATAATAAATACATAATAAATAACATGTAAGACGCCACTCTATTTACAATTGATAGATGACACACTATTAGGTATGTCATCTATTATTATTATGTACAATTAATATGTACAATTATTGCAATAAATAAATAATAAATAATTATTTAAAATATATTACACATCTCTATTGAACTACGCAGAACATTCATTATAATTGTTTTAATTTCTTTGTTCGTAACACCTATAGTCTTTAAAATTCTATGTGTGTTCGGCGTTATTGCCCCTCTACTGCCCAAGACCACCGGTAAAATCTCTCCACCGCAGACGTTAAACTTTTCTTGAAGATGTCTAAGGCATGGAGAGTATTTGTCGATCTTTTCCTTCTCTGCTTTCCGGAGGTAATCCTTATTCGCTTAGCAGACAGTCGACCACGAGAACCCTTTCCTCGTTTTTAACTACAAAGTCAGGATTGCACAGATTACTCCTTACTCGCAGTATCGGTTCGACAAACATCTCATTATTTTTTCTTAAGCTGTCGGCGAGGATTGACTTCACCTTATAGTGCCGCTTGATTTTTAGACGCTTTGTGTATTGGCACAGCCTTAAAACATGTCCTAGTGTCTCGAGCTGGGCGCAACATCTTCTACAGGCAACATCCATTCTACTGTCGGCCTGTGCCAATACTGTTTTTGTGCCGAATGTGTTTGTTCTTAATCTAAGGGCATCGATGAATCTTGATGGCTTGAGCAAATTATATTCCTCAAGCCACACGTTACAAGTACTACTCTTAACGAAATCATTCACCCCTTGGCCTTGGCTCTTTAGTTCCGCCCATTGTTTAATGTAAGAGGCTTTGATTCGTCTTTTGGCCTTTTCTATGTCCTCCAAAGTTGCAGGCCAATTAATCCTCAGAGAGTTGGCAACCTTTTTAGTTTAATATCCGTTTCATCACTTATTAAGCTTGAAACCGCTGAGTCAATAGATGTTTTCATTTTTAGGGCACATTTGAGGGTGTCAAGTTTGATAATATGTTCAAATCTAGGCACCTCCCCCCCCCCCCACAGACCTTAAGGGCATAGAAGAACCCAGTGGCAGTAGAAGGCATAAGATGTAGGGTAGCCTTAATTTCTTGCCTTATTTCGCTATCTAAAAGCTTCAGAACACTGTCGCTTGGTGGTTTTATTAATAGTTGATAAATGTAGCGAGGGAAGATGTATTTGATTAGTAATTCGATTTTCTGGCCTGGTTTGAGAAAGAGCTTTCTAACTCCTCTCACCAGGCTCAGAATTTCAGGCACTATAACGCCGTATTGGACACCCTTCCAGGGCTCCGTTTTGACACCCAGGTACCTAAAAGCCTCGTCAGGGTCAACGGTTGGTATGTTTTTATCATCGAGCCTAATATCAGAATCCTTAACGGACCAGGTGCGGAGGATATCCACCTGACGCTGCGCCTCGCGCTCATCTTCACTAAGTACGACATTGTCGTCAGCAAAGGCAAGTATAGGTATTTTTTTGTTGTTATTGATGTTAATGCCACTGTCTTGTTCTTCAATCATTTCGATTAGCGGCTCAATGCATAGATTGAAAAGCAAGGCTGATATTGGATCGCCCTGCTTTACTCCTCTGAGGATCTTTACCTCGCCCCTATATTATCTTTAGTTTTGATTTTCGTAATTGTGTCTCTCTACATCTTTGTTATGACTCTAATTATAGGGACCGGAACACCCTTCCTCTCCAGGCAAGATTTTACAGCCGAATGCGGTATTGTGTCAAAGGCCTTCGAGATATCCACAATTGTGAATATCCCGCCCTTGTTTCTTTTGCTATAATCCAAGTCAGCACTTAGAAAATCAATATTGATTTTACATCCACTTTCGGATATAAAACCTTTCTGCCTTAGATATAACACAATACCTTTTCTGATCTTGTCGTCGAGGATGGAGGAGAAAATTCTGCCTAGAACGGGACCTATTGTTATAGTCCTCCAGTTCTCGACCAGGCTGCTTGGCTTATTAATTTTAGGTATTAGAGTAGTCCTATTTTCCTTCCAGATGGTTAGAAAATAGGAACAATATAAACAGATGTTATAAATTTTTGCTAAAATTGTAGGCCATGCCTGGGATCAATAGGTGGTCTCTTTGTAGCCCATCAGGCCCTGCCGCAGCCTTTTTCCTCATCTTAATTATTCTCATACTCACATCCTCGGCGGTTATTGGCGTAAAGTGTTTATTAATCGGTAGTTCGCAAGCTCCATTTCCTGGGTTGGGGTACTTGTAGGACCTGCTTGATTCCATAGATTCTCATAGAGCTTTCTCAGCATTCGGCGGCTTCCTGGCAGGTTCCAGGTAAGCCCGGTCGTTGTTAACTACAACGTTCGTCAACTTCTTTGGACACTCATGAAATAGTTCCTGGCAACCGTGCGTAGGAGTATCTCTTTTTTGCATTTCTATTGTTTTTGCTGGGCTTGTTATTATTAGTACTAGTTACTTCTTTTTGGGTTCTGCGTTTTTGTAATGTTAATAATTAATTGTTTTATAGAGAGATGTATATATATATATATATATATATTTATTTAGTTCATTGCCGAGGGTTTCCTCATTCCCTCTGTAATCGTTCCATATATTACCTAACCGAATGCTAGCCTCCTTTAAAACTGGGGGCATCTCGGTTAGTTTTTCGATTACTTGCGCAATCGTTTTTGCTGGGCTTGTTATTATTAGTACTAGTTACTTCTTTTTGGGTTCTGCGTTTTTGTAATGTTAATAATTAATTGTTTTATAGAGAGATGTATATATATATATATTTATTTAGTTCATTGCCGAGGGTTTCCTCATTCCCTCTGTAATCGTTCCATATATTACCTAACCGAATGCTAGCCTCCTTTAAAACTGGGGGCATCTTGGTTAGTTTTTCGATTACTTGTGCAATCGTGAGTCTCCATTGTTGGATCGACTCAATGTTGTTATTACCGTTGTCTTCAGGTTCATTGATGTACGCATTGCCTGAATCAACGGGATCGCATCCTCCCTTTGTCTCTTGAGAGACTCCCTGATGGCTCTCGTCCTCACCAGGTAATTTCAACCTTTTCCTCTTATACTTAATCTGTTCTATTGTCTTGCTGGTGAGGATTTTACTAATTTCAACGTTAGGGTATCTGTGTTTTTTGTAAGTTTCCTCGAGTTCCCTCAGCAGAGCCACTTCTTCTACGATCCATTTTTTTGTATTTTGGGGGTCAACTCACCTTCTTTGTAAATTCCTTACGGCAGGGTCCTCATACCGTTCGTGGTTGGATAGCCCTCTCGGAGTCCCGAAGATCATGGGGCAAGCTTCAGATTTATATGATTCTTCTTTATTCTGAGTAATGTCACTACATTTTGGCTAGTGGCATTTTGCCCCATGCAGCTTCGGGAAACTCCGTTCACAGTAAATGCATCCCCATTGGATGCGGGCGTTCAAATGATGTTAATCAAGATACTTGCCCAAATCTGACAGTGACATAATGAAGACTCCCCTCCTCTCGCATATTGGGCAAGCAACCTGGTCACCCACTAACAGCACCATAATTTTAACATTCATGTCCAGGGACATTGCCGTTTCGTCATCAAGGGTCCCCTCCCTAGCGAATAAATCCGCCACAACGCCTCCGGAACCGAAGGATGCTGCGTCCCAGGCTTCAATATCTCTGTTGTCGAATTTTAATTAGGTAGTGTGTTGCCTAATTATGAGTCCAATCCATAATCCATCTCATAACCAGGGATATGCCAGTCGTCAACAACCACCGAAGGAACGGGTTTCTTCAACCAGGATAGATTTTGTTTCCTTTACTTCACGGTAAATACCGTTAGTTCGGCAAGCCGAATAGTTATTGTAGGTTAATAGATTTTCCGCTGCTTCGTCGCCGTACTCCGTTTAGCCACGCACGCCGCATCCGGGGGGCAAATCCTCACGCTAATGCGGCGAGCATGTTACCGGCGGTACCACTGGGAGGTAGGAGTGTGACTTGAACACTCACCAAGGCCAAGGCCTTGCCTGTCCCCGAGTACCTATGACCCCCCCCCGCCCAGGATGCAACGTAACAGTTATAAAGAGGTTTGCTGCTAAAGGCCTTGAGGGATCGCAACACGCAGATAAGTCCAGCAGCGTATTGCTCTTACAGCGTACGCGACTGAACAACCCGTATATTGCTTTCCAAGCACATACGCGGCCAAGGTCCGCGCCGCATTAATCTCCCATTAAGGGAGTCAAGTTCGTCACTAATCAAATGACGAAACCTTTGGCAAGACCTGTGAGACTTCCATTGAAGTCTCATACTTCCGAGGTAACCCCTCGCACAGATTTAAAATAATTTATTATTTTGAAATTGACATATTCAATAGCAAAGTAAATTTATCAAGTGATAAAATCATAAATAAATATTGGACTAGTCAGTTAATTGAATTTTGAATAATGAAGTCAGTGAATAAAATGACTAGTCAAGTTCGTATGTACAATTGAAATATTTACAATTCGTTATAATAAATAGTAATAAATAAATTAAGCGTCTAAAAATAAGTTGCACGTCTCTATTGAGTTGCACTCATTATTATTGTTTTAGTGTCCGTTTTGATACTCCCATTATTTTTAAATTATTAATTGTGTCCGTCGTTATTGCCCCTCTGCTGCCGAGCACCGCCGGCAAAACCGCTCCATCACCGACACCAATATCTCCGTTTTAATTCTCTAAAGCAAGTAGAGTACTTGTCAACCTTTTCTTTTGCGGCTTTTTGGAGATAATCTCTGTTCTCGTAGCGGATTGTTACATCGACTACGAGAAGCCGTTCCTCGTTTTTCACTGCGAGGTCCGGCTTGAACAAATTATCCCCAATCTTAATTGTTGGTTCGACAAATATTTGATTGCTTTTTGCCAGTTTGTGGGCGAGGAAGGTCTTTACCTCATCATGCCTTTCAGTTCTCAAACCTTTAGTGTGTTGGCAAAGCCCTAAAATATGCCCTAGGGTCTCGGGCTGGGCATGACATCTTCGGCACATCACATTGATCTTTTTATCTGCTGTAGCTAGAGCTACTCTTGAGCCGAAGATGTTGGTCCTTAATTTTATGGCGACAATGAAACGAGACGGCTTTAGCAGGTGGTATTCGTTCAGCCATACGTTACCAGACAAGCAAGATCATTGTTGATCACGACGTCCGCTAGCTTCCTTGAACATTCGTGAAACATATCTTGACAACGTGCGTAAATATAATGCCGTTTTTGGTTTCTTTTACTTTTAGACTTTTCCCACTCTTGTACTTTATTTTTTCTTTTTTCAAGGGACTTTTCTTCGTGTGTATTTCTTAATGCTTTCAATAGAGACGTGACAACAAATTTATTAATTTTGAACGCTAAAATTGTTTTGTGTTCTTTGAACTTATCCCACATATTTTAAGTTCTTTATATAGCTTAAGTGTGGGAGGGAGGACTTTGGAGACTTTTTCTATTTTATTTTTCAGGCAGCGCCGCCATTCGTTTATTGGTTCCAGTTCTATTTCATTAAATTCATATGCTGACGCATTGCCAGGATTAACGAGATCGCACCCTCCCTCTGTCACGAGGTCTGCCTCCTGGAAGCTCGCTTCCTCACTTATCATTTTTAACCATTTTCTTTTGATTTTTATTTGTTCGACACTCTTAGTTGTGAGGATATTGTTAATTTCAATATTTGGGTGCTGATAGTCCTTGTATAATTCATCGAGCTCTCGCTTTTTGTTTTCCATCCAATCCATTTCGTTAACCTTTATCATTGCCAAGTCGTCCTTATAGAACGAAGGAACGAGTTCCTTTATTTGGATGTCTTAGTGAAATCCCTTGGTTTCCAGTTCTCCCTTAAGGGAGTCATAGTTCCTCCCGCCGTTTACCCGTGCTTTTTTTAATTTCTTCACGTTGACATTCAGAGCACTGGGCAGAAATCACATTGCGTCAACACCCTTGGGGGCTATCGCAATGCTTTGTTTTAACTAGACAACCGGCTTCCCCTAGTCCGAGCCAATTCTGAGCTAAACGTTGAGTGGCGGCCGAAAAGAACGACGACCGGACGATAGAAACACTGTCGACGGAAGACTCGCAGCAAGGAAGATCCGCGGGAGGCCAAGGCACGGGATCCGGGGTTACACGACGACGTATCGTCTCCCCTCCCGAGAGGGAGAGAGGGAGATAGACGCCACTCGTCCGTTGAGCTCGCCCAGGCCCGGCACGTCAGCCAAACCCGCTACCCGACCAAGTCCGGCACGCCCCGCTCCTCAGAGCCAATCCTTATTCCGAAGTTACGGATCCAATTTGCCGACTTCCCATACCTACATTAATCTATCGACTGGAGGCTCTTTATCTTGGAGACCTGCTGCGGATATGGGTACGAACCGGCGCAACAACTCCACGTGGCCCTCTCCTGGATTTTCAAGGTCCGAGGGGAAGATCCGGAGACTACCGCAACTTCGGTGCTCTTCGCGTTCCAAACCCTATCACCCTGCTAGAGGTTTCCAGGAACTCTAACGCTTACTCAGAAAAGAAAACTCTTCCCGAATCTCCCGACGGCGTCTCCAGGTCACTTTGGGTTACCCCGACGAACACACTTACGAGGGCCCGAATGGTATGCGGTTCCGCTGCCGGGTTCCGGAATAGCAACCGGATTCCCTTTCGCTCAATGGGTGTTTGTCTTTCGCTCACGTTATATATTTGTATTTGTGATCGACTGACTCGTGTGCAACGGCTATTCACACGAAACCCTTCTCCACGTCAATCCTTCAGGGCCTCGCAGGAGTATTTGCTACTACAACCAAGATCTGCACCGACGGCGGCTCCAGGCATGCTCGCGCCCAGACCCTTCTGCGCACACCGCCGCAACTCTGCTACTTGTCAGAGCTTCATGAAGTACGGTCCACGAACCCCGAAGGGAAACGAAGACTTCCGTGCCTTCCCACTTCCCACTGACGGCGGAGTATAGGCGCGACGCTTCAGCGCCATTCATTTTCAGGGCTAGTTGCTTCGGCAGGTGAGTTGTTACACACTCCATAGCGGACTCCGACTACCATGGCCACCGCCCTGCTGTCTTAAGCAGCCAACGCCTTTCATGGTATCCCATAAGCGTCGACTTAGGCACCTTAACTCCACGCTTGGTTCATCCCACAGCGCCAGTTCTGTTTACCAAAATTGGCCCACTTGGCACTCTGATCCGAAAGATCTCGTGGATTCATGATCCAATCACGCCAGATATCTCACCCATTTAAAGTTTGAGAATAGGTTGAGGTCGTTTCGGCTCCAAGGCCTCTAGTCATTCGCTTTACCATATGAGACTCGCACGCATTCGATGAGAAGGGTTGAGTGCCAGCTATCCTGAGAGAAACATCGGAGGGAACCAGCTATTAGATAGTTCGATTAGTCTTTCGCCCCTCTACCCAGGTCCGACGATCGATTTGCACGTCAGAATCGCTACGGACCTCCATCAGGGTTTCCACTGACTTCGTCTTGACCAGGCATAGTTCACCATCTTTCGGGACCCAAGGTGTACGCTCTAGGTGCGCCTCTTCTCGCAATGAGAATGAGACGCCCCGGGAGTGCGGGGCCGCATAGTCGCGCAGTCCATCCTCCCTCCATCGATGCGAACGCCGATTTTCACTTTCCTTTCGCCTTTAGGTTTACAAGTCCCAATGACTCGCGTACATGTTAGACTCCTTGGTGCGTGTTTCAAGACGGGTCCTGAGAGTACCCAAAGCTATAGCGTCGCCGATCGGCAATCAGCTGCCCAATACCCGAGCACGGAACCAAGGTCCGTAAAGCTGCGGAGCAAGGGCGAAGCTTGCGGCACACTCCAGACGCACACACATTCGAAAATGAATTGGTTGCGGCCCGATACCGTCAGTGTACCGTCGTGCGGTCGGCCGGGCGACCGAGGGTCAGCCGTGTACGCCGAAGCGACGCGACAGGCACCCGCTCGGGCCGTAGACCGACACACAACGGGTCGCGACGTTCTACTAGGGGAGAACTGCACGACTACGACGTCGGAGCGTTCGAGCCGAAGGTGGCGGAGCATCGTGCACCAACGGTAACCGACGCCGTCGACGATGAATCTCCCCATTCGAATTTTTGGGTTTCTCAGGTTTACCCCTGAGCGGTTTCACGTACTCTTGAACTCTCTCTTCAATGTTCTTTTCAACTTTCCTTCACGGTACTTGTTCGCTATCGGTCTCGTGGTTGTAATTAGCCTTAGATGGACTTTACCACCAACTTAGGGCTGCACTCTCAAGCAACCCGACTCTAAGGAGAGATCCTCCCGAAACGCGTTCCGATCGCTACGGGCCTGGCATCCTCTGTGGGTACATGGAACCATTCAAGATGGACTTGGACGTGGTTCGACGTCACGGGATAAACGGATCCCCCCGTACACTACATTACCCAACGGCGGAACCACGGGTTTCAGTGCTGGGCTAATTCCTGTTCGCTCGCCGCTACTAAAGAAATCCTTGTTAGTTTCTTTTCCTCCGCTTAGTAATATGCTTAAATTCAGCGGGTGATCTCACCTACTCTGTGGTCGCTTCAACGTCACGATACGAAGTAACAATTTTTTCTATCTTAAAAAAAAAAAAATTTCGTGTCGTGTTTGCTGCGGCGCTTGGAGAAAAGCAATACGATATAAATACAGGAAGCGAGAGAAGGTGCTATTTTTTTATCTCTTCGAGAATCGTCTCAAAAAGGAAGAAAAGAGAAATAAAAAAAAAAAAATAAAAGATCGTATAGAAGGAGAACACTATATATCCTATATATCTCGAACGAGAAACGTTTTATGCATCGCGCTAAAGGGCCTTTTAAACTTCGTTCGTCGTACCATGCTCGAGCTAAGGCTCACGCAAGACATCTGTGTGTAACGATCCTCCGGTTATTAACGTCCGTCCTCTCTACATATATATATATATCACAGCCATTTCTCTTCCCCGAAGATTCCAGCGGTTCCTTGTTTTAGCCTGTTTTATTGCTTGTACAGAGATCGAACACGCGATTGTATTGATCGGTTTCATTGCTCTGTACCAACGACGAAAACGCACGGGAACGCACGCAAGTGGAAAAGTGAACGAGACGTACCGCGGGGTGTGTCTGTATTCTCGGGGACTGGCTATGCACGGTGGCTAGCCCATGATATATATGTATATAATCGATTTTATATATATATTCCTCTCGTCCGATTATTCGACGCAAAAAGCGGGTGCATCTCCATCGTTCGGGTAAAAAAAAAAGATTCGATGGGACACCCGCGCGACCGTCCTCTTTGCGCGGTCTTTTCTGCGTGATATCCAGAAGCAGAGTTTGAAGAACCCTAACGACGGCACGGGGCATTCGACTCACGACAACGAGGATACAGACACGACCGGCGGTACCCTCAGAACAAACTTCGGCTAGACTAGTTAAGAATCGTTACTCTCTACCACCACTCGTAGAGTATATAATGTTATATATCGTATCGGGCCAACATCCACGCAATGCGTTTCCGTTCCACGTTACCCGATCCACGAGTACGATACATAAACGTGGTTTCGTTGTTTTCGAACATCGTATATCGGTTCGTTGTTGAAACGAACGATAACGAAACGACATACGAAGAGCACACGCCCTATGGGTAGGAAGCACGTTTAGAGGAACGACGAGAGTTTGCAGAGACACGCGAGATAGCTGGAGACACGTAGATACAGGTATCCATGGATCTTCGAAGAGAACCTTCGAAGATGTATCATTCGGTGTCCTTCATCTCTGCGACTCGCCACTCGCGTTCTTTCGCTCTCGTGGACTCGTTATAGACGCTTCGTTCGATCCTAAAGAGGAGTCTTCGATATGTCCCGTTGCTAGGAGAAGAGCCAACGCAACGCAAACCACGAAATATAGAAGATAGGTGAGAGCATGATCTCTCCGACACGAGGCACTTTAGAGATTTTGGTTATATTATTCGTTCGTTCGTTGGGTTTCCACGATGTAAATACGAAATACAAGATCATGACGGCGGGTCTTTCTGTGCACGACCTCATGCAGGCGCCTCGAATTTTCATTTCATTTCATATATATATGTCGGAGATGAAGGGACAGCGACCCCCCCGCCCCTCCGTCGTAACTGCTGGGGAAAGCCATGATACTGTAGCATTTGCGAGACGGCCCAGACACGGTCATTTGAAATTTGAGACAGTGAGCTTAGGCTCGAGGCGACAACCGGTCGCCGGACGTAGCCACGGTCACGGGATGAACGTTCCACCTAACAGAGGTATAGCTCCCCTGTAAAGAATTGGCCGTACCGACACTTGACAATAAACATTCCAACGGCCCTGTAGCTCGCCACACACAGACCCCATTCTTTGGGTAAGATGGTCGCCAGATGTCGATGCATCATTCACAGTTTATGTTCAGATAGCCTGAGGAACCGCTACAAATCTTGGAACTCAATTAAATAAAGTCCTTCAGATCGATATTGATCTCTATTCTATCAGCCCATGAATCCGTCATCTATTGCGGGAGAACTCTCTCTCAAGGGCGGCTAGCATCTCTTTCTAATCGCCAACATAGAAATTAACCAATTAACAGCAACGTCCATTTCCCTCATCCTCCGAGCGGAGGCTTTCCTCGACGAATCCGATGATCTCGTGCCCCTAGGCACACCCCATCATAGTTTTCCTCTGCAGCGTCGTCGTGACGGAAAGTCATTCTCTTTCTTGCAGTCTCATTAGCCAGATACCTAGTGTGTTTGTACGATCGGTGAATAATCCACGTCTCAACAAGGAGTTAATCAAGCGATCCTTGTATCACGAGGAGTAAGCCGAGTCCGACTTAGACTTTGGAGCGAAGTGTATTCGTTATCCCGTGGACCGTGGATTCGTCATATTGAATCTAAGGACATTGTCGTTAGCGTTTAGTTACCGCGACCACTTGTCGATCTTGTAACACCTATACTTGTGTTAATAAACGCTACCTCGATTGTGCAACAACGATGAATAACCCAGGCGAAGATTCGTTACACGCCCCTAATCCAAGCCCTAACCTCATTCCGACATATATATATATATGAGACATTATCTTACCTTATTATATATACATATTAAAATTGTATGTAACGATATATTATAATATAATGTTTTTTATATATATTTTAAAATGTATATAATATATGTTCCTATATATACTTATTTGAATATATATATATATTCATTTTTTTACGTTTTTCTTTCTTTTTTAACAATCTCTTGCGTTTTAATTTGGTGTCTTATTTCGTCAAAAATAGCAGGATTGTCCCAACTTCTAAAATTTTGAATTATAATTACAAATATAAGCTATTGAATTGCTGTTATTTTTGATTATGTAATAATTTGCTTCTGATTTTTCTTGTCGTTTTGTTTTTTTCATATTTAATGTTGGATTTACCCGGCCGGCGTTTTTCTCGTCGTCCTCTTGCGGCAAGTTGTTTGATGGTAGTAGTGTAATTGGCGAAGCAACTGATGCCACGGACATAGGAATAGTTGGTGCATTATTCAGTAATTTAATGTGGCTCCTTTGTTCATCCAGTTTTACCAAATCCACGTTACGTCTTGGCATATCTAGGACAGCTGAAGCTAATGCCTGCGGAGCTCCATCAGACGATTGTGATGGAGATTTGTGGGGTGAAGACGTCGCTTCTAATGTCGGTAGGGATGTGAGGAGACCGTTATCGGAACTGTAAACATTATTAATCATGTTTTATTAATCATTTTGACGGGAATCCAATTATTTTCTATTAATATTTTAATCAAGATTTTTTCCATTAAATTGTTCAAGAAATCTTGCGGTAAGAAAAATATTCTGCATATATATCTCTATAAACTATATTTTTTCCAAACTATAAAAATTGTCTTAGTCGTTGCGAGAAAGGTACGGTCCTACGTGAAATGTCAGTTAATAATGTAAAACAAAATCTTTTTGCATTAATCTCGTATAAAGAATTTCATATACGATTTCGTTTGCGAAAGTATGAAGTGGAATTTTGTTATCTAGAAAAACATAATTAAATGCATGCATATATAATGATTCTTCAAATCAAATTTTCTCAAAGCTAGAAATGGAAATTCTGTTTCTTGTTTCTTGTTTACTACTTTAAAAAGTTCAATTTAATACATGATATACTATAAAAAAATACTTTAGTATATGCATTCTAACATAAATATATGAAATACCAAAATTTATATCTACATAAACACATTTAAAATGTTTTAATAATAAAGTGTAGAATTTGACTCACTTAGAAGAATGACTCTTCTTGCGCGGTCTTCCAGGACTCTTCTCCTCGTCTTTCTTCGGAATAAATTTAGACAATTCCTTCTGCTTTTCTCTATACTGTCTTTGAATGTCAGCCAACCTGACTCTCATGTCAAGTTCCATAACATCCATATTCGGCCAGTCTGCCTCATTATCGATGTTTCCTTCTCTAGCGATAAACTTCTTTGCGTCGAGTTTCGCTTGCAAATTTCTATGATCGTGACAATCACGACGTTCTCCCAAGATATGACTGCTATCCTCATATTTGCTATTTTCGTTGTTCTCCATCATTTTATCATCCGAATACATCTTTTCATCGTACATTTCAGCATCAGAATTCGATAGATTATCATCAGTAATCAAGGAATCAGTAGATTCCTCCTTGCTAAAAGTTTCACTTATACGATACTGTCTGTATAACTGTTCGTATATATTTCTTTCATATTCTTCAAAGTTTTCTTTTCTTTCGTAGTTTACATTATTGCAAAGACTATTAGTACCAAGGGGAGCGTCATTTAACGTATCATTATCTTCGTTGTCGGTACAAATATCGTCTTCTTCAGAAAAATCTAAGCTTCCTATTGTATTATTAGTCATTATTAACACAATATTTTCTTGCTCGCTTTCATCGTACCGTTTATAACAATCATCATCTACGGAATACGAGTCGTATCTAGATTCCTCATCTTCCAACTCGCCATCGGTTTTGAACCTCTTGGGGCTCTCGGAATCTTCCAAATTTTCGTGCACATACTTTCTCTTGTCCGATGTCTTTGTTTCATTTTCTGAGACATTATTCACTCTGCTCAGGTTTAACAGTAATATGCCAGCATGAGATATTTCTTCGAAACTCTCCAGATTCGATTTCCAGGAAGTTATATCCCCTACTCCCTCCATAAATCGTTGTTCTCCTAAAGCGCATAACATCCCCAAAGGGCTGTTCATGTTGTTGCTGTGGCTGATGTTGCAGCTCTCTACCGGAGGAAAAAGTACCCTGCCCTTAATAACCGATCTATTTAATTTAAGTCTTCCATTGGCGTTGGATCTCAAGCACTTAAAATTAATAACTAATCGAGATTTGGGAGTTTCAGTAATAGATGTAAAGGCCAACGAGTTTTCTAGCGGTTCCAATTTTCCTTTTTTAGGCGTCACCGCGTTATTGTTCGTGCATTGCACGTTCACTTCACAGACCTCGAGCGGCGAGACACTCTCCATTTTCGCGACATGTTCTTTATCGTCGTTTAACTCCATATTATCATTACCGCTTCTCGAGTCATTATTATTGTTCAAGAAGTAGATTATGGGCAGGGGATGCTTGCTACTCGTAGGGGAATCGCAAGGATGTTCGGTCATTATTGCATAATTATAATCATCTAAAGCCGAACGAGCATTTACCGAAGAAGCTACCTCAATTTCTTGTGCCACTTCGTAGTTTTCCATGAACTGAGAGTTCTCGCAGGATCTCAGAATGTGTTTTTTCAAACCGTTTTTTAGTTTTCTCGGTATCGTTTCCGAATGTTTCCTGGAACGAAGATTTTCTGCATTCTTATCCATCGACTTGTCCACTTTTCGGAGTGCCGTCTCCTGTAAAGCACCAGCTGCGTTCTTCTTCAACTTCTCCACAACGTTTTCGAATTCAGGATGAGACTTTTCGACAATGTGCCTCTTAGACAGGTTCTGGCACTTTAGCTTTTCCGTGGTTGATGTTGGTTCGCATTTGTATGAATAATCTTCATACATTGTTTCATCCGCTTCCTGCTTGATCACGATTGGTTCGACCACTTGTACGTCACTATCGATGCTCGACATATCGAAAGATTTCACGATGATCTGTGGACGTGAAACAGTTGCCTGCAATCGTTCGTCTGGGCTCTTTTCACAACTTTCGTAATTCGGATCGATCTGCAATTTTGATTCTTTCGGATTCTCCGATTGTTTTGGAATTTGATTAATTTCTGGAGTTTCGACCGAAGAATTTGCATGTTTGTGTAACTCAGTCGCCGACATTTTATCTGGTTCAGGTAATTCGGCCTGTAAAATATAACGTGAATGTTATTGAAAGTTGTGTAAAATTGAAACTTCCTAATTTCTTATCGGTCGATGAAATCGAATGGTTTTAACACTTAGCCAACATAATAGGGAGATTTTCTTCCTTCGAAGAACATCGCTGCGTGACCGAACGGGGAGATTTCCCTTTTTGACTTTAGCAACGCGTTCTTTTTCTCTTTTTCTTTTTTTTTTTTTTGTTAATCAATTTAGTGGCGTTAAACTTAATTAAAAAGATACATTATCAATTATTCGAACGATATCACACTGGAGAAAATATTAAAATGCATTATGAATTTTTAATTTCAAATTCAAATCCTGTTATTTATCTTTAGTCATCTTTAATGTTTTTAATTTTACCTATATTTTTTTATACTTTTAATATACTTTCAATTTGATGTTTTGTATAAACAATATGTGAAATCGTTCAACAAAATTGTCACCGCAAAATATAACTGACCACTTAAATAATTTTTAAACTTCTTTGTTTTTTAAGTAATGAAAATCAATCCTCGATATTTGGAAAAATGCGCGGTGGACAGCGTATGGGTTGCTTGACCCAGCGCGGTGGAAATGGCGTATAACTCGCTGTGGCGCGCGCGGTTGGCTAAGTGTTAATAATTACATTGCGTTTGGTTTATTCTTTTCGTAAAGTGTGACGTTGAGAGACTCGCGCTTTCGTAAGATATTTTTTATTTAAGCTCAATGATATTTATGAAATAATCAATGTTATTTTCTATGAGTGTTATATGTTCATATAAGCAGAACAGTGTGTCATAAAAAAATTACACTTGCCTTTTTTCGTCATTAATATCGAGAGTTGACTATATATTATATATATTAACAAATAATATTGTTTTGCACATTAATTTTCATCATCTAATTATCAAAAAATTTTATACTTTTCTTTTTTATCGATATCGAGCGTTGACTGATTATCACGTGATATTTTATACAAAATACGAAAGATGTTTCTCTATATGTCCGTGTTACTGTTTCGTTAATATAATAACATATAATGTGTTATTCTATATTATTGTTTTTACTCTATATCTAACAAGAAATACGTCATATATGCGTATATGAATATTTTGCATAAAACATTAGAAAATATTATTAAAAATATTATTAATTTAAAATAAAGTGAAGCGCAGGAGAGAAAGAAGAAACTAGTTCATTACTAAATAATTGTATAATTGATCATCTTCTACTTCAAATTTTCTATAAAAAAAAAAAATTTCCCGAAAAATATGGTTTTCTTAGTTATGCCACTCTTCTAATGAATCAAGGATAACGAAAATCAGATAACACTTACAGCATCAAATTTCATATTAAACGTGTATTATCATTATAATCAAATATATTACTCCTCATAAAGAAAAACAAGATGTCACAACGCGAAACTTTTCGATCTCAAAAAAAAACATTTTCGGCAAATTAACGTCATCGCCTAACGTCGAAAAACAAAAAAAAACGGAAAATTCTTAGATTCCTACCTTGCACTTTTCATCGACAACCTTCGTATCCGTCTCTTTCTCCTGTTCGACACCGGCAGTTTGCTGCACGTAATTCTTCTTCCTGTTTCTGAGTCTATCCAAAGAATGATCTCGCCTTCTCCCAAAGAATTCCAAATTCTCATGAAAGCTATCGCGATTTTCTTTGGTTATTTCAATAATTCTCGGCCCTGTTCTCACATCTCGGCATGATATTCTATCCTCGGCAAACTGTTGCTCGCCTTCCTCCTCCATGTGATTTCTATCATCGTGTTCCCTATCAATCTGCCGCGTAACCACGTGTTCGATCGTTCTATCGATCGACGTGACGCTTCTACACTCCTTCGTGATAGAATATTTTGGGCAATCGACCATGTTGATGATGATATTTTCTGCTTTATCTACTTTACCCACTATGCTACAGACCGCTGGATTTACGGTTGTTGATGCGGCGGTTATTCGAACGACGTTGCCACCTTCACCGACGAGGCAGCCACTATCTCGAAGTTGAACAAATTCGTCAGGTTGATAGTGGTAGTGGTTAGGTTAGTCGAATTCTGTAGTTGACAGAAAATCAAACTTTGTTCCTGTTTAACGGATGTGTCGATCAAAGACTGCTCCTGATCCTCGGATTCCGGTGCGTCTGTCTGATTCGATGCGCCTTGTACGCATATTATCGGCGCTACTTCAGCTGCCTCGACCACGTGGATCGTCGTTACCTCAGGCGGCGGCATCAAAACACGGAGACCGGTGAGGTTGCCTTCGACAGAAACGAATTTCGCTGCAACACGCAGGATATTCCAGGATCAAATATTGTTGAGTTAGGGAATGACGCATTTCGACAAAGTTGGACCAAGCTGGGAAATCACACTGGGTCAAGAAGTCCGGCCAACTGCCTCCAATTCATTACTATGAGGGTTTCCAACCGCCACTTGAATCTTTAGGGATCGTTGATTGAATTGATATTAGAACGTAGTATGCAGCACTCATTAAATGTCTATTTCTTGGCCATTATAATGGAAATTATACACCTTTGTAAATATTAGGCAATGCACTAATAATTTCATGTTTTCCAGACATTTGCGCGAGGAGAGCTAATATGAAATTAAAATGACATTGTTACGCTTGTATTTGTAAGCGTAATAAGAAGTTTAATGCATATTCGAGGAGATATTCACATGTTGGAAAATTATTTCATATAGTTATTCCCATACTTACTTTTAACGTAATAGCATATAACGTTTTACGTTATAACGTAATAGCATATAACGTCATACGGCATAACGTAATAGTAAATAACGATATACGTTACAACGTAATAGTACAGAACGTTATACGTCATAACGTAATAGTATATAAAATTATACGTTATAACGTAATAGCATTTAACGTTTTACGTTATAACGTAATAGCATATAACGTTATACGTTATAACGTACTAGTAAACTACGTTATACGTCATAACGTAAAAGTAAATAACGTTTTAGGTTATAACGTAATAGCATATAACGTTTCACGTTATAACGTTGTAGCATATCATCATATACGACATAACGTAATACTAAAGAACGTTATACGTTATAAGGTAATAACATATAACGTTATACGTCATAACGTAATAGTAAATAACGTTATAAGTTGTAACTTAATAGTATATTACGTCATACGTTGTAACGTAATATTATAGAACATTTTGCGTTGTAACGTAATAGCATATAACGTTATACGTCATAACGTGATAGTAAATAACGTTATACGTTATAGCATAATAGCATATAACGATATACGTCATAACGTAATACCAAAGAACGTTATGCGTTATAAGGTAATATTACATAACGTTATACGTTGTAACGAAATGGTGTATAACGTCATACGTTATAACGTAATAGCATATAACGTTATAAGTCGTAACATAATAGTAAATAACGATAAACGTTATAACGTAATACTAAAGAGTATTTTACGTTATAACGTAAGTATATATGTCGTTATACGTCATAACGTAATAGCATATAACTTTATACGTCATAACGTAATACTAAAGAATGTTATACGTTATATCGTAATCTTATATAACGTCATACGTTACAACATAATAGCATATAACGATTTACGTTATAACGTAATTACATATAACGTTATAGCGCATCACCTAATAGTAAATAACGTTTTATGTTATAACGTAATAGCAAATAACGTTATACGTTACATCCTAATCTTATATAGCGTCATACGTTACAACGTAATAGCATATAACGTCATACGTCATAACGTAATGGTAAATAACGTTATACGTTACAACGTAATAGCGTTAAACGTTTTACGTTATAACGTAATAGCATATAACGTTATACGTCAGAACGTAACAGTAAATAACGTCATACGTTATAGCGCAAAAGCATGTAACGATATACGTCATAACGCAACACTAAATAACGTTATACGTTATATCATAATCTTAAACAACGTCATACGCTACAACGTAATAGTATATAGCGTTATACGTTAGAACGTGATATTAAATTACGTTACACGTTAAAACGTAATAGTACATAACGTTATACGCTATAACGTAAAACTATATAAGGTGATACGCTCTTACGTAATAACATATAACGATTTACGTTATAACGTAATAGCCTATAACGTTATACGTCATAACGTAATACTGAAGAATGTTATGCTTTATATCGTAATCCTATATAACGTCATACGTTACAACTTAATAGCATATAACGTTATACCTCATAACCTAATAGTAAATAACGTTTTATGTTATAACGTAGTAGCATATTATGTTATACCTCATAACGTAATAGTAAATAGCATTATAGGTTATTTCGTAATAGCATGTAACCATATACGTCATAACGCAACACTAAATAACGTTATACGTTATATCATAATCTTAAACAACGTCATACGCTACAACGTAATAGCATATAGCGTTATACGTTATAACGTGATATTAAATTACGTTATACGTTATAACGTAATAGTACATAACGTTATACGCTATAACGTAAAACTATATAAGGTGATACGCTCTTACGTAATAACATATAACGATTTACGTTATAACGTAATAGCCTATAATGATACGCGTCATAACGTAACACTAAAGAACGTTATGCGTTATAAGGTAATATTACATAACGTTATACGTTGTAACGAAATGGTATATAACGTTATCCGTTATAATGTAATAGCGTATAACGTTATAAGTCGTAACATAATAGTAAATAACGATAAACGTCATAACGTAATACTAAAGAGCGTTTTACGTTATAACGTAATAGTATATAACGTCATACAATACAATATAATGATATACGTCATATCGTAATACTAAAGAACGTTATACGTTATAGCGTAATAGTATATAACGTTTTACGTTATAACGTAATAGCATAGAACGTTATACGGCATAACGTAACAGTAAATAACGTTTTACGTTGTAACGTAATAGCATATAACGTTATACGTTGTAACGTTATAGTAAATAACCTTATATGTTATAATAATATGATATTTACGTCATAACGTAATACTAAATAACGTTATACGTTATGTCGTCATAGTATAAAACGTTATATGTTTTAACGTAATGGTATATAACTATATACGTTATTATGTAATATGATATAACGTTATATGTTATTAGATAATAGCGTATAACATTTTACGTTATAACGTCATAGTATAATAAGTTATACGTTGTATCGTCATAGTATAAAGCGGTATACGTTGCTAATAAAAGTTCCGTGATCATTAATCTGTGGGCTTATTGTTCCTTGTTTTCCTAAAATGATTAAATTGAATATTTCGTCGATTTGGAAATGTAAGTCTGAGAGTGAGTTTTTCACGGCTTGTAGCTACCCAAACTGGACTGGTGCGTAGTTCTTAGCTTGCCAAGCTAAAAGAATTTTGGATGATCTTGACTGGGCTGCACCCTGGGACACCGTGGGACACCGTTGGACATCGTTGCACGCCGTTGGACAAAGTTGGACAAAGTTGGACACCATTGGACAACATTGGACACCGTTGGACACCGTGGGATATGTATTCACTCTGTCAAACCAATTCTGAGCCCATTCTGTACAATGATAATTATTTGACTTGGAACGAAATATAAAAATCTATTCTTCTTTTCTACTAAATTTTGCGATTATTTTTTGCACGGAAGTGCGTCGCGTGAGTCCAGCGATTTTTCTTTCATTATCTTTTTGTTCCGACTTCTTCTTGTTTCCCCATTTTTAAGAGAAGATTATTGTGGTCATGTTAGAGTTTATTACTTTTCGATACTTTTAAAAGTTTAGAGTTGCGAAAATAAAACGTTAAACAGTTTAGTACAACGACTCGTATGCCCCATTTACAAGAACGAAACAAAAACGAAATTGTATATGCAGTGTCAATAGCTTCGCTTTCTTTCTCTCGTTTTCGGTGGCGTCGTTTCTTAATTACGTTTTTGCTGTTGCGTAAATCTCATTATTAATATGGTTTATTTAACGATTCATTGAACATTAAGATAACGAAATTAGGTGGTTGTCTGAAACTTTCTGTTTTAATTTCTCTTCAGTCGTCTATTTACTAAATAATACTGTATTAACTTCTAATATTAACTTCTTTCGTAAGCTTGTATAATAAAATTTGAGTTTGACTGTGATTTCATTTAATTACTTTATATATATGTTTCAATTTCTAGTTATTTTTTGTGCACGTTATTTATCGATAGCAGGGATAATATAAAAGTAACAGGAATATTAGTGTATGAACGCAAAGACGATTAATAATCAATCCGATGAATTTATTTTAACTAAAACAGTTTTGTATGAACAACACTGTTCTCTCTTTAGTCGAGCATGGGTAACGTTTGATATACAATTTACGTTTATTTTAAAATATATTTGATACATATTTCATAATAGATAATTTCTTAATTATTTGGGATATTAAGATGAAGGTAAAGACGATTAAATAAATTATTCTATTACCGATGTATGAAATCATTCTCTTATCTCAAACGAATTTTTAACGAATTATCTTATTATTTAAAATTGAGTTATATCACAACAATTCACGTATCGAATTCAATTTTTTTTATATATTATATGAATTGACTACAAGTAATGTCATAAACTTGCAACTTAGTAACAGTTAGATTCAAATTCCTCGAAACAAGGTTTCGCGCGCGTTTGTGTAGTATTCTCTAAGTATATTTAGTGACGAACTTTTGAATTCTCGCAAATATTTTCCGATATTTATAACACGCGACCATAGTGTATTAGTAAAATGAATATTTCGTATTCTAATAACGAAAATTCGCAGTATATATTCTAATGGCGAACAGTATAATTTTTGCAAGCGATTGCATTGCATTCGCGATATTCGTAAGCATTTGTTCCCTATCGAGAAATATTTCACAATTTTCAACTAAATAATATTTTTCAAACTTAGTTCAATTTCTTAATAATAATAATTTATAAGTGTAAAATAATATCAGTATTTTCTAAATAAACGTTCGATAGGAAAAAGAAGAAAATTGTTGAAACGACGTTTCGCTTCTTTCCACACCTCCACCCTCCCCAACCCTTAAATAACTTTATTTTCAGGGAATATTTGTGACCGCGCGCAATGCGGTTGTAGAGTCAGTGTTTGCCACGCTATAGTTTTTTTTCAATATTTTAAAATCACGATAGTTTTGATCAAATTCGATCGAATAATCACACGCGAAAGTAATAAAATTTTATCAATCAAATTTATACGCGATATTACAGTTCTTGTTCGCCGATCATAATTTAAGCGGTCGCGGTAACGTAATCTTTTATTTTTCTTTATATATATATATATATTTGAATGTTCGTTTTCGGTATCAGAGTCAGTGCCTCCCTCAAGAGGATAAAGCCTCTTCAGGAGCTCAAGAACGTAAGTAGTTTTATATATCGTATTTCAATTTGTTCTATTTATTATATTTTGTTTGAAATAAAATAAAATGTTAATTATGAAATAAAAATGACTGATAATTTAGAAAGCTGTAAATATCCTTTTTAATTAAAATAATGTCTTAAAGTCTTAACATTAAAATACAATGGAACTGTCTGATACGCATCAAAATTCACTGAATATTTTGTTCTTAAACCTTTATATTAGAGTTGCAATATACATATTTATTAAAGTTTAGTCTTTATTATTGCTAAAGTTTCAAGTTTGTTATTATGTATTTACGATATTAATGATATCTTATGTTTTGTTATAGACATATCACTGCTTCAACTTCTTCATCTTCTTTGGGAATATTTCAACAGTGTCTAAAAAGCCAAGAATGTAAGTACTTTTACATATCGTACTTCTATTATAACTATTCTGTATATTTTTCTTCGATCACTATCGATTAAAAAATACAATTTGATTGAATATTTGGAAGGTTACCGCTTTCTGATGTTATTCTTTCATTAAAATAAAATAAGTGTTAAAGTCTTAATACCGAATTATGAAACAAATAACTAACATATTTAAGAAATCATTAGATTCTTAATTTTTAGATTTTGAACTTTCATATTAGAGTTTCAGTTTTTATATTTATCACAGTTTATTAAAATTTCAATCCTCGTTATTACTAAAGTCACTAAAGTTAATAAACCTTTATTTTTCATTGTCTTCAACTTTTCAAATAGTCAGCAATCGCTCATCGTGTTTTGTTCTGTAACAGATTCTTCGCAACCTCTATTCCCACCACTGGACCCTACACAATTCCTGATGATATTCGCTGGGGTGGCGCAGCATCCAGAGTATGTCCTCTGTTTCTCCGCTTCGAACGGCGAGTCGCATGCGTTTCTGTTCCTCCGGTCACTCAATTATGTCGTAGGATGAAAGGTTCGAATCGGCACGGGTGACCGGTTGTATTACGTAGAATTTTCTGCGAGCATAGCGACCGCGGGTATTTTTTATACCCGTGAGTAGTAACATTCTTTTTCCAAATTTATTAATTTAGGATAGGTCTTCTAACACAGCGCGATTATAATAATTAGTTCTTTATTAATTAGGTTAAACATATACGCTTGAGAATATATTCGTGTTATTTATAAATATGCATGTTAATATTCCGTATGAATATTTGTAAATGGCAAATATCTACACGAATATACCTGTGTGACATAAATATACTTAATTTTTAGCAATGAATTGATCGTGATAATATTACGTCACGTTCGTTTATTTCACTTTGGCTAGAATTTAAAATATGAGTTAAAATTCATTTTTCCGCACAAGAATTTCTCGATATTCGTTAGACTAAGCGACTTCATTCGTCCGAGCTCTCGATGTATGCAGTATGAATTTTCAAATAACTGATGCCCTTAAATCGAATCTTTGTCTTTCTGGGAGACAACCCCCACTACGCTCGGATCACGCTGCCGATCGCACCGCTGATCACGTATGCCGACTTCTTTGTAAGAATGGAATAACGGTCCGAAATCGACGGTTCCAGAACTCGTTGCTTGGTGACAACTATGCGCTCGTCGAGACATTCTTTGTTTTTCGTCGGGCAGATAAGAGGATATGTCTGCGGTGCTGGAGGACCACGAGCGACGGTTAGGAATGCGATCTATACTGGGCCTCGCGGCGTAACATTGTTTTTGATACACCAATGTCAGATATCGATTATTGCTTTCCGCTAAAATAAATATACGCATCCTTAGAATAATTTAGAATCTACAACCTGAAAATGTCGCTAGAAAATAAAAAATGAAGAACAATTTGCTACAATTCCGGAACACACGTGGATCACTATCATATTCGAAATATGAACTGAAAAAAGTACGTATAATTTTTTATAGAATTATCTAATATAAAATATAACATAGTATGGTATGAAAATAATATGGAATTACGATCAATAATTTCGTCAAATACAAACTGTACGATATTCGGAAAAAATGTTTCGATTTGAACTCGCCCTCTTTCGAGAGGGCCATCTGGCCATGGTCGCAGATTTTTTCTAGGTGGATGCATCTCCGAGACTCGAGGGTGGTCTTTGTTCTTGTAAATGGTACGAAACATTTCTTCCACGCCATTCGATGCAGTATTTAAATATCTACGGAAGAGTATACAAGTATTTGATACGAAAAATTCTTATATTAAAAGATATCTTAAATTTAATATGTTTTCCTTATCTTCTTTTCTTTTTCATTTTTCCTTTGCTTTCTTTTTTTCATTTTCCTCTTCCTCTTTTTTATTTTTTATTTAAATTAAATTTAATATTGCAAGATTGATGTGTGAATGGGAAGGAAATTCGCAATGCACGGCTGTCATCGACGATGATGGTCTTGCGTAGCAATATTCTTTTCTTTAAAGTCGAAAACAGCGATACGCGTGTTGGATTAGGACGTGTACGCTTGAAAAAGGAAATTCGCTATGTAGGGCCGTCGATGCGCACGATGATCGTACGTAGCGATTTTTTTCCTTTAAATTGAATAGCGATATAAGATCGCGCGCGCGCGCGCGTCCAGCAGCGCCAGCGAGCGAAGGAGTAGATACCATATTCTTAAGGAATGTTCTAGCTCGAGACGCGCCGTGAGCGTAAAACGTTATATGTGATTACGTTATAACGTATAACGTTTTTTACTATAACGTTATAGCGTATAACGTTATATACTATTGCGTTACAACGTATAACGATATATACTATTACGTTACAACGTATACTGCTTTATACTATGACGATACAACGTATAACTTATTATACTACGACGTTATACCGTATAACCTTATACGCTATTATGTAATAAAGTATAACGTTATATGATATTATGTAATAACGTATATAGTTATATACCATTACGTTAAAACATATAACGTTTTATACTATGACGATACAACGTATAACTTATTATACTATGACGTTATAACGTAAAATGTTATACGCTATTATCTAATAACATATAACGTTATATCATATTATGTAATAACGTATATAGTTATATACCATTACGTTAAAACATATAACGTTTTATACTATGACAACATAACGTATAACGTTATTTAGTATTACGTTATGACGTAAATATCATATTATTATAACATATAAGGTTATTTACTATAACGTTACAAAGTATAACGTTATATGCTATTACGTTACAACGTAAAACGTTATTTACTGTTACGTTATGCCGTATAACGTTCTATACTATTACGTTATAACGTAAAACGTTATATACTATTACGCTATAACGTATAACGTTCTTTAGTATTACGATATGACGTATATCATTATATTGTATTGTATGACGTTATATACTATTACGTTATAACGTAAAACGCTCTTTAGTATTACGTTATGACGTTTATCGTTATTTACTATTATGTTACGACTTATAACGTTATACGCTATTACATTATAACGTATAACGCTATATGCTATTACGTTGTAGCGTATGACGTTGTTTAAGATTATGATATAACGTATAACGTTATTTAGTGTTGCGTTATGACGTATATGGTTACATGCTATTACGAAATAACCTATAATGCTATTTACTATTACGTTATGAGGTATAACATAATATGCTACTACGTTATAACATAAAACGTTATTTACTATTAGGTTATGAGGTATAACGTTATATGCTATTAAGTTGTAACGTATGACGTTATATAGGATTACGATATAAAGCATAACATTCTTCAGTATTACGTTATGACGTATAACGTTATAGGCTATTACGTTATAACGTAAATCGTTATATGTTATTACGTAAGAGCGTATCACCTTATATAGTTTTACGTTATAGCGTATAACGTTATGTACTATTACGTTTTAACGTGTAACGTAATTTAATATCACGTTCTAACGTATAACGCTATATACTATTACGTTGTAGCGTATGACGTTGTTTAAGATTATGATATAACGTATAACGTTATTTAGTGTTGCGTTATGACGTATATCGTTACATGCTTTTGCGCTATAACGTATGACGTTATTTACTGTTACGTTCTGACGTATAACGTTATATGCTATTACGTTATAACGTAAAACGTTTAACGCTATTACGTTGTAACGTATAACGTTATTTACCATTACGTTATGACGTATGACGTTATATGCTATTACGTTGTAACGTATGACGCTATATAAGATTAGGATGTAACGTATAACGTTATTTGCTATTACGTTATAACATAAAACGTTATTTACTATTAGGTGATGCGCTATAACGTTATATGTAATTACGTTATAACGTAAATCGTTATATGCTATTATGTTGTAACGTATGACGTTATATAAGATTACGATATAACGTATAACATTCTTTAGTATTACGTTATGACGTATAAAGTTATATGCTATTACGTTATGACGTATAACGACATATATACTTACGTTATAACGTAAAATACTCTTTAGTATTACGTTATAACGTTTATCGTTATTTACTATTATGTTACGACTTATAACGTTATATGCTATTACGTTATAACGTATGACGTTATATACCATTTCGTTACAACGTATAACGTTATGTAATATTACCTTATAACGCATAACGTTCTTTGGTATTACGTTATGACGTATATCGTTATATGCTATTATGCTATAACGTATAACGTTATTTACTATCACGTTATGACGTATAACGTTATATGCTATTACGTTACAACGCAAAATGTTCTATAATATTACGTTACAACGTATGACGTAATATACTATTAAGTTACAACTTATAACGTTATTTACTATTACGTTATGACGTATAACGTTATATGTTATTACCTTATAACGTATAACGTTCTTTAGTATTACGTTATGTCGTATATGATGATATGCTACAACGTTATAACGTGAAACGTTATATGCTATTACGTTATAACCTAAAACGTTATTTACTTTTACGTTATGACGTATAACGTAGTTTACTAGTACGTTATAACGTATAACGTTATATGCTATTACGTTATAACGTAAAACGTTAAATGCTATTACGTTATAACGTATAATTTTATATACTATTACGTTATGACGTATAACGTTCTGTACTATTACGTTGTAACGTATATCGTTATTTACTATTACGTTATGCCGTATGACGTTATATGCTATTACGTTATAACGTAAAACGTTATATGCTATTACGTTAAAAGTAAGTATGGGAATAACTATATGAAATAATTTTCCAACATGTGAATATCTCCTCGAATATGCATTAAACTTCTTATTACGCTTACAAATACAAGCGTAACAATGTCATTTTAATTTCATATTAGCTCTCCTCGCGCAAATGTCTGGAAAACATGAAATTATTAGTGCATTGCCTAATATTTACAAAGGTGTATAATTTCCATTATAATGGCCAAGAAATAGACATTTAATCAGTGCTGCATACTACGTTCTAATATCAATTCAATCAACGATCCCTAAAGATTCAAGTGGCGGTTGGAAACCCTCATAGTAATGAATTGGAGGCAGTTGGCCGGACTTCTTGACCCAGTGCGATTTCCCAGCTTGGTCCAACTTTGTCGAAATGCGTCATTCCCTAACTCAACAATATTTGATCCTGGAATATCCTGCGTGCTGCAGCGAAATTCGTTTCTGTCGAAGGCAACCTCACCGGTCTCGTGTTTTGACGCCGCCGCCTGAGGTAACGACGATCCACGTGGTCGAGGCAGCTGAAGTAGCGCCGATAATATGCGTACAAGGCGCATCGAATCAGACAGACGCACCGGAATCCGAGGATCAGGAGCAGTCTTTGATCGACACATCCGTTAAACAGGAACAAAGTTTGATTTTCTGTCAACTACAGAATTCGACTAACCTAACCACTACCACTACCAACCTGACGAATTTGTTCAACTTCGAGATAGTGGCTGCCTCGTCGGTGAAGGTGGCAACGTCGTTCGAATAACCGCCGCATCAACAACCGTAAATCCAGCGGTCTGTAGCATAGTGGGTAAAGTAGATAAAGCAGAAAATATCATCATCAACATGGTCGATTGCCCAAAATATTCTATCACGAAGGAGTGTAGAAGCGTCACGTCGATCGATAGAACGATCGAACACGTGGTTACGCGGCAGATTGATAGGGAACACGATGATAGAAATCACATGGAGGAGGAAGGCGAGCAACAGTTTGCCGAGGATAGAATATCATGCCGAGATGTGAGAACAGGGCCGAGAATTATTGAAATAACCAAAGAAAATCGCGATAGCTTTCATGAGAATTTGGAATTCTTTGGGAGAAGGCGAGATCATTCTTTGGATAGACTCAGAAACAGGAAGAAGAATTACGTGCAGCAAACTGCCGGTGTCGAACAGGAGAAAGAGACGGATACGAAGGTTGTCGATGAAAAGTGCAAGGTAGGAATCTAAGAATTTTCCGTTTTTTTTTGTTTTTCGACGTTAGGCGATGACGTTAATTTGCCGAAAATGTTTTTTTTTGAGATCGAAAAGTTTCGCGTTGTGACATCTTGTTTTTCTTTATGAGGAGTAATATATTTGATTATAATGATAATACACGTTTAATATGAAATTTGATGCTGTAAGTGTTATCTGATTTTCGTTATCCTTGATTCATTAGAAGAGTGGCATAACTAAGAAAACCATATTTTTCGGGAAATTTTTTTTTTTTATAGAAAATTTGAAGTAGAAGATGATCAATTATACAATTATTTAGTAATGAACTAGTTTCTTCTTTCTCTCCTGCGCTTCACTTTATTTTAAATTAATAATATTTTTAATAATATTTTCTAATGTTTTATGCAAAATATTCATATACGCATATGTGACGTATTTCTTGTTAGATATAGAGTAAAAACAATAATATAGAATAACACATTATATGTTATTATATTAACGAAACAGTAACTTTCGTCTTTATCTATTAAACGTATTCTTTTATTCGGAATTTGTTGATCGGCACGAATACGTGCAGACCTAATTTATATATATATATATATATATATATATATATTGCCTTTAATGATTTAATATATATATCTGCATGTGCTTATGCATTATGCAATAATTATTGTATGTAACTATATATATATATTATATATATATACCTATGTAGTGGAAGTTATACGTATATAGAAGTAGAATACCCAAGCATTTTCAATTACTGTACACCTTTCGTAGATATGAATTTACGCTATGATTTTAATATTAAATAGCTTCCTATTCTATATATATATATATATATAGGACAGAGACAAAATACATACATATAAATGTTATATATTAATGTATATATGTTATATACACATGTACACGTACTTATGCATATACGTGGAACCAAATATCAAGAGATAATTATTGTATGTAACTAAGCATGTAATATATGTGTACATATGTAGTGAAAATTATACGTATATAGAAGCAGAATACCCAAGCATTTCATTTACTGCACATCTTTCGCAGATATGAATTTACGCTATGATTTTAATATTAAATAGCTTCCTAATCTATATATATATACATATGTATATTCCTTTTAATGAAAGAGACAAAATGGAATTCTGTATTGTATGGATCAACATGCACAATTAATTGACTTATTCTGATTACGATAATGACGATATTACGATGATGACGATATTCTGATTACAGGAATGGAATACAGTGTGGGCGAGGTACTTCCATCGAGTGGAGCTGCGGATCCGAGGGCCGTGTCGAGTGTTCCGCAAATTTTCAACTCAGCACAAAAAATGAACTAAAAATCTACAAAAAGGATAATAAAACCAATTTGAACGTACGGAATACCGCTATGAGGGACAGCAGCTTCGAGCCACATAAATAAACCAGAGTCGCTAGAATCGAAAATACTGAGAACAATAGTCGACGTTCCATGGTATGTCAGAAACGGGGATATGCGCAGACTGAAAAATACCAACGGTGAAAGAAAAGATTGGCAGGTACGCAGAAAAATAGAAGGGAAGAACGGCAACACGTCCAAACCAGCTGGCTGCTGAAGCGAGCAAAGCTCTCGTAGAAAGAAGACTAAAAAGAACTGACCTCGCTAAAGAAATAAAATAGTCAAACTCGAAGATGGTATTCCGCTGGAGGTAGCCATCCACATGTTATTTAGCAATTAAATTAGAAAAATTTACCAAATGTCCAGCTGGACAAATTGTAAAGTACAAATTAAATAATAATAAAAAAGAAAGAAACTAGTGATTTGTTGACTTTCGACCTTAACTCGAAAAAGCTAAAACTGTCTTTCTGCTGTCACCCGAGAGGAAGACCGGCAGTCCTCGAGATCATTCATTGACTTGCTCGCCTGAGAACAAGGATCGATCAGGAATCCGGCCTTTCTGTAACGCGAGTGAAGTGATTCCAGAAATTATCAAAGGTGGCCTCTCCGGTTACTGTGAAATAATTCCTCCGAGTCTCGATAACTGACCCCTAGTACTTGACACCGGTCGAGATCCTTCGGAATTTTTAATTTATGGTGCGAATACCTGTAGCAAGAAACAAATCGACCTTTCTATGCGCAAAGTGTCACTTTATATAATCGCCGAGAGACTTTAAACTAAACACTACAGCGAACAGATCGCTAACAAAATTAGTTTAGTAATACAATATGTAATTCATCTTTTAAATATTTTTTAACGACCTGTACGAAACATATACTTGTACTAAATATTTTGTAGCTTTTAATTTTAATTATTAGTTTTCTCTTATATTCATTATTGCATGATGTTTCCCGTAAAATTCAGAGCATTATGTATTCTATACTTGGTATACTTGGTATAACATCAAGATCTGTATAGATTGTATGTAAAGTTTGAACTAGATACCTTGATGGCTGAATATCGTGCATTCTACTTATTAAATAGATGATTATTGAAAGAGTATATTTAAAATATACTATACTGTTAACCTGTTAACACAGTGTTAAGTCATTGAACCACCCCTGTTATCCTAACCGAAACAAGGGGAACGACTACTTCGCGGCGTCGATCAGCCGAATCGTAGCGAGAATTTACGCCTCTCGCTGACGCGTTTTCATCGTGACCGCGTCTCTCCGCGAACGGTCGTAACAATTATACACATACGCTTCCTCTCTTTCTCACTGTATAAATTACTGTCGATATAGTACTTGTATTAAATAATTAACATACAATAGTCGTAAATATTACAAGTACGGTATTTCAGTTACCTTTCATATTTTCCACGTATTATGTGCGATCTGTACACCTTTACACCTTAAATAATCAATTACAGATTAACATGTTCTATAGTTCAATGAAGATAAGCAATGAATAGTTTCAATGAAATCTGGAGCTTAAGAGCAAAAGAGCAAAATCTACAGTGGCCACAAGAAATATCGATACATCATTATATTTATTATAACATTTGCACGGTAATTGATTAGGGCTATATATATTAAATTTCGAATCATTTAATAATACTTTCATAAGGCTACGGAATGTAATTTTATAAAAACTATAAAAAGACTATGTTCCACTGTAACTTAGTTTAAACTGTAGTTTAGTCTATGTTACATAAAAGCATATAAGAAAAAGAAAAAGAAAGAAAAAAAAAAGAAAAAAAAAAGAAAAAAGAAAAAAAAAGTGTTGAGTCTTAAATTTGTCGACTATCGTGGAACGTATTTCGTGTTTCGCCACACAGTTGTTCGTGATACAATTTGGACGAGATATTTTGCGATGAAATGTCGTTCGCATGATGCTTTGTACGAGATAGCTCGCATTGCGCGTGACATGTATGTTACATGTTTTTTTCATTAAAAAGAGAGATCTCGCGCAACAATCGCGCAATTTTATTCGCATAAAAATCAATTCGTAAGATACTGCATATTTGTGAATATAAAAGAGATTAAAGATGCTAAACGGAGCATCTGTTTCTATGAGCAAGTGATCTTATTTCTTTGACGTATGAAATAATTCGAAGCACGGTATTATACATAACAATGGTACGTTACAATCGTTGCGAAGATACCTCGTTTGTTTACGTAACTCATTCTCCTTACGAAGTACGCAACGTTTTATAGGATAGCATATCTTTAGCGTAGGAGCTATTTTCTTAGGGTAACATCGAGATTCAATGCAAAGCGGCAACCTTTTCTGAGATCTTTTTGTTTTGCGATGAAAATTTTCAGCTGGTATAAAATACTTCTCTAATAATCCAGAAATAATGTCTCCTTTTATCTCGCGAAAAGATTTTCTATCTTCGTGACAAGAGTTCCATATTACAAGACAATTAAATATCGTTATGTTAAGCAAATGTAGAAAATACTTGTTGTGCCATTTTATAGATTTACTTATGATCGGATTCTCCTGTAAAATTTGATGGATATCATTTGCTCCACTCATGTATGTATTATAATCTAGAAGGACATTGAGTTTTTTTCGGTATTGTCCCGTAACGTGATCAATATTAATCGACATCATCAAGCGGGGAGCATGTACAGTAGTAAGAGTTGATACTAGCTTCTTATCTTTCCACGCACAGAAAGCCACTGTTTCGTTATATCTGACTAGCATTTGCCCTTTTTCCAATCTGTTTATATCTCTTGCAATCGTCCCGTAACACGGCATTTCCTTTCGTTTTAGACGTACAATATCGCAAACGTCAGTTTCATTTTTATATAATATTTCGTACAAGGCGACAGACGAATGGTAATTATTGAGGAACAGAGTTCTTCCTTGTTGAAGCGAATGTTTTGTTAAATGCAATACAATTGAACCAGAGGAACCAAGTGGTTTGGAATTCAGTTCACGTAGCACTTGTAAAGTTTCAAATCGTATACATACCGAGTTTCACATTCAGCCAAAACAATGGTTTTGCATCACGCTTTCATTTACGATGATATTTCGATACGCGCTTTGAAAACGCAACAGTAACGTGTCGATAACAAGTTATATATATGTTGCATCAATATCTTTTCCATTTATTTTCTCGTTATCCTCGTCGCAGAAATGTAAGAATCGCAGGATTCGTAGGAATTTGTCTCGTGACATAACTTTTCTTATGAATTGAAGGTTGTACATGGGATTGGTATTCCAATGCATAGAGATCGTAGGTAAATGGACTATACTCGTGTAAATAATAATAGCGATAGCAGAATACATATCAGTAACGGTAATACCATAAGGAACCCTGGAGAAACTTTGTTTCTGTCTGTATTTGCTACTTTTATTCACGATCATTTCAACGAGCTCCTGATCGAAAAAGTATTGGAAAATAGAAGTGGGTCAACTATTTTCTGACAAACCAGATGCCTGCTGCACTCCATTATTATTATCTATATAATTTATAACGCGTGGTTCAAAATTTGTCGTAGCGCCTTTCTTCGGTAAATTAATTTAATCTTTCTGATAACCGGGCGTCATCGTCACTGCGTTGCACATCATCGTTACTACTGTCTTCGCTATCGCTAATAATACGGTTCCTAGTATATCGTCGCACCATGATTACTACGCTTATGCGGAATGCTAAATGAAAACTATTGTTACGAATTCAACGTAGAAACGATATACTGTGGTCTCCCCACGACGCGGTACAGTTCGTACGACGCTACGGAGATATCCCGCGTGTTCGTTTATTAGGGCGAAAGTTGTACTTACAGAAGAACAGATTCACAGGATAACATCGTGCCAACAATATTGTGTCGCCATACGTATGGCGACGTGGTTCCGAAGCGATTAACAACATTTGAATCCGAGATGTTTTGTTCGAAGCATCGCATGAACGATACTGTGAGGTATTTCGTACAAGGCGTTGTACGAACGACATTGCGTTGTAAAATATCTCGTTCTCAAATACGAAAAGATTAAAAACGTAAACTGTTTACTCGAAAGTGTAAATTCTGATGAATTTGTTTTGCCTTTGTCTATCTCATCGATTTGAATTTGAACGTAATTATCTAATTATTATCAATACCTTGTACAGAAATCATCGTGCGTTTTAATAATCTAAGAAATGAATTTTCATTTGCAAATGTAAAGCATCGAGTATTTAGAATAAGAAGAAAGAACACGAGTCGTACTGAACTTTTGGGAGACTAGCACTGAGAAATTAAGAAGATCTACTTGACCATGGATCATTCACGTCTGTGAAACCTGTGCGTGCCGGTTATACCGGAGCCGTTAGTTAGTTGAGAAGCGAGTGTAGCCAATGAGTGTTGTCAGCGTGAAAAAGAACATTGGAACCGTTGTAACGAGAGTAGTGAGTGACGAATAGTGATTACGTGCATATAGATTGACGATGCGTCATACTTGATTTTGTGTTGACGTGAACGATATTGAAATAAATCATACGGTTACCGAACTTACTAGCACTATACTCTCATACATATATATATATATATTAAAATGTCACACCTACTTTTAGATTCTCCTGCTTGATCATCAAGTGACATTAAATTCAGAAAATCGATAAAAATGTCATAATCCATAATTATGCTTGTTTCATATTTAGTTAAAAAATACAATGTATCGCGTTATCACATTCTCTGTAATTTCCGTATTATTACCAAGAAGTGAGATAATATTTCAGGTAGATTACGAAACGAACTATAATAATTGTGCTCGACAGAGATGTAACAGGTGCAACCACGCTGCATGTTATTCCTAACGAACAGTGCATCGGCATCTCGAACATCTACGCATCTTGATTTGCAAATAGCTATGCACAGTTGCAATGAACTTACGAACTAACATCATAATAAGGTCTCAGAGCACTTAACTCGTCCTTTTACGTTTTACAACTTGCAAGATTTCTACGCTGGAAAATACATTGTCAATTTGCCAATAAGTTACTTTCATACACAAACTTATTATTTATATCCTAAATTATTATTATTTGTATTATTTCTATATTTATATTTATAAATTTGTTAATATTTTCTCTTATTATAGACATACTTATTATTTTTTTGCATCCTAGTAATTATTATTACGGGTTTTCTTATTATCTGAATAATATAATTTTATTACAATTGTTAAGATAATCTAATCACGTTAAGTCGTGAATACTGAATTTATTAAAAATTAATGAAGCAAAGATAATTGTTCAGAATCAATTAAGTAGACGGTAATTAAATGTATGAAGCAAGTTCAATACATTGTACACTATACATCGCAACAAAAAGAAAGTTCGTTACAAAAAAAAAAGTTGTTAATTCATGAATTTTTTTACTACTGTTTAGTATTTTCCTTCTCAGCTATATAAACGAGTTATATAACACCTATGCTTACTCAAAGGATATATCTATACTCACATCCACTCGTTATTTTCAATAAATTGCAATAAATTGCAAATTCGATATTTCATTATGTTTCGTTATCCACTAGCAGCTTATCGATAAAGAAAATTTGTTATTAATCGAAGAATTAGTATATCATAAAGAGTATGTGTGTATAGCAGCATCGAGCAGATATTCAAAATCGTTTATTTTTCTTTTTTTCTTTCTTTCTTTTTTTTTCCGAAAACGAAGCATCATACGTAAAATATTTATTCTACATCTACGACTTGTTTTCTGAATCGGTGAATCAGACTTCGCTTAATTTCCGAACATCAAATACATTCAAAACGTATTCATGCACGCGATTGTATGAAATAGATACAATGGCTCGTAAAAGTATTTTACAACTACTATTTTTATGATAGAAAAGCCTGAAACCAATCTGAAAATACACATAGAAGTTATTTACAAACATATATTTAATAAAGATTAGCACGGAGCATTAATAGCCTCCTTAGGTATGCCTAGAATAGAATAAGTCTCAAAAGTGGTTCCAGTAAATATTTAGGTTTGTTTTATACATATGGAAAATGGACTGTTTAAATACTTTCATGATTTGTACAAAATATCTACATACTTGTGTTAGGTGTTTTGTAACATCTATGTATATTTTCACATTTGCTAAAGGCTTTACCAATATAACTCTGACAATCGGATTTTGTTACAATACTAATGATATTTCAAAATGTTTCTTACAAGACATACAGTATATTCATAAAAGGTGTCTTCTACAAGAATATAAACACCATCATGAGCAACTGTATAAAAAGAATACCGTTACTTGACTCCCATTTTAATCTTCTAAAACCTTTCCTGTACTTTCGTTGTACTTGAGTAGTCGCAGTGCTTCGTTGTACTTGAGTAGACGCAGTACCTCGTTGTACTTGAATACGTTGTACTTGAAAACGATGGTCTAGTATTAGGAGGATTAAAGTTAAATCCTTCAGACTGGATTGAAGCAGGTTCCTAAAAAGGAAATCATATATTAATCATAATAATGTTAATAAAACACGATCATTAACATAGTTGGTATCGCGATCCTCTAATATACTGCAATACAGTTTTGTAAATTTCCTTCTATACCACTGTAAAAGAGCTTTCAAAAATAGAAATACAGTAACTCTTACTAGTATCAGGTCATCGCAGTATTCGAAATATTACTCTTCTGTATATTTGTTTATAATAGTGTTTATCAATAAGTCATGATGGTCATATCTTATGATAGTGGCAACGGAATTCGAAAATATTACGTATAACATATATAATATTAGGTTGCCCGAAAAGTTTCTTACGTTTTATAAGGAAATAATAGATGCACAACATTTTCCGTTTTATATTATTTTACTGAATTTTGAATGAAACGAAAGAAACTTCTGGGACAGCCTAATCTATTGCTAAAAGATTTTTACGAGTGTTCAGTGTGTACGGAATACAACAGAATAAATCGATTATCGAATATGCTAGGAATTTTTTCAATGACTTAATACTTTTAGTTTACTTACAGCTGTACAATCTCCTGGTGACGAATTAAAATTAAACGCGCATTTTAAAGGAATAGATGATGAAGTAGACAATTGTTGACTTTGCGTAACAGGTTGCGATGTAGAAAATGAACTTGTAGTTGTACATTGCGGAAATGCTGCCAGTTCCGTTAAATTAGGTCCGTTAAATTAGGTCCGTTAAATGTATAACCGGGGGAATCGATTGATGCTTGATTCTGAGTCGATACAGCAGGTTTCATATTCGTAGAAAAATTGAATTGAGTTCTAGGTATTACAGCTGGCTCAGTAGGAATGGCGTTAAATATAAATGTTTGATGTACATGTATAAGAGGCGTTGACTCGCTGGTAGACATTGTAACAGTAGTATTACCAGATACAATTGACGTCGCTGACAATGTGACAAATACAGTTGGTATTGCAGTTGGTATCCCGAGTGTTATATTCCATGTTGTTTCTTTTTGGTTTGTTATTGTTGAATCGCAAGCTGTAGGTTTATTTTCTAGCACTGGACAAGTGGAAGATTTACATGAAATTGCGCCACCAAATTCACGTTGTTTATTAAGTAAACAAAAAGTAGTTGGTGTTAAAATTGACGATTTGGGAGCTGCAAGTTCAAGGTTATTCCGTTTATGGGTCCATTCTTCTTGGCATGTACGTGAAACTGGTTCAAGTGTTTGTGCAGTTTTTTACATATTTATTATTTGACAATGTTAGAGCATTAAAAACATTGGAAATCAATGAAGTTGCAAAAAGAGGAGCTAATGCTGTAATGCTGTACTAGAAGTCTTAGTCACTGGAAATTCTGGCGTTGAGTCTTTCTTTAGATTTTCTGAATCTTGCTTTACATCAGTCTTTACATCATTACCTCCATTCCTTTGAAGTTCAATACTATTCTTTGAGATCGACGAAACTGTATTTTCAGCTATCTTTGCTTTATTTGTATTTTTTCCTCGTTCAAGCGTGTCGCATATAAAGTTATTTTTAGATATTGTAACATTAATCTCCTCTTGACCATCTCTGTTAATATCAAATTTAACATTCGCAATATTTGCTACGATAAATTTACTCGACGTTGTATCTGGAAATGATTAAATTCTGGCAATGATAGCAATATGTGCAGTTAGCTATATTAGTTAGAGTTAGCTATATTACAATATGGACAAAAATAACAGAAATAATTTAATTAAAAATTAATGCAGTGAACTGTATAGAAAAGGTTTTATTATATATTTTAAAAGTTCCTTTTATTAACCACATTTCATATTATATTTTGATTTCACATATTTTTATGATGTCCTCCTTTTTTAATTGTTCTCGTAATATTATACAAATTTGGAAATTTTAAATTGTACAATATAATAGGTCACATTAATATTTGGATCGTCTAAACCAAAATTACTTTTTAGAAATTGGACCAGAGGACTTGAATTTCTCGGAGAAGTTAAAAGGATTAGATCACCAAATGATATGGAAGATAGACTTGGAAAAAAAAATTGCAATTAGTCGGGATTGCAAAGAAAACAGTCATGATATTTTTATCTAAACCTGTAATGTGTCTATTACGATCTTCTAACAATACGTTTCGTAGGCTTATGTCGGCTATATACATGCTAGAAGTTTCATCGAAATCAATTGATGCAGAAAGATGTAAGAATCTTTAGATTTGTTACAGTTATAGATCGAAAACAGGTTCCGCGAAAAATTGCAGTCTTCGCCATTTTTAATATTTAGTTCATACAAACATTGATCGACGAACATTGAGCACACAAAGGGTTAATTAATCAAAATAGAACATATTTCATGCCACATTATTTACGACAATTAGACGCAGTTCACTGAGCATTTAAAGGATTAATCAATTAGAATATAACACAATTTACGTATCCACATTTAACGCATAGTTAGACAAACAGAATACACAAATCTGTAGTTGTCAGTTATAAGTCAATATGAATGAGTTAATTCGAGATGAAACACGAGATAACCGAATAAACAGCCAAGTATAACTCTCATTTCTCTTTTTTTCTTCTTTTTTTCTTTTTTTTTTTTTTTTTATTTTTACGAGATTTTTAAGATCATCATTTTCTGAAAACGGAATTCTATCATATGTTCTTTTATATTTTCTCTAATCGATACATTTATTTATTCTTTATAGAAGAATATTAAGGTTGTTGACCTTAAAATGCCTTCGTACTTACGTAACTCATTTTGAGATAGCAGTGACATGAGCATTAAGAATATGTTTTCACATACGGACAATAATTTAGTCAAGTAGCAGGTAAAACTAAATTTACATTGTCCACTTTGAAGAATCACTACGGTTGAAACGAGGATAAAAAGCCGAATTTATGCTGTTTCATTTTTGGGGAGTACGAATGGAAATAGCGTTGATCCGTCGTATTCGTCCACAGTGAAACATAAATTCGCCTAAAGCGAATTGTGTTGATCCATAGCGAGACAGTGTAAATTTGAATTTACTTATAACTTCCAACTATGGGGAACAGCAAGTAACTCCAACATAAAAATAAAATAATTTCAATGTTTCTTCTATTTTGTTACAAATACGTATCTGATAAAGTTACCTTATTGTTAGTAGTACGATGCAAGAGTTTTAGTTACGATGCAATCACTGGAAAATAAAGACTGTCCGTATATGTATATAATAAAAATCGTGGAAATAGAATAACAATGGATTGGGTTACTGATCAATCTCGCCCCACTATTAACGTATTACGAACGTTTTACAAATTAAAACCACTAAAAAGCTTTAGGCATTTTACCGGATTTTAGTAAGCACGGTTACGTTCGAATAACAGTAATACTGTTTTCAACTGTGCATTTTTGCACCCGGATGAATATATACCGAAGCAATCACTTGATATAAGTTTACCGTTTGACAAGGCACATCCTTGATAAGACCGTACTTACTACCGGTATTATATTCCAGTAATTATGGATTCACGAGGCAGCCATAATTTTCTACATGGCAACATAAGCAGAAAATGTAGAATAAGGTTTGTTTATACGATACTTTGTTAAAATTGACTTGAACTTTACTTAAAAGCTTAAAATGGAGTTAAAAACTTTGCCAAATATATACTCAAACATGTCTGATTCCGAATTATTTCGGCTTGATTTTTGGAGTGGGGAATTAACGATCGATAAAAGGTTCTAGCATCCTGAAATAGGTCAAGAATTTATAGAATAATATGTTTTCGTACGAAAATCGAGTGAAAAAGTTTGCCTAGTATAATTGAACTTGCCTGCTTCTGAACTAGGCAAAAGTAAATCAATAAGAAGTTATTCTGTATTTCAAAATAAATCGAAAATATAGAATAAAATCATTTCATAGAAAGTATCGTTTCTAGGAAAATGAAATTTGAAAACTTATCGAATAGACGTGCAGCAAGTCTTAATTCTTAAAGTCAAGATTCTTAATTCAACGCATTAAACTCTATTTTCTTAAAAACGCAGCTTTACAGCTGCTAAACAGATGAATCTTGTTTCACATCTTTCGACTTATTTTTGCAAGTAGAGTAGTTTCCTGTCGGTTGTTTACTCATATTGAATTGGTAACTAGCCAAATTCACATACATTAAACGAATTCGATTCTCTTGAAAATCAGATAAATGGAAGAATGTTATTCTTTACTGCATACTTTTTACTTATTTTCGGAGATAGAATACCTCGTATTCCACATCTGTCCTTCAAATTTAATTTTCCGTATAATATCTCGTATAATTTCGTACAATATCAAATTTAATATTTATATATATATATTTGTCGGGTTATGGTTAGAATTAGGACTAGGGGCGTGTAGGAAATCTTTACTGAAATTGACCATCGTTGTTACGCAATCGAGGTAATATTTATTGGCACAAGTGTGGACACTACAGCGTTGATAAGTAACAACAATAAGTGGTTAGATTCGATAGGTTCAATAACGAATCCGCGGTCAACGGAATTGTACTTTTCTTCAAAGTCAAAGTCGGACTCTTCGTTAAAACGCGAGGTATTCAGTGATCGTAAAGACGTTATACTCGCTGATGAGATTGCACGAGAATGTTCCTCTCCGTCGCGGTTATGCTATAGAGGAAAACTATAATGGGGTGTGTCTCAGGGCACGAGATCATCGGATTCGTCGAGGACAACCCTCGTTCAGAAAGTGAGGGAAATGGACGTTGCTGTTAATTGGTTAATTTCTATGTATTTACTTAAAATTCTGCATAAGAGTTGATCGTAAATAATTTGCTAAATGAAAAAAAAAAAAGTTACTAGCGAGAAGCGTCGTTCGTGAGAAAAGCAGATTTCTCGTTTGAAGGACCTTAGTTAATTGTAATCCTAAGATTTATAGCGGGTCCTCAGGCTAGCTGAACATGTCCTGTGGCGAGCCTCGGGGCAGAGATCATTGGAATGTTTACTGTCAAGTGTCGCTACAACTATTTCTTTTTAAGAAGAGCTATACAATTATTCTATATCTCTATTAGGTAAAACGTTCATTCCGTAACCGCGGCTACGTTCGGCGACTAGTTGTCGTCTCGAGCCCAAGCCCATTATCGCATAATTCTCGGACAATTATAATCGGGTTGCCTTATAAGATTAAAGTGTTACGGATATTCCTAAAAATTCCGAAGGGAAGGCTCGGTCTACTTTCATCTCCGACATATTTATATATATATATATATATATATATATATATATATATATATATATATATATATATATTAAGGTTTTCACGTACGAAAAATTAAATTTATATATATTCTATACAATATTCTATACAGTAACATTCAAAAGCATTTTGCAGTAATATCTTCAATTGTAGCAGCGTACATATTCTTCCATTTAATTTCAATTTCGATTATGCTTTGCGAAAAGGCAGTAATTTCTACACTCGATAAGAACGTAAAATTAGAAATTTCACATTTTCAACGTTAGTTGATAATTTAACAGCAATTTAAAAGCAATTTTAACGAGCGTTCGATCTAATCTTCGAATCACGTGTTTTTCTATAAATGCATCGAACCACTTCGAAACAATGGTGGAAAGTTTTTACGATAAAATACAAATGTACATAAATATCTCGTTAATAATTGCCTAAATCGTCTAACAATATAATCACGCGTTATCCATTGCAACACGAACCAAATACACTTAACTTTCAGATTGTAGAAGTTTGTTAAAACGTTTTACCCAATATATAATTCGTTACATAATTTCGATACGAGATTAGATACTTCTTGTTTGAAACAAAAACAGCAAATAAAAAAATTGATTACTCCAAGTAACTTTATTTGAAAATAACGCTTGAGAAATAAGTATTATTGCTAGACTTGCATTTAATATCTTGCAAATAATATATACAATCTCGCCATTACTAGTTTTCTTACAGGTTCTCCAGGAAGTAGGTATTTAAACTAAATGCTGCGATATAGAATGCCAGTCTCGTGAACGATTTAAGTTTCGAAATCTGTGTAAATTATCGCGTAGCATATAAAATGAGGTATGTGAGATATTCATAAACTGATTTCAGGGAATTTAACACAAGGTTATACGTTAATGCTTGAAAAGGGGAAAGTTTTTCTTAGAGTTGGGTTGTATACTACCGCACGAAAATTATCCTTTACACCACATTTAGATCATCAACATTTCGATACATTATTTCATTATATATTTCGTAATATACTTCAGAATATATATCGCAAGATATATTTTACTTACAACATTATTGCAATGATTTTATTCTTTATAATCATTATTGCTATCTATTTATAAGTATTAAGACATTCGTGTGAAATTTGACGATTAATATGCATAACCAAGTAATATACCACAATATGTAATATAAAATATGAATTATCAAGAAATGGATTAGTCGACCGAGATTTTATATTCACATAAAATTGTGTTTTAAGATACACAGTAAAAATTTATTAAATCTGCGATAACACAGGTAAATTAGTATAATGATTACGCTCCACTCCGCGGTCTTCTAATCTAAATCTCATAGACAAAATTTAGAATAAATTAAATAAGAAGTTTCGAAAAATCTGCACAAAATCTAAATCTGTACTGCAAAATCGTTTACAAGGTGCATGAAATTGAATAATAACAAATACAGTAATAATATGCTTACTATATGATAATAACATAGTAAGTAGCAAAATTTAATGCAATAATTAACAACGAACATAACAAGTATAGGTAATGATGAAGATAAATTAATTTCATTATAGAAAATTATTTTGAGATGATTATTATCATCATCATCGTCATCGTCATCGTCATCGTCATCGTCATCGTCATCGTCATCGTCATCATTATTATTATATTGAATATGAATTCTTTATTTTGAATAAAATAATAATTTTTTGACGTTTTAATAATTTCGTAATGATTCTTCAAGGACGCTTAAGTTTTCATAAGTGTGCTAATAGTTATGAACGGGAGCTTATAACAGTGTATTACAGTAGTATTGAGTTGCAGAATTGGATATTTTATTTTAACAAAGAAATTTAATGACTTAGAATACATGTACGTATATTATACATATATTACATATATTTATTACTGTATTACTTATATTACAGTATTAGCCCTTTAGTTTTAGTATATATAATTATGTATTGATATATTTCATTATTATTTGCTGATGTAATTATCGATTAATTAATTAGTACGGAATCTTTTATTTGAAAGAATGTAGAAAGATATATATTTATTCAGGTGGAAAAATAATCATGATCTTTATTATTGAAATAGGAAATAACGAGAGTAGAATTAGATATTAAAGTCTGTATATGCAACAATAGCATTTACCGATAGCTTTTACCGAACCATTTCGAATATTTATCAGTTCCATTTTAACCAATTAATTGTACTCATCTTGTCCCGCGAGCGAGAGATACGGTCTGAAAGCGATTTTAAGAAATAATATGTATTGATCGAGTTGCGGGAATCCGTGAATTTACGCTACCGTTTAAGAAGATAAGAATTTAATTGAACAATTAATATAATTTACGTAACAGAATCTGATCTGGACGCTCTAGTTACTATCGTACTGGTTTAACCGTTGCCTTCGTTTCCAATGACCGTTTTGCAGTTAATAATGGCGTTAACTATAAATATGAAACTAACGGAAACAAGTCCGATAAATAAGTTTCTATTTATCGTAGAGACACTTTTATTGATCTAATAATTATCAAAATATCTTGAATATTTTTAGGTGATTTCACGTTGAATTATCATACTATGTCAATTATTTTTATAATTTCATTTGTAATTTATTAATTATTACCATTTTTTATTTTTTTTTATTTTTTTTTATAGTTCACATCATTTACTTATCAATAATATTTATAATAATATTGTATTTATAATCATCTATACAAAAGTATTAAAAATATTAATTAATTAAACTAATATTATTCGTTTCTTACAAAATATCGTGCATTTATCATCTGCTTGAAAAGGCTTATACCTTTAAATCTGTTAGGTTAATCCTCTTATCTACTGAAATACCTTTTTTAATCAACGAGTGATATAAAAGTCAGAGTATCAAGAGAAATCCACTTATATATTCTCACATTATCTGTAATTAGAGGTAACTTAGTACCATGATTGATCGCTATACACGGTAATTGGAATTATAAAAATAACATTATATATAAAGAGAATAAAATTAGTGTAATTAGTTCAAAATCATAATTTTATTTTTATACTTCCATGTATAATTCGTTAATTATAATAATAATAATTTTATAATTTCGAATCACTTATTAATCAATAAATAATCGCTGTATACCTTCGGGGCATTTCAAGTTCGCTATCGTCTTTTATAAATACATATTTTTTATTACATATTTTTCGCTACACATTCCTTGTATTTCCTTGTTTCTTTGACTTTATTATGGTACGCTTATGGTCGCTATCTACGGGGTTCCGCGAAAGGAAATTGGCCATTCGTTTACCTTCTCGGTATATTATGTTAGAAGTAAAAGTCCCCCCCCCCTCCTCTCCCCCGCCACCCCCAGTAAGTAAGCCCACCACCTACAAACCCCGTCACTTAGATTCACTTTATTACCGTGGTCGCCTTCAATAAATTACAATCAGTAACAACAAGAAATTCCGATTCATGTAGATAATGGCGAAAATGTTTAACGGCGTTTACAACTGCCAACGTCTCTAGTTCATACGAACGATAACTGGATTCCGCGGGACTAGTTTTCTTACTATAATATTCTATTATCTGGTTTTTACCGTCAACCTTATGCATCAAAATAGCCCCGTATCCATGCGAACTAGCGTTAGTATGTAATTCTATCGGATAATTAGGATCGAATATCAGTCAGGACGGAAATTACCTTTTGCCTTATATTTTCATGTTTACCTGTCCAAGTTATGTTTTCGTTACCGGAAGTAAGTGAATATAAAAGTTTCATTACTTGTAAAAATTTAGGAACGAATTTTCGCAAGTAAGAAGCTAAGCCTATAAACTGTCTAAGCTGTCTGACGGCAGCGATCAACGGGTGTAGGTAGAAAACTCAAGGCTCGTATTTTACGCGGGTTCGGGCGAATTTCTCCGGTATGGATTTACGTATGGATTTACGTATGGATTTACGTATGGATTTACGTATGGATTTACGTATACAAAATAAAGTACAAAATAAAGAGGTCTTTAGAAAAGAGCATTTCGCGAAATTGAAAGAAAATCCGGCGTTTACGAGGATATTTAATACAATGTACAATCTCTCTAGAGCTTGGTCTATCGAGTCAGCGATAATTAGAACGTTATCCAGATAAATAACAACATACGAATAGACGAGGTCGTCCAAGGCCTTGAGAAAATAGCCCTCTGGAAAACAGACGGTGCATTTTTCAATCCGAACGGCATCTTTATGTACTCGTATTGCTCGTTGGCGGTGAGAAATTCTATATATTCTGTAGAATTAGGATGAATGGGGATTTGATGGAACCCGCTGGCCATGTTCAGGCTAATAAAGTACCTCGTCTTTTGCAATTTCGTGACTTGATCCGCAATAAGAGGTAGAGGATATCGACCCGCGACCGTATTTTTATTTAGTTCTCGAAAATCTACGCACAATCTATCCGAGCCGTCCTTCCTCTTTACGAGTAACACAGGGCTCGCGAACCGTGAATTACTAGGCCTCTAATTAATTCGCTTATTCTCTCACGCACTACCCTTCGCTCTTTCTCGCTTAGTCTATAAGGACTTCTTCTTCGCACGGTGACGTTAGGATCAATTAGCCGTATTTCTAGCTGGGCCGTATTTACACGAGTACATGGAAAACTCGTAACGAATGAACTTTTGAATTTTTCGAAAACAGAAATCAAACGACTTTTATCATTACCAAGTACCTTATGAAGTATCAACTTCATAAACATCGATCTCGTTTTCAGCGATTTTGTCACAGACATTAACAACATTTGTTTTACAAATAGCGAGGCGAGATATTTTGTGTAATATTCGCGTTAAAACCTTGGCTTAAAATTTCACGACCAATCATGATATATCATATTTTAAGTAACTGTCAATAAGGACATGAAAAATTATCTCCAATGTAAAACCATTAATACATACTATGGACAAAATTTGTGATGTACATTTAATACAAGTGTTTCCTATTCCTCGCAATACTGTAAGATCATTCGATCTTTTGCCGGAAAATTTCGATGCTGAATGCATCTTTAATTAGTAAGCATTCAGCTCGCGAATCGAAGTTAAATGGGAACGACTCACCCAGATAACTTAATCTACCAGTTGGAGTTTCCACTACGCAGTATGGATGTCACAAGATTGGCAAGCGGCTGCGGTAATTAATGGCAACGGCTTTAGGTTCGATAACGAATTCACGGTCAACGGGATAAGAAGATGTACTGTGCTCCAAAGTCTAAATCGGACTCGACTTACTTCTCGCGATACAAGGATTACTTGACTAACTCTCTATTGAAACGTAGATTATTCACCGATCGTACAGACACTAGATAGCCGGCTAATGAGACAGCAAGAAAGGGAATGACTTTCCGTCACGATGACGCTGCAGAGGATAACTATGATGGGGTGTGTCTAAGGGCACAAGATCATCGGATTCGTCGAGGAAAGCCTCCGGATCGGAAAGTGAGGGAAATGGACGTTCCTGTTAATTGGTTAATTTCTATGTTGGTGGTTAGAAAAGGATGCTAGCCGCCCTTGAGAGAAAGTTGCTAACTGGGAAGCGTTCGTTCGTGAGGAAAGCAGATCTCCCGTATCTTCATAGCGGATGCTCAGGCTAGCTGAACATATACTGTGAATGATACATCGACATCTGGCGATCATGTTGCCCGAAGAATAGGGTCTGTGTGTGGCGAGCCACGGGGCAGAGGCCGTTGGAATGTTTACTGTTAAGTGTCGATACAACTATTTCTTTTTTAGGAGAGCTATGCAATTCTATACCTCTGTTAGGTAAAACGTTCATCGTTTGTGACCGCGGCTACGTTCGGCGAATAGTTGTCGTCTCGAGCCCAAGCCCATTATCGCACAATTCTCGGACAATTATAATCGGGTTGCCTTATAAGATTAAAGTGTTACGGATATTCCTAAGAATTCCGAAGGGAAGGCTCGGTCTACTTTCATCTCCAACATATGTAATATTATATATTACAATCCTGCTTATAATATATTGTTATATTTATTAAGTACGTTATTACTATTATTATCATTGTAAAATACCGAAGATTTTATGGAAATGGCACGGCTGTTATTCCTTAGAGGGGGAGCAACGATCGCATAGGCACTATCGGTTTCCATTATACGTCTCGATTCTATATTGTCGATCGCCTATTTGACGGGGTTGAACGATAGACGCAAGTATCAGAGGTGGAAGGTTGAAGCTTAGGGAAATGGAGATTGTAACTACAGCTCGGTTAGAGGTATTGCATCGTAATGTTCCGTTGTAGTGTACTGTTGCTCGTAAGTATAGTTCATAAGCATTGTTGATAAGTATAGTTCATAAACATTGGTAATCTGTGATGATATCATTGATAGCTGATAATGCGTCTAGACAATTGAAACGATTTGCGATAACATTATTTAGATTTATTTGAAGTGTACAAATTAATGATAAATTGATAATTAGAAGCTATAATTAGAAGCCTGGTATAGTAATTACAAAAACTATTGGCACATACTGTTATTCTCCAATTAAGCAGTCTTTCGTCAGATTTTGTTCATCAAATTTTTCTAACCATATTAAAGTACTACTGATATGAGAATTATATGAAATGCAGTATATTTGAACCTAATTAATTAGCATGTAAATGTTATAATAAATGGAATGGTATGCCCAATAGTTTCTGTAGTCACGTGTGCCTTTTTATGCAATCACCAAACTATAATAATAAATTATCTATTAAAAAGCAGCAACATTATATTTTCCTATCTAGCGTGTATATGCTATTTGCTATATAAATATCGATGATTTTAATATCGGAAGTCAAATTACAAGTGTGAGAGATCTGGAAGATCTCTCTTTATCTAATTTATAATCAAAAGATTAAAAAGTTAAAAAACCAGTTTTATTGTTACGTATTAGCTTCGAAAAATTAATTCAATTCGACCATAATAGACTATTATATGAAATTAAAGTTTATAAAAACGTAGTTATAATAATTTATTCTTAATTTTGTAAAAATATACATCAAAAGTAAACAAGTGTCTGAATACTTTTTAAAGTAATTTCAGATATAATAATTTTATAATAAAATAATTTTAGAGTAATGCACACTTTGATCGATCTGTATGAACAAGACACAGATGTTACTAAAACACGTGGTAGAATAAAAAGATCCAGGACGACTTTATTCTCTGTTACAGTTATCCTTCAATATTATAACTGCCTGTTATGCATGCAGCTATATCAAATATTATGGAGCAGTTATTATTACCTAAGGAATCCATTGTTTTTAGCTCACTTGGTGGTAAAACTGTTATATGTACAGTAGATATGATGGAGATGGATGTAATAAATTGATAGATAGACTGTTGTGATTAACTGAAGCAATAATATTTAATATTATTTAACACTCGGATGAATCGTATATTTAATTTCAATACGAGATTGATATAGTTTTAAATGAATAATTATTCCACAACAAGATCATTAAAGATCATTAATTCATACGTTTTAGTAACATTCGTGCATTGTCAAAACAAGTGAATTAACGTATTCAAATACATACGAGCTGCATTGTACGTAATTAAATCCGACGTAAACATTGTAATTTGGTTTAGACACATGTTAGATTATTTAATCTCATAGTATTTAATTTTAATTGATATTCTACACTTTATACCATGTATGTTATTAATAATAACATGCGCATATTTTGTTATATAGTATACTTTAATGTCACAATCGCCTATCATATATATGTGATATCATATATATTTTAACAAATTAAAAACTATAGAGGAGATTTGTTAATGAAAATAGAAATCAGGAATACGAATGGAATAAAATTTAGAACATAGATAAATAAATGTTACGGATGTAAGTGCAATGAAATAAACCAGCCTATTTGTACAACAAACTGAAATGTTCCTAGTTTAAAATATTGTTCATCCTTGTAAGAAGTAACCAATTTTTGTTCTCTTTCCATCAATGACGATGATATGTATTACGTGCAAATTCTGTCAAACATTTTTAAATACAAAGTGTAAGAATTGTAAATATTAAAAGGAAAATTCAAATTAATTTTCATTGAAATTTCATCGAAACTTCGGAACAAAGTATTTAATTCTTTGATTCGATATAAATTGATATATTTTTAGACATTTACAATTTCTATTTATTTGCAATTCATTAAATTACGTGTTACAAAAACTGTTGCCGTTTAATATTTTGCGACTATTAATAGTGCTTAAAGAATTTATAGCTAGAAAATAAACTATGCATTAAAGGACCGTATAAAATAGTACGTAGCAATTGAAATGCTGCACAGAGATGTTTCCAAGATTTCATCGGCAAATTATTTGGTCGTTGACCCAATAGAAGTGAAATAGAAATACGTGTGTGTCATTGAACCTCCATGAAAGAATTATGTTATGTCATTCTATCGAGAAATAAATTCGATGATATCCCGATAAATTTATAAATATATATATAACCCTTCATCCCTTTTGAAAGATTTATAATAAATCTTTATTTTTATCTGTATTTAATCATATACATGTCAAACAGAATAAATTAACGACGCAACTATAAATATGTTTCCTTCAAATATTCGAATTATCATATTATGCAAATTTTCCTTCTTTATGTCATACTGTTGTGAGAAATTTATATGTTTCTAATGGATATTTCCATTTTGAAATCTCATTAGTTAACGCTGAGGAAATTTTAATAAATCTTCTGACGAGAATTTGAAAGCAGAATAATTATTTGCAGAAAGAAGAATGTGTTTTTTTAATTAAACATGAGAACATGTAGGTCAGAAAATTTTACCCAGACGCGAATACAACGTAGAACCAGAGAAAATTAATACTGGCTATAAAACCAGTACGTAATCCTCTCAGATATTAAACCGTTAACGTAATTTATTTTTCCTCTTCACTACTTTAAATTTTATCCTGTTTTTATCCTGTCGCCAACTTTTACAAGATATCAATCATTTTTCATAAATTTTCACAAATCTAATTTCCATAATGTACATAGTATTACAATATTTATAATATTATATCTATATATCTTGTATCTATATATTATCTTTGTATATTATATTGTATTAATAAATATTTTTACGTTATCTCTTATATACGTATACATCTGCTAAATACTATAAAAAACACTACACTTTGAATGTATCAAATATTTGTATATCGTCTCTTCAATTCTTTCTTAATTAATAATATTGTCTTTAAAATTGTACATTATTGATTATGACATTATTTTTACTCCTATTATGGAAATTGTTAATTTTAGTCATCATTCTTATGGATCTGAATACATTTGTATGTGTACATTATTTTCGTTATAGTCTTCTCTAATATTATCATATTACAATAGACAGATTCATTGGTTATTAGTTAGACATATACATACATTTTCTTTCCAACTTCAAATCTTAGTGCAGAAATTGCAGATTTGTATCTGTAGTCAATGATTGACCGGATTTGAAAGTAGCATATAAAAAATGACTGTTGCAGTTTTTCAGCAATGTCATATGATTCTTACAATATGACGACCAGATGCGTAAGTAGATGTGTAGAAAAAAGGATGAAAATAGTATAATAAATAAGAACAAGTTATATACATATATAGATAATATATGTACGCTATATATATATATATATATATATATATATATATATATATATATATATATATATACACTTATTTATTATATATATAATATATAATAAAATTCAGAGTTAACTGGATGGTAGTTCAACATTTTTGTGCAATTTTTTATGAAATGTATACTTTATGCTCTACGGCGTTATACGCATATTGAATTTTATTAACTACGCATACTGTGTGTTGCAGAATTTTGCAGCATAATATGAAAGTTAACTTAAATTATATTTATATATTCATACATAGTAGTATTTAATAATTAAGCACTTCCTCGCTCAAAATGTCTTATAAAATTAAATAACAGAACGATAGCTAGTTGACAGTATAACTAATAACGTTAGATGATATTGTTGTTTTAAAAGAATGCTTTAGAATTCGATCATTCTAGTTGATCAGAAGAAAATCAGAAGACGTGTTGAACGCTGAATGCATTTTTTGCACATTTTTACGTATTTGCGTATCTTCGATATTATTCTGTCTTTGATTTGATTGACATGTCTGATGTCAAGGTTAATATGTCCTTAACGTTTTCATATTCTCAATACAAAATATAGTTTTATAATGAAAGGTTAATTTTTGTTGTTATTTATATATGCAATGTAAACGATTTTTAAAGTGACTAAAAGTGTGTCTTGTTACCTGTATGTAACCACGATAACAGTGTTTTATCGTCGCATGTTTGCAGTCAGTGTATTCTATATGTTAGTGTTTCTTCTTCATTATTTTTTTAATATTAAAATAATTTGTACTTTTGAGGAAAATTTTTAACATCAGTTTGGTAAATAAAAGAATTATCGTTAGATATATAATAATTAAAGAATCTTATTAACTTATTAAATTTGGTTATAGGATTCTCTTGAAACTTATTTATATCACATTAATTTCTCAAGTTCAGATTATCACATCGTAGATATTAAATGTGTCGTTAGTTTTTTCACAAAACTTCATCAACTTATTATCTACTGCTAAAAGGCTCATGTATTTGGATCGGTCAAGTTACTCCTCTTTGTAGCTATGTTATGTTAAAAAATACATTCTCTTATTTAGTAAATAACATAAAAGTCAGAAAATCGACAAAATTATCCTGTAATTCTCTGTTCCTGTAATCTTCAATTGCATGTTACATGAAGGCGATGTGAGGCATATCTTGCGAATGTTAAACGCGTATATTCTTGAGAATATTAAACGTGTTGCCGAAGCATGAAAATAATTTTATAGAAAGCACAATTTCACAAATGAGGTAATATTATTACAAATTACCAGCGCTAGTAAATTTTCTTACGAAAGGGCAAAAAGTTAATCGGTTATCCTATTCGATTTAAAATTGTAAGAGCTGTTGGTATAAAAGTTTACAACGCACAACTTGTCAGTTGTCAATTCAGTAATATTATTCGCTGATAAATTATTGTGCAAGAAACACTAGAAGCTTCGAACAATAATGCAACTATAAAGATCATGTACGTGAAAGCCTTGAAAATCTTGCTCAAACGACAGTAGAAAGTTTATTTGCAATGTTAGAAACAAGGGACGTGATTCACACAAAGAGCATCGTTTCAGGGTGCTATTGACACAACCGGCAATTCAGTTCCCATTATTTTGTTCTCAATTAACTTAGGTACCTGATACGAGCATTTCATATTGCAAACTTCTGTCCTCAAATATTTTTCAGTACAGTAGGCGCCTTCTTATCCGATCTCCCTTTAACCAATCAGAAATTTTCATTGAAAACTTATCTCAACAAAATATAGTAGCTCATAAAAACGAACGAACGAAAATATCATAGAAATTTTTTATATACCTATATATTATGTGTATTATGTGAAATATTTTGAAATTTCATTAGTCTTATAATGAGACACGACAATCATAATTATATCGATAAAATTTGAGATCAATCTGCAAGTCTATATAAAGCTTATGGCACAATAATCGCAAATATGCATCAATTAAAAGAGTATTACAGCACGAATAGCAGTCTTAAATTAATATGATTAACGACAAAGATAGTTTTACGAAATACTGTGCATTACTAATATAGTAAATAATAAGTATTTTGACTGTATAAAATTATAATCATCTGATACTCGCTTTATAATCTCTGTACATGTAATAAAATATCACGACGCGATTAGATTGACTAGATCAAAAGCCAATATGCAATAACAAAGCTGACATTTGGATTCGTTAAACCTGATACGACTTGATTAATTCGTTAACTTGGCAGGCTTATATTCAGATTCTTTAATTTCTGAAATCAGATGAAGGAGGTTCCTCTCAACTGTTACAAAGATTTCGATATTAATGCTAGTAATATTTACTTATATTTTTATAATTATTTTTATAACACGTTCTTTCAACAAGTACTGAAACTGTAAAATATTAATTCCTGTAAAATTCTTCTAGCGGAGTTCAACACCCACGCGGATGGAAGCTGGAGGATGCGCCAACACGGTATGGATGACGGAAGAGAGAAGTTATCGATCTTCCGCCGTAAACACGGTCGAGGAGGCACGGTTTAAAAGAAACGTCCAAGATACTGGTGCTTAGAATAGTTGCGAAAGAACGTTTATGCAATACCTTAAGGATTAGAGACGACATTCTTTCGCTTTATCGACCATAACAGAGCCGATCCTCGCTGTCGAAGATTATACGTTCCGTGAATCGTACGAGCTGGCCATCGTTGACGTAATTTAAACACCGTATCAAGGACCTTAAAAGTATTATAGTTCCTGTCGAACGAGCATCTAGTATCGAGATAACGAACCATTATTTTCCTATAGCACGTCATCATACACCGTTTTATCGCATTTTCGACAATAGGTTCGATCGCGCGATGTAACACGCGCGATGTAAACGTGTGTCACGTTTATCGTCCCACATGTGAAATGAATTTTACTTTTACGGTGCATGATTTTCGATATCAAGACTCCGATGAATTTTAACTTATCAACTAGGCTCATCCTTTGATCAAAAGCTTCTATAACCGATCAAAGTTAACGACAGAATCACCACAGCAATAGCATAGGCGCAATAATTGATTCGAAATTTTTTCTACAAATTTCATACATTTACAATGGCACACTATTAGAGATTTGAATAATTTTTTGTTAAATATACGAATGAAGATTTATTTTTCTCCTGGTACCGTGTATCTTTTCACGTAATTTTTCATTCTGATTTCTGTGGTATAAATTTGATATCTTCCTCGTCGGTAGTTCTAGTGTGTTAATCGAAGACAAATTAATTTCGATTAGGAACCTGTTAGCCGATAAAATATAGTTTCTTAAAAAATCACACTAAATGCTTTATAATCCGATTAATTTCAATTGTATCCACTTACGACACAAAAAATGGTGAATATTTTTGAAATATAGATAAATGAGAATGAAAAAATTGATACCGAAGAGTCTGGCAGATTTTAAATAAAAGAATTCCAAAGTAAGTCTAAGTCTAGAAAGTGGTCTAAGTCTAGAAAGAAATACCTTCTTAATAAATGTCATTACCAAGTAATATGAAAGATTACGCTAATTCCATGTGAACTGATAACAATACAATTTGATTTGCCATTCATTTTTTATTTCATAAGCATAGAAATCTCTGGTTAAAGGTCGACTACTTGCTTAATAGGTTAAAAGTTAATTCATAAATCGTGCGATATTTAAGAGCAGAACAATGCAAAGAAACTATAAGACAATTAAAAAAAAATACTTTCTTATAATGCGTACACAATTGTCACGCACAGGTAACTAGAAGACCATGTAGAAGAATAATAGCTGTGAAAGGTTACATGCAAATCGAAAGCAATGTGCATTCCCCCAAGGTGTAAGTATTTATACAGTAGATAGCTGTAGATAATAACATCAAAAGCTTCGATAAATAAAAAAAAAATATCATGTGTGAATTTTCGCAAAACGCAATTTGTTATTATAGTATGATATGATATAATATAATATAATAATTTTTGTAACCTCTATATACATTTTCAGATTCGTTACAAACGTTGAGCAGTGTAGTCATGATATATGTGTTTCATTGCAATACTGGTGAAATTTCAAAATGTTACGTATAGCAAATAGAATAGATCGATAAAAATTTCTGCAAGTGCATAGAGTGGCCTCCATGAGTCACAACGTGTGGACGATTTTGTCGATTTACATCAACAATTCACGAGTGTTACCAAAATATATAGATCAATGACAAATTAATAATCAAAGCCATATTTATTATCTTCTTGTGGAATTATTAGATTTTTTAATTACGTATAACGTTTAACGAGATAAATATGTCACATAAATGATACGTGATACGTTTTGCATATGCCCTTATACATAAATATGCAAAATTTATAGTCTCTTAATCATTCTAACAAACTTTTATCTTTATATAAATTTCGTTCTTCTATTTGCATTCTATAAAAAAGCACATTTGCATAAACGTCAGCAGTGTCATAACATGTACAACGTACATATCTATAAAAATGTTGTACGGTAAGTGTTGGAAAACTTTCATGAGCCACTGTGTGCAAGTAGTACTTGACGTAACTGACAAGTAAAACATACATGGTGAACAAAGGAAAGAGAGAAAAAGGAAAAGAAAAAAAAGAAAGAAAGAAAGAAAGAAAGAAAGAAAGAAAGAAAGAAAAAAAGAAGTCTTATAATGCAAAGTGTAACAGCAGGTAGAACCGCAGAAAAATTTGATCCGATAATCGCAGGAATATCAATGAGCCGGTCGCATTCTCCGATTACAAATAGTTGTTGTTGCGACACACGGCAGCCAGAACGTAATTTGGGTTGCACGTTCGCGATGTGACTGTTAAAACAAACGAGCAACCGGCCCGTGGCTGTTCGCTTCGAGAACATCAGAGCTCGCAATGGATGGCAGCTATTAGTATCTGGTGCACGCCCGAAAATTGCTGGCGCTAACTTTATCACCGTGGTCAGTGAAACTGTTGATTATTGCCGGTTACGGTTTAAACGGTATTGGACCATGCTGTAACAAATCATTGGAACGCATCGATTGCCCGGCTAAGTTTCACGCGATTGCTTTTTTCACGCACCGTTTTCAGTGTGCCGATGGCTACGATTAAACACGAAATTTCGAATAATTTCATACTGGCAGAACAAAGGCAGATAGAAAATTGTTAACCTGTTAAATAGACCATTTCTTAACCAGAAACGTTTAAGATTGATGAATTAAAAATTTAGAAAAAGAACTAACCTTAGTTAAATTAATTACAGTATTTGCAAATATACGTATATAAGTAGCCGTAGACGTATAATAAATTCGATATTTCCGAAAGGTAATTACGTAACACTTCGTAATGACAACTCGTTATCCACGTTATGACGTGGCGGAAATCCCGCGATCTTGCGGAAAAAGCGAATATCTCATTGATAATATGCGGAAGCGATATAGAGATGTCATAACATCGGTCAGTGGTCAAAGTTTACAACTTCCGATTGCAACAATTAATATCTAAACCCTCGTCCAGAATCAGTTCTTCGTTTGTAGTGAGATTTCTAAAAAGATCGTATCCTTGTAAAGGGGAACAGTTATAACTTACTTCTAATCTATATTCTGAAAACTCCGATTTTATGACTCATTGTTGAACAGGTAACAATGATAGGAACTGATTTGAAAAAACTGCCGTAAGTGCCCGTATGCGTGTGGAATGCGTACGACCTTAGCCATGGTTAGATCAATTGAATGTAAATCTAGAATAAAGGTCTATTTAGAATTTTGGTGAAGTTACCGCGTTATACTGTTTCATAAGTTTCAAACACGTAACGTGCTCCTTGTATTCAACATTACATCTCACTTCTGACGAAATATCTGCAATCTGTGTGTACTGAAATGATCTACTAATTCAACTTTGATGAAAATGCGCTATACAGCAGCATTCGAGGTTTTATTCCAGGTTTTCCACTTCATCTAATCGGTGACTCTACTTAATGTTTTCATCGAAGGTTGTAAATTTTAACCACTGTCCGATTTTATGATGATATTTTCACCTATTATACGTTCAGATATTAGTCCATCGTCACCATGAAAGGGTGCGGCTAAAGTAAATATCTACAACAAATATTGCAAGAATTGTCCGATTCTAAAATAAGTTCTAAAATAGTTCGCTGATATTTCAAGTAGCGCACGCTTTAAATTCTTCCTCCATTTCGCTAGATCTCGAATTTAATTTATTATGAATATAGAGCTTTATCGAAGTGTTGCTTCCTGACCTAAATAATATAATCAACCATAAGGAAACCTTAAAGGAATTTAATAAAACAAAGTCGTAAGAAAAATTGAACAAGTTACGTATTATTGGTATAAACATGGATTAAGTTTCGTAATGAGAACGAATCGTAAGAAGATGTGCTAATTCCTGATAAATTTGAAATTGAAACGGGACACGTGGAACGTGCTACATCCCACAATTGCGAATATCTTGCGTGTCATCGACACCTATACTCGCGAATAATGCCAACCAGATTGTCCTCCTTACAACTTACCGTTCGTTTCGAAGTGGGTGTTGTGCATTGTCAAGATTTGTAATACAATGTGACATGAATTTTAAACCGCGCAACTTGTCAGTCGCGGAAGTTATCGATCGCTATGCGATCACGTAGTATGGTAATAAATTGTTATATTGACACAATTTTTGTATGGTTAAAGCGAACGTTACCTAATATGATATAAACAGGCTTGGATCATTAGTAGTCCACCGAGAATTTTCTATTATCTCGCGAAAGTATTTCAACCAGAGACCAAAAATAATAGATATTTTTAAAAATTTTGAGTAATGATAATCGCTTAAGTTTTTTTTTTTTTTTTGTTTAAATGGAAAACAGCAATCGCTAAATCTTAATAAAATACCTTAGGAAATTAAATGATTAAGACGTATGAATTTTTTAGTATCTTGCTTACGAATAACTATTAGAAATAATGAAAAATCTTTTGATTATACCGATAATCAGTGTTGGTGACCGAAATTATTTTTGGTTTCGATGGAAAATATTTTTTGATTACCGATAACTAAAGAGGATTTCATAGATATAATAATAATTATTTGTAACCAAAAACAATTTTTCTTATGAACGATGGTTACCGGTAATCAAAAATTTCTTAATCATTTGTAATGATTACTCATGAGCAAAATCATTTAAACTAAAATATGAATTAAACTCTACGAAGATCACAAAATTATTTAAATAGTCACTTTTCTGTTATTTCAATAAATATTAATATTTAGTGGGACCATCTTTATTATTATTGTGCCAATTATGTTTAAAGCAACTATTCATTCTCCACACTAATTTGCAATAAATGCCTTGTAACTTTTATACACATTTCCACGTTAGTTTTAAATTCTAATATTATAATCATGACAACGTGTTTCATTATAGTGCTAATAAAATTTCGAAAATTTTCATATGAAATACATGATAGATTCATAAAAACGTTCTATGGTAAGTATGTAAATACCTTCGTGAGCTACTGATATAATAATAAAATATAACTTTACTGTGATCAATTAGCAAATTATTTCGCACGAATACAAGATATTTTATAAATGATAATTCTTCATAAAAAAAAAATAAATAAATAATAATTAAAAAACATTGACAACAAAGAATAAATTTTGTTTAAATAAGGCTTCATTCTTTTTCTAATATAATTTCTAATATAATTGTATAATATCTAATTAATAATCTAATCTAATTAATAATTTGCAATATATAATGGCAATTATAGTGATTTACTGTTGCAAATTATTAAAAGAGATATTACATGTTAAATTCCTACAAATAATAAATTAGTATTTTGATTCAATGTTTATATAACTATAGTACATTTGCTAAATTAGTTTTGCTATTAGTTTTCCATCGTTAGAAATAAATGCGGTCATTTAGTTTATTTTATGGCTTTATCCATCAGTTTCATAGAATATAACATTCCACAAAATTAAATATATTGGCGATTCATTGAGAGTTTTCTATGCCCAAGTGCTGAATAATTCAATACTTTTAAAGTTCAATTATCACAAAGAATTTACATTTTGCAAATTAATATACACTATATGCGTTAATCATGCAACATTATGTAAATCACAAAAAGATAAAGTACCATGAATGATAATTAAAGAAAAAAGAAAGTCCGGATCATCAATTTACCGCCAGCATCTTAGTATATCTGTGAGTTAACGTGTCAATCGAAAATGATGAATCGAAGTCAATCGTATCCAGTATACAACTTATGAAATGCGACTAATGAATGAAAAAAGTAGTGGAAGTTATGGTGTCGCGATCTCGTTCATGCGGCCCCGTTCCTTCTCCATATAAGAAGGCATACAGACATTTTTCGTCTTTCCGTCAAATAAATTATCGCCGAGGAATGCAGGTACCCTTGCATCGGGAAAATAACCGTCGAACGAGTTAAACTGTAGCAAACATGAAGTTGCAAATTAAGCACAAATTTAAATCACGAAAAAATGTGAAAGATACACTACCGGTTAAAGGAAGTATTTAAATAAAAGAATCATTAGCACTCTAATAAAATACGACTGTCATGATTATAATGGTAAAATATAAAACTTATTTAAAAGTGTATATACAAATTACAGGATACTTATTGCAAACATTTAAATAAAAACTTAGTATACATTATGAATAATGGTCTTAAACACATAAATATTGCTAACTACGATCTCGTTAAATATTGCGATTTACTAACGTAATGAATAGACTGCGGATTGTTCATGCATTTATAGGAAATTTGAAAGTAAGAAATTGTACAGAATTCAAATGGTATAAAAAATACGTGAAATATTTAATATATAGTGTGTTCCATGATACTTAATACTTAAAACAATTCTTGGTAATTATTTAGAAAACTGCCACCGTCTTGAATTTTTATGCTTTTCCAATATGTTGTCGGGCGCATGATTCTAAACAACTTTTTCCTGCACCACTGTAACCAGTGTAACCACTGCTCGGCCTTAATATCCGAGATATTTGCAAAAATCTTGTCGGTACCATTACAGTGAATTCTGCCTATTGTGCGATTATGCGTCCGAGACAGCGTATGCTGATTGTCGACCGCTGTGAAGTCTAATCCAATAAAATAACTAATTATAGGCAATCATAGGCAGGATTCACTGTAATGGTACCAACAGTTTTTTTTTCCACATATCTTGAAAACTACAAGAGTCCGGCAGTAAAAAATTGTTAAAAAAAAAAGTTGTTAAAAATGTTGATTTCTACAACATATGAAAAAATTATGGAAATCCAAAACAGCAGCTTTCTAAATAATTACACAATTTTCTATATAAATTCTACTTTTTTTAATTACATTCCCAAAAATATCAATTTGCATAAAAATCCAGAATTTAGTAATAAATAATTTCTTGCTTAGGTATTCTTGTGATCTGTACAAAATATATGTATACTTGTACTAGGTATCTTGTAATTTTTATATATTTTTTCAGATTCGCTTCAAACTTCACCAATATAATCATAATAGACGAATCTCGTAACAGTGTTAACGGAATTTCAAAATGTCTCGTACAACACACATAATATATAATATCAAAAAATATGTGCATAACTGTTCAAATGTTTTCGTGCGCCTGTGCATGAATAAGCAAAAAAAGAAGAAGCGAGAGAAGGAAAAATGACAAAGATTAGCTTCGCGATCTCCATCTAATACCGTAGGGTCGATCAATGAGAAACAAGCTTATCGTATAATCGCAAAGCCGACCCATGAAATATCGAGCGATAAGATATGTTGGATAGACATCCTATGGTGAAACGTTAGTATTCCTTTCACTAAAGTGGTTCTCAAAGATGAAAAGGTGTATGTAGCCGGGTCTGATAGTCGGAAAACGGTTTTTACACGGTCGAAACCCTCGTCCTCTGGCAATACACTTTTACTGTGACGCAATCCACCTGCTATGTACATTTCTCGAGGGAACGTGAAATGCAAGCGACAGTATAAAGTACGAGAAGCAGACTTACCGTTCAGGTGTCGCTGCTTTTGTTTGAGGATGATCTCTCCCAGATAGCAGACGTTACTCCTCGCGAAAGATATACCAATTTCGTTCACAGTCCTCATGTTCGTCCGGTAAACGCTGACAACAAAAAGGAAAATTTCATGTTAAATAGAAAGAATATAGTATTACGAACATCAATACGTGACTTCTTCGACGCTTTTAGAATTTCGAGATCACACATCAGACTATATCGGTATTTCTAGATTTTTCATTCTGGGATAGGAAATTATCTATTGTATGATTTTGTTGGGAAAATCAGGAACATACAAAATTTTTGTGTATACCTTAAATCTAAGAGACTCATTTTATTAAAATGTTCTTCCATTGAAAAAGATTTTTATTTTATGGAATTTAGAAAAGTTTATGTAATTTCAAGAAACGAATAAAAATAAGTTTACATAAATCAATAATTTGTATATTTACTTCCTTTTTTTACATAGAATTAATAGTAAAATTATTGTTAATATTCTCCTGTGTGAATTTTTTTCAATTTAAATTGTCGTTTAAATAGAATATTTTTTTGTATTTATGCAACAGTTAAACAAGATTATGAACTTAAAGACACCTTTTAAAAACTTTAAATTAATTTTTAAACTAAAGGTTTCATCTATCTCCATATACGATTTGAAATTTAAGATAATACCTGAACTATCTTTGTTAAAAGTCATACGGAACTTATTATAGAAAGAAACTGAAACTAACAGTTCAACATAAGATCATAATTTATCAACTATCAATTAATTTCCTTAATAAAACTATTTTTATTAGAATTAATTTGTTTTAATTTGATTTAATTTGCTTAATTTTCGACATTGAAATAGATGCTTTTATTTTACTGTTATATTTATGTTATATTACTGTTATTTATGTTATATATTATGTTATGTTATATATAGGTTCTTAAAATATGAAAATGAAAAGTCTTGTAAATATTTAAAAATTTCACGTAATGCAATATACTTTTATTCGAAAATTTCGTTTTCTTAACTTAGAAGTTAGAAACTGTATTTTGTGTCTCATGTCGTAGTTCTAAGAACTTAAGCTCGAGCCCTAGTTTATCGTATTTTGAAATGGCAGATCCCAAGAGCATAGCACAATGAAAAATAGTCTTAAAGTTATATACTCTTGAGAATCATGTAATTTTAACACGTTCCTTATATTGAACATTAGCAATTAATAGTAGTAACTATTGTTAACTGTAATTAGTCCGTTTGTATCATGTAACCAATTGCATTTATTACACTATGTCCTTAGAAAATAGTATGAACAAATATTTAAAAATTATCAATTACAAGTATATATATATATATATATATAATGTCGGGGTGATGTTAGGGCTTGGATTAGGGGCGTATAAGAAATCTCTTCCTGGATTGTTCATCGTTGTTGTACAATCGAAATAGCGTTTATTGTCAGAGATACAGATAATACAAGATCGACACAAGAGACCGCGGTAATTAGACGCTAATGACAATGATCTTAGGTCCGATATGACGAATCCACGGTCCACGGGTATACTTTGCTTCAAAGTCTAAGTCGAATTCGACTTACTGCTCGCGATACAAGGATCACTTGATTAACTCTTGGCTAAGGCGTGGATTATTCACCGATCGTACCAACATCCACTAGGTACCTGGCTAATGAGACTACAAGAAAGGGAATGCGTTTCCGTCACGACGACGCTGCGGAGGAAAACGATGATCGGTTGTACCTAAGGGCACGAGATTATCGGATTCGTCGAGGAAAGCCATCGCTCAAAGGGTGAGGGAAATGGACGTTGCTGTTAATTGGCTAATTTCTATGTTGACAGTTAGAAAAGGATGCTAGCCGCCCTTGAGAGAGAGTTCCCAGGGGGGAGTGTCGTACGTGAGGAAAGCAGATCTCCCGTATCTTCCCGTAATAGGTGACAAATTTACGGGCTGGCAGAACAAAGACCGTTTGTCAATCTGGAGGATTTCAGTTAACCAAATCTTAAGATTTGTAACAGTTCCTCAGGCTAGCTGAACATAAACTGTGAATGATGCATCGACATCTGGCGACCATCCTACCCAAAGAATGGGGTCTGCGTGTGGTGAGCCACAGGGCTGTTGGAACGTTTATTGTCAAGTGTCGGTACGGCCAATTCTTTTATAGGAGAGCTATATCTCAGTTAAGTGGAACGTTCATCCCGTGACCGTGGCTACGCTCGGCGACCGGTTGTCGCCTCGAGCCTAAGCTCATTCTCTCAAATTTCAAATGACTGTGTCTGGGTTGTTTCGTAAATGCTACAGTATTGAGATTTTCCCAAGTAATTCCAACGGGAAGGGGGGGGGGGTCGTTGTCTCTTCATCTCCGACATATATATATGTCGGAGATGAAAGAACACCGGACCTTTCCCTTGGAATTCTTTGGAAAATTTCCCAATTTCCCAACTGTCTTTATAAATTAAACCGAATTGTTCGAGATTTGCGGTAATGAGCTTGGGCTCGAGGCGACAACTAGTCGCCGAACGTAGCCACGGTTACGGGATGAACGTTTTACCTAACAGAGGTATAGAATTGCATAGCTCTCCTTAAAAAGATATAGTTGTACCGACATCCAACAGTACACATTCCAACGGTCTCTGTCCCGTGGCTCGTCACACACAGACCCTATTCTTCGGGTAAGATGATTGCCAGATGTCGATGCATCATTCACAGTATATGTTCAGCTAGCCTGAATACCCGCTAGAAATCTTAGGATTTAGTTAACTAAGATCCTTCAAATTGACAAACAGTCTTTATCCTAACAATCCGTAAATCTGTCACCTACTACGGGAAAATACGGGAAAACTGTTTTTCTCACGAACGATGTTTCCCGCTAGCAACTTTCTTTCAATGGCGGCTAGCATCTTTCTCTAACCACCAACATAGAAATTTTTTTCTTTTTTTTTTTTTTTTTAATTAAATTAGATTATTTACGATCAACTCTTATACAGAATTTTAAGTAAATACATAGAAATTAACCAATTAACAGCAACGTCCATTTCCCTCACTATCTGAACGAGGGTTGTCCTCGACGAATCCGATGATCTCGTGCCCTGAGACACACCCCATCATAGTTTTCCTCTGTAGCATATATAGCATCCGCGACGGAGTGGAACATTCTGGTGCATTCTCATCAGCGAGTGAAACAACGTCCTTACGATCAGTGGATATTTCACGTTTTTAGCAAAGAGTGCTAGACTTAGATTTTGGAAGAAAGTATATTCGTTATCTCGTTAACCGCGGATTCGTTATTGAACCTAAGATCATTGTCATTAGTATCTCGAATATCTAATTACCACGGTTATTTGTCAAATTCTGTTGTAATATAATCATATTTGTACTAATAGATATCTTCTCTATTGCGTAATAACAATGTCTAATCCAAATGAAGATTCGTTACAGGCACCTAATCATAATGTTAACCCGACATATATATACATATATACCTGCATTCTAAATAAGAAAAATATATGTGTGTGAGGTATATTTATTTAGATAATAATCATAACTCACACTGTATGAAAATTTAATGTAATGCGATGACATTACATAACCCTACAATTATTTTATTCTTCTAATAAAATATTTTTTAGGTTTAATTAGTTTTTGTTTTTTATGTTACAAATATTTCAATTTATATTATGTAACCTTACCATTTTTTCCAGTTTGCAACCAAATCCCTTGATTTATAATGAACGATGGATTTTAAGCCGGTATTATTGCCGAGAACTAGTATTGGTTCGTGTTGACTTCCATTTGCTATGGACGACTCCATTTCTTTATAAGCAATGATTGCTACAATGTCTTGTTGAAATTCGATGTGAACGAGAAATAGTCTGTGAATGAATTTAAACACGTAGTTAATATAAAAAATACAATTGTGCAAAGTATCATAAATTTAATTACAAATTATAGAACTCTCTCACCTGTGATATGACCTAGTCGTAAGATCATTTGTAGTCAATTTTATGCAGCCACCACCTTCGAAAGAAAACTGGCTACAAAATTCGAAGCTATTTACATATAGCATTGGCATTTTATTTTCAATATTTACAACATTTTTTAATACTCGAATAACATTTTTCCTCGTTTCATAAACATATTGTATCGGTTCTTTTGAACACTCATTTCGATCGTTTTCACTTTTTGGTTCTGGAAGTTGAGGCGAGGATGTAAATTTCATGTGCGGTATAGGTACTGAAATTTGTGGATTTTGCAGGGATAAATTGTAAAATGGTTTGTGTTTAAATTTTTTTCCGTCCTTTTCATATAGTGCCTAAAATATAAAATATGTGCATTTCAGTTATAATATATTCATGTAATAAATTCAGTTTGTTAAAAATAATATGAGATATTTAATATACCTGACCACAGCGATAATACAAGCTACCACTGCCACGGCAAAATGATGTTTTGAATACTTCTTCTTCATAGATAGGTACATGAACATATAAATAAGGAAACAACTGTGCCCAAAATAGATCTTCTATTTCTTGGAATGTCTTAGATCCGAAAAATTCGTGAGTCCAACCTGGACCAAAAATCGCAACAGAAAGTCCTTCGTGTCGTATTTTTTGTAAAGCCTGTAGATTATAATGGTTTAATGAAATATTAAATGACTATATGCTACAATAAAATAAGTAATATTGTAATTACATATGTTGAATTAAATCCACCACCACCAGGACAACCTCTTCCCCAAATATCAAGTCCTACATAAATATCATGAATATCTCTGCTGTGATTTTTTGCGAGTGCCAAACTGTTTTGCAATTTTGATTTCATCCAGTTATAATTCAAGTAAATACCATCGCAGTTTAAAAAGAAATCTCTGAAATATTATATATTATATATTTATAACACTAAATAAAATTTAGAAACAGAAATAATTGTAAAAGTATAAGAATGTAATAAGCTTACATGTTCTTACTATTAAGCTCATTTTGCCAATTTAATTTTCCTTCATTGGTTACGCTATCATACCATATAATTTCAGAATTTCTAATTGCTTCATGAATATTTTCTGTCAGATATTTTACGAAATAAATTAAATTATTAACTTGCTCGCTTTTAATGGTATTTTCAACATTTAACAACCAGCCATCAAACTTATAAAATTTTGCAACAAGTATTAGTGCATCTGCAAACCTTCTTACTTCTTCCTGAGATTCAAGTATAACATCCCAGATACCTTCTCTTTCTGTAATTACAGTACCAAGAACTTTTACACCGTGATTATGTGCTACATTAATCCATCCAAAAGGTGGCACAGTTATGAAATGATGACTAAAATACACAAATGTGTCAATAACACTCCAATGATAAAATAGGTAAGAATCATAAGATTCTGATCCATATATAAATCTGAAAAATCACGGGTATATTATGTATAATATATGAATTAATAATAATTAATATAGTGGTTTCTATAAATATTACCTGTCTCCTATGTAACCACCTTTCATATCATGACAAAGCAACGTTTTCGGTTGTATTTCTCTATCCAATTTTTCTAATTGCATTCTTTCTGCACTTATTTCTAAACCACTGTACACATAATCGGTTGAATCTCTTAGTTCTTTAATTTCTGGCCATGGTTTTAAATTACCCACGCTATCAAATAATTCTTTTAAGTTTTTGAACGGTTGCGACTCTGTAACTTCCGTTGTCATTTCTTTGATTTATACTGTTCTACAGACCACATTCAAATAGTTTTTAATTCCTTAACTCAAACAAAGGTTTTCCTTCTTATCTGCATCATGGGAGAAGTTGTATACATGCAGCACATTGATAACATTCACATCAAACCCAACTAGCCAACTAGCCTATCAGTTTACGTTTACCTCTCATGATTTAATACTATTATCTACCAACTGCTAATGAGCAAAAAAACAAAAAGTTCATTTCTCTATCTGAAACAAAATATATGAAATAAAATTATGAATTTATAATATATCAATATTTATATGATTATTTCAACTTTAAAACTAATATTCTTATTTACAGAAGTAAGTTCTTTAATATTTTTCAAAAATTATATCGAAACAAACAATTTGGAATAAACATAACTAAATAAATACTTTAACGCGTTATATTTAATTAAATATTTCATTAGATTCGAGTAGAATTTAACACCTAACCTTTACGTCTAAAATATCAAATTTCTTCTACTTTCGTTTTATGATATTTATAACGTTTCTTAGTTCAGATACAAGTAACTTTTTCGTAATTTATAAAAAATGCGGTTCTTATTAATTATCGTATACTATTAATCCATTACATATCTCGTAATTTAACTTTTAATAATTTAAGGTACGTGCATTTCCAAAGTAATTTTGTTCCTAAGAATAATCATTTATTATTACAATAATAATAAAAATTTAATTAATACGGTTGTTAATTAATTTTTAAATAGCGTAATGTACAGCCATACACAAATCGTACAAGTTATACTTACGTCCTTTAAGTCACCGGAAATAAATTTTATATTTTATATTACATACATGTAATTTATTAGTATAAATACTTACTATACACAAAGCGTTCTCTTCAAAGATAATATGACGACTACCAAACGATCGATGGCACCCGAACGCATTTCTGGTACTGATAATAGTAGTCTAGTTACAAAACAGCTGTGTATCTATGTCCGACTACGAAAAATTGGCAATCGGTGCTTGGTATCGCGGCATGTCGCATGTCTCATGGAACATACAATGTATCGCCTACGGTCTACGATATGAATATATTAATAAACTTAACAAATTTGTCATTATTTACTCTAGATAATTTTTCTCCCTCAAGATTCTGGGGAAAGTACTGAACTGTTTGACTCGTTATCAGTCTTGCCAAAAGTTCATCGTTTATCACCTTTCCCACTCCGTAGTCAGGTTTTTCAAACTAAAACCGGCATCAGACGAGTGGTTTGTTGTGTTGAATATATGGTCCATTTGTATCGTACGTGCGAGAGCGAGAGAACGTATGGCACAACCGCACACAAGTATGTATCCCCTCCATAGTATGTATGGGAGCGTTGTACGATGGCCTAGGACTCCGTTGAGAAGAAAGAGAGAAGTGCAGTGTGAAATCTTGTGCCCTAGGTCTCTGGCGAGTAGCCCACGTGGTGAGCAGTTACGTGAATATTAGAATAAAGTTCCTTATAATACCTCTCCAAGTCCTCTCCATACTTTAATAGCCGTAAACTGGCGCAACAGCGCCACGTAAATTGAAAGAATAAGCAAATACATATGTGTGTATCCTTCTTTTGTGAGACAGAAAAGTTTTATTTTTCTGTTCTTGCAACGCTGCCGTCTTAAGCGTGCTTTCCATTTGCGACTAGCCACGCGATTATAAAGTCCATTTCCGAGTACGGCACAATTTTCATTCGTACTACCGCGATTAAGGATCGCGCGCGACTGTAAAGTTGCGACTTACCTCGACAAGTCAGTCGCCTGCGACTACAAAGTATATGGAACATGTACATGCTATATCCATAGCCAGAACAATCGCGCGGGATTGAACGTCATCTTGCTGCTAGAAGTGTGGAGACTCTTCACTAAGGACGTCTTAATATATAACACTATTAACTTATAACACTATATAATGTTATGTAGTTATAATGTATAATAATAATACTATAATATTATAATATTATATTATTATAGTATTATTATATATAATATTATAATTTATAATACCCTTAATATAAATAGTTAATATTATAGCGATAAAAAATGACAAAATCCAATATTTGATTAATTTATTTATATTGTTCAGCTCTTCCAAAGTTTTTTCGTTCGGTACTAATAGTTTCTCGACATAAATAGGTTACTATCCTTTTATGAGAAATGCTATAACAGATTGATTAATGTGTTAAAAAATGGATGGTTCTATTATCTCAATTATACAATTTGAATTGCATTTCACTATCGTTACTCCTAAGATGCTCAGCTGGTCTCTGACTCGATACAAAACTGTATGTTCACTGTCACGGAGAGAGAGAGGAATGACCCTCCTACGAATATTCTATTCGAAATAAACTGATATGTATTCTGATTGTATAATATAATCGAATATAATCTGATTGTATTAGAAACAAATTCTCAGTAGAAACGTTTCTGTATCATATGATTCGGAACGATATAGATTAGATTGTATAGATAATATAATCTAATCTACGAAACAAGCAACTCTATAACTTTATAAACATCATATCGATTAAATAAAAAAAAAAAAAAAAAGAAAAAACGCGAGTTTTTCTTACATTTCCTCTATATCTTAAAAATTATTTATCATACGTGAAAAAGTGTCAGTAGAAATTAGACTCGTTACGTAACGATAAGCTCAATTTTTACGTTGTACATTAGCAAATAGTGCAAAGACTTCTTTCTTAAATCGTTTATAACGTTAGTTAAAATTGTCACACAATATTGAGGTTTTATGGTATCAGACATATCAAAATAGGATACCAAATTTCAAATCGATTCGTTTAGTTAGTTTTAGTAAAATCAATTAATTAATTTACGAAACGGGAAATTTTTAATTTTTAAGAAAAATATGTGAGTTTATCTTAGTTTATGCTCCGAGCTTCTACGCTATGTAGAAGACATATAGTATAGATATGCAAGTGTAAGAAGATGTTTTCGTTCAAAGGCATGGCTAAAATACAGTGATAATTATTATTTTTACTTTGTTGTTAAATACAATAACTTTTGCAATTTACATTCTATCGTCGTGAAACTTGCTTTTATCGATTTCTGGAATCATTCCACGTAATTTAAAGAAAAAGACGTTTCTCTGGGATCGATTGGTTCCAAGATGGGGTTTTTTTCTTTTTCAAAAAATGGTCTACTCTAAACTAAATGCAACGAGCGTTATTCTACAGTTTATGAAAAATATTATTATGCGTGATTTTCTTTTCTCGTTGGTTGAATGCCCATAAAGCATAGAAAAAGATTTATAAAATTCCTTCATTTTCGCTGCGGGCTGTGTAAAAGTTCCGTATGCAGTTTCCGTATTGACTGGGGGGCACGAGGGAGCCCCGATGGATCTGATGCTCTCCTATAGCCGGACGGCGACTGGCCGGATCTTCGGGCACCCGTCAGTCCGCCGATCCGGTGCGGAGAGCTTCGGAGAAATAATTATTAACTGAGTTTTCACGGATAGTTGACGGATAAAATAAATTTTAGAGTACATTAACTTTATTAATTCTTTACCACTTTTACAAATAATTGCACTGCTTTATGGATTTTCAGACTTTGTATCATGGCTCGTTCACAATTATTATTATAATAATGTTATTAGCGTATTTCTTTTTTCACTCTGCTATTATCTCCTCGTTATGTTGTATAATTTTTATATTTAAATAGTACTACAAAGTGAGTAATAGTCATGGAAATAAATGGAGTAAATGGAAAATACGTATATTATACAAAAGAAATGAAACGTTCAGAATTTTAACAAGTTTTTAGATAAAAAAAATGATTAATTTTCAGCCGCCATAATAACGTGGTAACTGCCACTTGTTATTCATTTTGTCATTTGTTACGTGTTAGACTATGTTAGACTAGTTTTCTAAGGAAAAAATTAATCAACTGTGCCTGAGTTGAAACTTAAAATGCAAGTATATGTAAAATGCAATGAAACAATGAATGTAACCAATATAAATATATAATTGAAAATTGCTTCCTTCTTGCAATATACATATGTATAAAACAACTATTATTTATAAATTAGAAGTTATGTCATCATTTTTCAGGTATTACTAATAAGTACTCTATACTCTACTCACTCATTTAATAATCAAATATTATATCGATACAGAAAATGCTAAAGTTCAAAATTATCTACTTTGTTCGAATTCAGAAACTAAATTCTGTGACATATGTAGCTATATACAGCTGCTTAATTTTTTAAAAAAATTTTTTAATAAATATCTTGTAACTTATAAGCAACGGTTAATAATTTACGGCAACTCAGGTTACTCCCACGCAAAAAAATAGTTACAGATAAAAACAAATATGGCTTCTGCCATATTTACTTGAAAAACTACAGCGACTGTGCATATAAGAGAACAGATTGCCTTTTTTACTGCTAAACATAACGATGTACATTTTACATGCATATACATGTGAAGAACTCACGGAAAAAAGAGGGGAAATGTCAAGTTTTAGGATTTATTTTTCAATATAGAGAGTGCCCCGATTTAACTTTGACAGCGAAATATCTCGAAAATTGAGCTTTATCGAAAAAAATGTTTTAAACAAAAGTTGTAGAGTTCCGAGGGACGCATTCGATGTGAATCTTGTTTCAAAAATCAAATAAAAAAAATTAAATACTTTTTATCCTCATTGGCTCTTCTAATTGACCTTTTGTTTTCTAGGTACTTAATTTGAAGATTAACCTTCGCACGGCGTTCGAATCGTTTAGCGAAACCTGTTCGCCGTACGGTAGATACAGTGTCCACTTGGACCATTCAAAGAAGTTGCTATATCTGCAGAAACGTCCATCTACAGATCGTTCCTACAGATCGTTCACGATCCAGGGTTAATCAGAACGATTATCTGTGTTGGTAAAGTCTGAGAATTCGACTGAGAGGAAGGAAAATAACGAGTGTGAACGAAATAACGATACTCGACATAGTAGCATGTGGATTGCAGTGAGACGACGTAACTTAAAACGACACGCTCGAAGCTCACGTCAAGACTTTATTTCCAAGAATTGGTGGAGACGTGGACGTAAGTTAAACTGGATAAAAGTCCGGAGGCTAAAGCGGACTTAACAGATACTTCCGTATCTCATCTTTCCAACGCACAGACATCGTCTTATCGTTCTGTAGTTGAAGCAGCAGAGTTGGCAGTCAGATATCTTTCTTTCTTAGACATTTCCTGAATCGTTTCATTCCTCTCTGAATTCAGTCTTCCTTTTTGCTAACGAAAAAATTACATCGTCCGCGTATATGCAGTGATCCAGAATTTCATCTTCTCTCTCCCTATATCCCTCTCTAACTTCGTCAAGTATACATCTACACGTTAATTGTACATATTAAATAACGTGCTCGTCAAACCTAACCCCTGACCCCCCTCTGCGACCAAGACTCCGCCGAACAGCTATCTGCAACCTTCGGCATTTATAAATGTCCATTATTCTCAGTCGCAATTGGTCGCTGATCTCAGATGTTACCAACATCTTCTTTATGACTTTCCCATCCGTTCGAGCAAACGCGGATTTTAAACGAAGGACGGATTTTAAGCGAAAAAGCGCAAACAGTTACCTGTTCACTACAAAGCATAGGACACTGACTGCGTCAATTACTCCCCTGTTTTTTCTGATCTCGAAATGTATTTCTGTCAGTTTTCCTTTTACCTTTTCCACTGGTCTTTTGTTGAGGATGCTAGTATGGCAGAAGTGACATACTTCGAGACGATTGTCGACGGATCTGATTAGTCGTCGTATTTGACGTAATGAAATCACACGTTGGCGAAATCATGAACGAGATTTGCGTGTGTAAGAACAGGTATTCGACTACCGAAGGCAAAGAGAGCAAGTTACCATTGCACTTGTAAATTATGCATTTAACGTAGTAGTCGATATTCTAATGACTCTCGGTGAGTCGGTGAATGCCATAGAAATTAACGCCGGGCCCGGTGTGTCGCCGCAGCGGCGGTTTCCCGGGTATCCCTCGATCGCAAAAGGGACGGTTATCGTGGAGGTTTTAGTCGATTGGAATCCGACACTGCCACGCCGCTCTTCTCCCTAGAGGTGGCGGGTGTCCGTGCGGATTTCCCCCACGAAAAAAAAAAAAAAAAAAAAAAAAAGGAAAAAAGAAAAAAAGGAAAAAAAAGAAAAAAAAAAAGAAAAAAAAAGGATGCGAAATAACCAAATCGATGGATAATTCGAGAAGAAGCAGTTTTGCGGCCTCTGAGATCGTCAAATCTCAATCCGCTTGATTTTTATTTGTGTGAAAATACTGTATACGCGAATGACGTGAACATGTCAATACACGCAGGAAGACGTACTTAAATCAATACGCATCTTCAGGTAGACATTTTCCTTTGATACTGTCTCTCAATTGTATGGTTAAAATGCAAAAAAGTTTTGAAAAATTCAAGATAATCTTTATTTCACTTCAAATCAAATATTTGGAGAACAGGCAGCCGAATCGAAAAATCTAAAAATCTTAAATTGCGACACACCGTATAATGTTACAACTTCATATTTTTTCATAGATATTTGCATAGATATTTTATTCTGCATAATTTTGAACTTTTGCTTATAATTTTAAATATGTATGCACGTAATACATTAGTAAGTGTAAAAAATGAAAAGTATATTGCACAGCTTAATTTCTTATGACTACTATAAAACTGAAAAAATTTCTATTCAAATTAATACAACGTAGCCAATGATATATATAGAGCACAGACAGCAGCACACGTTAAAATTTACATTCCTCATTTTTTTCCCGTGGACCCTTCGTCCAGTTACCTCATCAGTTAACATAAAAATTCTACTTTTTTTTATTGCCAGCCGATTGTGGAGTCGCGTCAGAGCCAGCCACTTGTAATATTCGTGTCATAGCGTTCGTAATTAGTTCGTATTAGTAAAACTAATTAGGTTCATCATTTACAAATTCATATTTTCATAAGCATAAATAGAAGAAGTAAAATTTAAGAAAAGATTCATCTACAGTATATATTTATATTTTATTTTCGATATTTTTTATTATATATATACTCTATATATAATTATATTATATGGTTGCTGGTGTGAAGGTTAATATCATGATTTGAAACGTGCGTTATGGTTGCACAGTGCACATATAATATTTGTCGCATAACGGTTTTTCGGAAACAACATAGTTCCTTGGCTATATCATATCTGAAAGTAACATTTACAAAATCATTAAAACTCACAGCAACATACAGTATCGTTCAAAAATATATGTTATTTTCGTTTTATAAGCGAATAATAGACGCGCAATGTTTTTTGTTTTATATTAGTTTATTGAATTATGCACGAACATGATAGAATGATAGAAATATAACGAGATGGATTATACGTAATTCAATAAAATAATATAAAACATCAATTATCATCTTATAAAACGAAAGAAACATTTCGGACAACCTAATAGATATTTGTTATTTTTGATAGAACGTAATTTGGTCAGAAAATTAGAAATAAAAAGGCCCTGGACGATTTTATTCTTTACTAGAACGTCATATTATGTTCAGACATTTTTTTGTTCAATTTTAAGATTCTCAAGGTCTACAGAATGCACATAATATGAAAAAATATAAATATATAATATCCAAAGCAGAGTACTTATTATGATATTTAGTAGGTGAAACAAATTCCTATTCTGACGAAATGCTAGGAAATTTCGTGTGAATAAGAGTTTCACTTAATTTAATCGATCCTGGCCGGCCGTGAAGTAACGATCGTTTCTAGAAAAAGCATTTATGCAAATCGATGCGAGCGGATACGGTCCGGTGCTATGCACCGGTGCAAGAAGAAGCGCAGGTCAATGCAATTCGATACGGAAGTAATAAAAGATCGGCAGAATCGGCAAAAATTTCTCATTTTTTCTACAGTGGAAAGTCGTACAAAACGTGAAGCGCGTAATGCAAGCCACGACCCGGCAATTGTGCACGCTTGCAAAATTTTAATTTACATATAGGCTGGCATACGAAATACGGGAGGCGATGAAGTAATTATCTTGCTCGAGACAAAGGAGGATCTCCGTGACGTTGGCCGTGTGTTTCATCACCGTTCTTAGTTCGCGAATTGGACCGACTTTGGACAAACTTCGTGAGAATATTTCTGTTTATTTTCTAATTAGCAACATTATGAGAGAATATTCTAACGTGCGAAACATTAACATTATACTGCAGTTTCTGGCCATCGAATTAAGATCGCATGCAGAAATTTCATTTCTCTAATTACAATATATCGTGCAGAGAGGAGAGTCGTGCAGTATCGATCGCTACAGACAACCGACCAAAATTTGTTCTGGCTTTTTCACCAAATATTAGCACTTTTCAAAGTTTTCAAAGAGGTCGCGACAGTTGGTAATACGACTGGTTAATACGTATTGCAGTTAACAAGTTCCCACCCTGTGTTTTTCAGCGTTACGATCTTATTTCCAACGATTCTCAAAATCATATTACAGCGTGTTGGTAATTAGCAGGTAAGTTTCACAAAGTAATACATTTACAGTTTCTATTCGTTTTATTGTAAATGTTCGTAGGTCGCGTTGTGGGATAGAATCGCATGAGGTTACACCAGCATGTACAAGATCGTATGCTGAATTCCACTGTTGGTAAATTGCCTTTTGGTCAATTTTGGTTCGTAAATTTGTTTCGTAAATTAAACTCTTTAGTTATGGATTTAGAATTTTAAACATAAGGTTTTATATACATGTATGGGTTTGACAATGATAATATGACAATAATAAAGATTCAAATACCAGCGCGTATTATTCTCAATGCGAATGAACGAACGCATTCTGGATTTGCATTCGCTGGAACAGGTTGAAAATGGGAGGGAAATCGCGGGATATCGAAACCGAACGAATGGAATGAAATCGATGCCCGATTATAGCCAGATAATATCCGCTGCCAAGTGCAATGATCCGACGTTGGTACGCGTTAAAAGTAAATTGGCCTCGGTTTGCTCTTACTTTCGTTCTGCCTCGGATCGAATCGCTGCATTTCGACTTTCTTAGAATCGAAATCGCCCACTTCCTCTTTGGATGCTTCCGCGAATCGACATTGCAATCTGTATTGGAAAAGCTCGTCTGGCTCTCAAGCTGTTAACTGTTTTTTCTCGTGAAAAGCGGACTTTGATAAAGCTCTAAAAGACTTTAGTGTTTGCTTTAGCGTTCTAAAATTAAAAACTGATTTTACGAAAAACTTAAAAAATTAAAAACTGAAATTATAAAACTGAATTTTACGAAACTCAAGGATCAGTTTTAATATCCGGGCAATCTTTAAACTCGGATACTGGTCTACTGGGAAAAAGGCCATTTGGCAACCAGTCAGATACATAGTAAAGATACCAATATCCAGCAGAGAGCGGGTGAAGCGATTGCTTTTCCGGACAAAGCAGTCGTTCGATAACAGGGCACGATATCAAGTATAGAAGAAAATGACAGGCCAAATTAAGTTCAAATGAATGTAGGTTTCACCGGTGGTAGATGGAAATATTTTTTAAATAATTGGAAGCAGATTACGCGAGATAAATGTATATTGAATTGCGTTAGAGGATATAAAATAGTCTTTGATAAAGAAGTGAAACAGACTCTAACTCCATCATCAGTGAGATACATTACGTCTGAAAGCAATAAAGAACTAGAAATTAAACAAAAGACGATTCTTATAGAATTATTACCTAGTCTCGAAGCCAGGTATATTGGCAATTTGCCATTTAACAATAGCTGCTATTGCTTATCATTTTTACCAATACAGTGCTATCTCGTTAGAGCGTACATGAAATTTCAAAATGTTTCATACGACACACGTACCTAATACATACATTAAAGATACATGTCTATGAGCATTCAAATACTTTCACTATACACCTGATGAAGACAAACGAGAAAAGTGTTATGAATTTGTATTGAGAGAAGTTAATGACCGTTCCTCCATCTGATACGGGCTTCCATTGCGCGGATTCTGTCGGCTGATCTTTTTAAATTTCAATCAAGAGGTTCGTCGACCGACTGTACGAGCCGTTCACTCGTCATTGCCAGTGACAGCATTCGTTTCTCGCGTGACGCGTTATCGATCGCGAATTTTAGATTGTTCTTGCGCTGCAAGTCTGCGGTTAGCACGCATAGTTTCTTTCGAAAACAATTATTAGGACATTATGCCTTGTTGCAGAATGCAACGATAACTTTAAGAAAGTTTTCGTAAGGAAATTTACGATAAGATGAAGAAATAATACGTACATATATCAACAGTTTTAAATTTGTGATATATAAAAGACAACGGGGTATCATTTATTTTAAAATATTAAAGTGAATCAATGATGATTGCATTATCGAAAAATTTATTTTGAATGTTAACGTATGTAGTCAGTTTAATTTCGAGCGATTATGTATCGGTTTTAAATTGCTATGTATTGTATACATTATATTTTATACATCTTTTTGATGGTACGTATTTATAAAAAGGTTGAACTGCTGCATAAAATAGCATAAAAATGAATGTAGACGAAATTTCGAAACGAGTACAGATGGTTCATAGGGTTCTTTTTATGATTGCTTTCTATTCATGTAATATCACGTAACTGATAATAGAAACTGTTACGACCGTTCGCGGAGAGACGCGGTCACGATGAAAACGACGTCAGCGAGAGGCGTAAATTCTCGCTACGATTCGGCTGATCGACGCCGCGAAGTAGTCGTTCCCCTTGTTTTAGGGTTAGGGTAGGTTAGGATAACAGGGGTGGTTTAATGACTTAACAAATTATTTGGCGACGGATGCGGGTGATGCGTTACAGAAATGTGATTCGACGTGTTAGACTTAGGCGACTTCGTTCGTTGGAGCTGTCGTTGTATGCCGAGTGAGTTTTGAAACAGTACTGACTCTCTTAAGCCGATTCTTTGTCTTTCTGGAGGACACCTCCCGTTAGGTTAGGGTCAGGTATGCCGACTTCCCCATAAAAACAACATAACGGTCAGAAATCGAAGGCTACAGAACTCGCCGCTCTATGACAACCATGTGTTCGGGGAGACATTGTCTGTTTTTCGTCGGGCAGATAAGAGAGCCTCTCTTGTTGGAAGGTTGGAAGGTCGCAAGCGACGGTTGAAAATATGATCAATACTGGGCCGCGCGGCGTAACAGAAACTGCTTACTTGCTTTTGATAAATCTTTGACAATTTTCCAATTTGAATATAATCTTCCATTAAAGGGAAATCACGATTTTAAAGCAACTAATTAAATAATAAACAAGATGTAAGTATACTTCTTATGGATTTCATGGATTTTTGAATTATCTAATATCTCTTTTCTTCCTCCCACACGATTATGGCAAATATTTGATTGCCTAGATGTTTTCCTAAATAAAAATAGTATAACAATAAAGAAAGGCCAACTCGTTGGGCAATAATAAAATGTCTTTTAATTTTTCAAAGTATTCGATAACTTATTGAAATAATACACGATATAAGCAACTAAACTCAAATTTCTAATCTATAGCGTATCCGATGTAACTTGTATGATCTCGTAAAATCTTGTGCAACTCTAATCGACAAACGTCTCGTAGGATCATTCGCAGAGTTGCTTTTACGAAATTATGCTTGAACTGTGCCGTGTGTAAAGCAGTATGTTTAATTAAATCCCAACCTCAAACAGTACGTGATTCTTCTGGGCTGTAATTTATTTGATATTACGCATATATTTGATATTCTGATATATTTGATGATGTATTAGGTAAAGTGTCATTTTAATTTTCAATATCAAACTAACTTTTTTAAAACCAATTTAATTTCATGATATAAAAATTGGAATAAGAAAAATTGTACAATCATTTCAATGTATTTCAATTGAAATGCAATAAAATCTGTCTTACTTGCGTGTATATATAATTAGTATTTCGTAATTTAACAAAAACTCGTAATAAGACAATTATTTTTCTATCGCGAAAACGCAACCAACTTTTGCAACAGTAATATTATATTAAAAAAGTAATAAAACAATATTTGATGCAACATAATACTCATCGTGAGTTACGTTTGTATGAAGATGAGTGTCATCCTCATCTTCTAGTGTATACAAATAATTCCAAGAGTTTATTTAAATTCCGATCCGTTAAATCTGCATTGTACTGTTGACTAAAGCAAGTGGCACATTAGCGATATTTAGATAAATTATCTTCTACTTCCTGTTATTTCAGCTTCCACTGTCACACAATATGACATACGGTGTTACAGCATATTTTCAACGTTGGATTCCGTAATTTCTTTTACAACACGAGAAACGAAAGAAATTTGTCCCGTTGTCGGTTTATCTATGCTATTAGTCATAGGATTAAATCCTCAGATTTAATCCAAATGTGCTTAAAAGCTAAACTTATTTATTAATATCTCCGTGGGATTTTATCTTTAGCTCTTTCCTCTTGCTGTAAATCTAACTGACAAATCGGTTACTTTGATCTTAAAATTCAGCGAATAAATTGTTTAAAGTCAAAATATATGGACATTATATCAGATTAAAAATGTTATAAAAAAAATGTTATAATTATGGGTTGTTCAGAAAATTTACAGCGAAAGTTAAAAAAAGAGAAAAAAAGAAGATAAAAGAAAACTATTTAAACGAATAATATATATATATAACGCACTGATTGAGTAATAATAAAATTATAAATGATTTTTAATATTTATAATTTCATGAGTCTTCCTTGAAAAATTGTTCGCCTTTTTCGACGATAATAAATAATAATTTTTATACACTTCTAAAGTATCCCATTTCTCGCCGTTGTTTTTTCACTAAGCTTTGTAAATGCTACAATAAATAATAACGAGATTGTACCATATTCAACGAATGAAACAGAGACGAACAGCTAAGAAGTAAGAATTTCTTCCTAAAGTTCAACATCGTTTGTTTTATTTATTAAGAAACCAGTTTTATTAGCGAATTTTGAATATTTCTCCTCAATTCTCTTTAGCATTCAATTCGAAATAACATTTGTTCGAACATTTCATTATTTAACAGAAGTTCATAACAAAGACGCAACGATCTTCTCGAACAATTCGAAATATAGATGAATATATTTACGTAAGTATATAAGTATGTAGGTTTACGTAAGCAACTTTATAATATAATATATTCAAATAATTTCAAAGCTATTCTCTGTTATTTAACTATAACAAAATGAAGTACGATGGAACGTGCAAATTATACCTTGCAATATAGATTTTTGAAATCAAATAAAGAGTAGAATTGAAAGTGATCCTCTTTGTTCTATTGCAAACATAACGTTTATTCCTACAATTTAAATAACACGATTCGTTAAATCATATAATCACGTATATTTTCCTCGCTTTCTCAAACAGTTTATGTTCTTGGTATTTTGCGAACTAGCGTGAAATAGATTTCTTTTACCAGATAATTGTGGAAATATAATACAATAACTGTTTTATTACTATTTATATATTTAGATAATAGAAATGTAATTTTTTCTTAGCAACATTAGTGAATTCTTTGCTGCGATAATTTTAGCGTGAAGATCTATTTAATACCTGCTTTCAACATTTTAATACATTTCATTCAAATGTAATTCACTGTTCATTAAATATACCTGCAACGACTGACGAAAATACGCGAACATTTACTATAGAAAACTTCTATGTGCAAGTTAATTAAAAACAAAAGATAAAGTATAATATAATAACAAGAAAAAAAGAAAAAAAGAAAAGAAGAAAAGAAGAAAAAAAGAAAAAAAGAAAAAAAGAAAAAAAGAAAAAAAGAAAAAACGAATAAAAGTATAATTTATTGACTACAAACTTAACGTATCTAATTTTCAATATTATCGTCGTTAACATTGATACATTTTTAACGCGTAACAAATTTTTTTTATTCTGAAGAATTCTGTCGACCTTCTTCTCATCGTCGAACTTCAAACGAATACCCGTCAATATCCTACCTAATTCAGGGAGGGAACAGAAATCAACAGAGGATATTGGTTATTTCTTATCGTAAAAGATAGGGAAAAGATAAATTGAGTTTGTATCGAATTCTCATGTCTCAATCAAGAAGAGATGAAATAAAGTTTCTTAATTATTTCCGAATGTCAATGTCTATAGTAATACTTTTGATAATCTGTTAAAAAAAGTGGAGAAAAGACAGAAAGAAAACACAATTATGAGAACAAGCATCAGTTGCGAAGAGAGATTGATGATATATTTGAGGTAAGTAAGTTTTATTAAATTTTATAATTAGTTTTATAATTATCCTACTTGTTAAACAACATTAAGACTGATTTTTTAATTATTATGATTATGTATAATAACGAATGAATAATAACGAATAGCAGGACTCCCGATTGTCAACCGATTCAACCGATTCAATCGTTGGAATCGCCAACAATGGCGATGTATTATGTTGATGGTTTAATTATTGCAGACTGTTATCTCTATAAGGTTCCTATTCATAAAATTCATTTGATGGTCTGGAAGGATACCACCACCATATAGTTTTTTTCGACCTTGAGTATCGTGCAATCCGTTGCATCTATGTTCAAAGGATCGCCCAATTTCGACTTATTGGCAACGTCGTTCTAATCGAGTCTCCCGAACGAAACTGAGTGAACATAAAATATGGTGAAAATTGAACTGACTAAACTGTACTATGTGGTGAAATTTACTGAACTGAGCAAACTTGGTGATTTCCATGAAAAACTCTTACAAATAATCAAAAAACACTTCCTGGAACAAATCCATCGCTTACTCAAATCATACCTAAGCAACAGAACCTTTACAGTAAAATTACAGTAAAAATCTATTCTGAAGTAGAAAAAAAAAAAAAAAAAAAAAAAAATCAAGGCAGGGGTACTTAGGGGTACAGGAAAGCGTCTTAGGCTCAATATTATACACATTATACACGATCGATATAGCAACGTCTACCAACAGCAAAATACTGACATTTGCGAACGATACGACTGTACTAGTCAGGCACACTAAATCCAGAAACAGTAGCCACATTACTACAAGAGAAAAAACACAAAACTAGAATAATGGCTACGAGACAAACAAATAAAAGCAAACCTCAGTAAATGAAACCACGTTAAATTTACACTAGGACAACGGAAACCATGAAATATCCAATTGAATGGCGTGCATATAACACGAACAAGGCAAGTTAAATATCTAGGAGTCCACTTAGACACACAACTTACATGGAAGCAACATACTAAATCAATTATAGACAAAATACGTGTTACGACCGTTCGCGGAGAGACACGGTCGCGATGAAAACGCGTCAGCGAGAGGCGTAAATTCTCGCTACGATTCGACTAATCGACGCCGCGAAGTAGTCGTTCCCCTTGTTTCGGTTAGGATAACAGGGATGGTTCAATGACTTAACACTGTGTTAACAGGTTAATATATAGTATATTTTAAACAAATAATTATGTAATAACAATACGAATGTTACAATTATTTGGCGACGGATGCGGGTAATGCGTTACGGAAATGTGACTCGACGTTTTAGACTAGGCGACTTCGTTCGTTGGAGCTCTCGTTCAATGCCGAGTGAGTTTTGAAACGGTACTGACTCTCTCTTAAGCCGATACTTTGTCTTTCTGGAAGACACCGCCCGCTACGCTAGGGTCACGTATGCCGACTTCCCCGTAAAAATAACATAACGGTCAGAAATCGACCGCTCCAGAACTCGCCGCTTTGTGACAACTATGCGCTCGGGGAGACATTGTCTGTTTTTCGTCGGGCAGATAAGAGGGCCTCTCTCTGGCGACGTTGGAGGGTCGCAAGCGAGGGTTGGAGATATCATCTATACTGGGCCGAACGGCGTAACACATAATAATGATTAAATTAATTATGAAGTAAATTAAACTAAATAATAATGTAATTAATATAATTATTATGATTGATAATGTAATATAATAATAAAAAATAAAATAATTAATAACATAAGTAATAACATAATTTTCAAACGCCTACATTATCGAAATAAATTATTATTCGCGAAAATACAGATTTGTAACAATAAACGTAATTTTAATACGTTTAATTTTATCCTCAATGGATAAAAAATACAAAGAGTTTAATTACTACATTTTCATTTTTAAATAACGTTGCACAAGCGAACAGATTTTACCAGCCATTTCCTACTTTTTTGGATAACTTCAAATTAAAAACGGGTAACGTCTCCCTAATTGTATAGTTGCATAGATCGCACGACCTTTTCCACGAGTTGTAGTTTTCACACAATCAATACAGAAACTTTTTTTTTTCCGTGGAGAAACCACCGGGGCGAGGGCACCGCGTAGTGCCGGATTCGTACCGACTAAAACCTCCACGGTGACAATCCTCACGTCTTGGTAGAGGTGCCCCGGGCTCTCTTGCGAACTACTACCAAGGGGCACCACCCCTCCCCTCGTGTTCACCCTGCTGTTCTTGGTCGAGGGAGACGTCCTTGATTGTGTTGGGCCGCTAGGGTGGACCACACCCCCTGTTACGACCGTTCGCAGAGAGACGCGGTCACGATGAAAACGCGTCAGCGAAAGGCGTAAATTCTCGCTACGATTCGGCTAATCGACGCCGCGAAGTAGTCGTTCCCCTTGTTTCGGTTAGGATAACAGGGGTGGTTTAATGACTTAACACTGTGTTATACTGTGTTAACAGGTTAACACAGTATAGTATATTTTAAATAAATAATTCATATAATAATATAAATGTCACAACTATTTGGCGACGGATGCGGTTTATGCGTTACAGAAATTTGACTCGACTGGATTAGACTAAGCGACTTCGTTCGTTAGAGCTCTCGTTGTTTGCCGTGTGAGTTTTCAAACAGTACTGAAGCTGTTAAACTGATTCTTTGTCTTTCTGGAAGACAACCCCCCACTACGCTAGGATCACGCCATCGATCGCTTTGGTGATCACGTATGCCGACTTCTTTGTAACAATAACATAACGGTCAGAAATCGACGGTTCCAGAACTCGCCGCTTTGTGATACTATGCGCTCGGGGAGACATTGTCTGTTTTTCGTCGGGCAGATAAGAGGGCCTCTCTCTGGCGACGTTGGAGGGCCGCGAGTGACGGTTGAAAATACCATCTATACTAAGCCGCGCGGCGTAACACCCCCTAACGCGGAGATCCTTGATCTTGACCCTCCTAGGGCAGCGGCTCTGCCGCCCCCCTACTGCGCACGGAGCTCCCTTGTCGCGGCACTCTTGCGGAATCGCGTGTTCTTCCCCTGTCTCTCTCCGCCCGCTCCTTCGCGAGCATCACTTGCTCGCAGAAGGTACGGACAGCAGTGTACTCCTGACGCCCTCTCAGAATGGCCTTCACTATGGCTTCGGGGGCTACGCTCTCGCCGATGACGAGCTGTAGGACGCGTCGCTGTTCAGCCCACGCCGGACAAAGCTTCAACGTGTGCTGCGCCGTGTCCTCGTCATCCGCGCAATGGTGACAGATGGAGGTCGCCTCTCGCCGTATCCGTAGCAGGTACGCCCCGGATACACTCCGTGGCCGGTCAGCACCTGCGTCATCCTGAAGGTCAGCGGGACTCCGCCTTGGTTCCTCCAGGCTTCCCAGTTAGGGAGCACGGCGCGGACGGCCCGATATGGCCGCACAGCTTCTCCTGCTCGAGAAGTCGGGAGTGCCATCGCTCCCAGGTTTCCAGTTTGACTTCCTCCCGCACGTCCAGTGTCGACCGGCTATCGGGCGGTGGTATTGTCGCCCTCCCGTCCAAGCGCAACCATCCTCAGATGCTTGTACATGCCGTCGGAGTGTGAGGGCCTGCAGCTCGAAAGGAGGGGAGGGGGGGGGGACGCGGATAGATATGATACAGTCCTGTACACTCTCGCTGATGGCGGATGGCGGTCGTCCTCTGCAGCCTTCTCAGAAGAAACAGGCTGCGGCGGCTCGCTATTAGGTCTTCGGCCCATATAGGGGCCCCATAGAGGACTCGTGACCGCACCACTCCCTCGTAGAGTCGGCGTACGCTTACTCCCCCGCTCCGCCGATATTCGGCAGTAGGCCGCATAAGGCGTTGGTTGCGGCAGTCACCCTCAGAACTAGGAGCTCAAAGTGCGGCTCGAAGGTCCACTGGCTGTCGATGGTAAGTCCCAGGTACATCATCCGGCGTCCCACCAGCACTTGCTCCCTGTTGATGGTCACGGTCAGACCGGGAGGAGGGGTTCCTCTGAGTCGTTGGTTGTAGAACCACAGGGCCTCGGATTTGGCCGGTGACACGCTCAGACCGAGTCCCCGGATGGCGTGCATATAGCCGCACACGCCACGCCGTCCTTCGCGAAGTTGACGGTCTCGTTCCACCAGCGCCCGCCAGCGAGTATCAGGGTGTCGTCGGCGTAGCACACTAATAAGCCCGTGTCCGGTGGCAGAGGGCATCGAAGGACGCGGTCGTAAGCGGTGATCCAAAGGATGGACCACCACCCTAGCACGGAGCCCTGTGGTACGCCGCGCTCGACCGGTCTTCTCACTTCCCCGTCTCTGCTGGCGTATGCCACCCACCTGTCGCTGAGGTACGCCTCGATGACCCTGACAAGGTACGCCGGCACCTCGTAGTAGCGCAGTGCCTCCGCTATCTTCGCCCAAGGCGATGGTGTTAAAGGCGTTCGTGACATCTAATAACACCGCCAACGCCACTCCTTTCCCGGAGACCATGTCCTCCGCCATGGACCTTACTCGTCCCTCCGCATCCACCGTCGAGCGTCCTCGTCGAAAACCGTACTGGCTGTCGTGCCACCCGGGTTCTCGCCGCGTCATATGGGCCACCAGGCGAGCGGCTGTTACCCTCTCAAGCAGTTTGCCCACCTCGTCCACTAGGCATATCGGCCTGTATGCGGACGGCGAGTCCAACGGGCGGCCCTCCTTCCGCAATAAGACTAGCCTCGCCGTTCGCCATGCCCGGGGATAGACGCCGTCCTTTAGGCATCTAGTAAAGAGATGCCGCAGGCTGGGGCGCCATGGTGTCCATCGTCTCCGCCCAAGCTCGGCCCGGAATTCCATCTGGACCCGGCGCCACATCGCGGGATGCCATCCTCCTCGAAGTCGCTTCGAGCATTTCCTCCTCGGTGACTCGTAGTTCCTCGTTCCACTCCGTCACTGCCGGGGTGGCGCTCATGTATCTTCTGAGGTTTTCCGCCTCCTCCGCTACGGCCTCCCAGCGCGATCGTCCTTTGGGCATCCCAGCTCCAGGCCGATACGACGGCTGCCGCCCGCAGCATCTCTTTGTCTCTTCCCTTGAGACGCTATCTGAGCGGCGGTGGGCCGGGGCGGCTCGCTCCTCCTCTGGTGTCGCTGGTGTCCTCGTTGTCAGTGGCCAGCTCCATCGGTATGCAGAGGTGGTCGGACAATGTCTCAACACCTTCGGCGACTGATGGATCAGCTCGTGCAAAGATCGTTTCACCAGATTGCCAGTTTGCGAGCCACAAGCCAATTGAGTTTGTTCAATAAGCTTTCTGAACGTCTCGTACAGGTCGTGCTTTCTTCGTTGGGGTATATGGCTACGTACCGATTAGAATATGACGAAAGATATGTATGACACCAATATCATCTATAATCTTATGACGAAGATCCAGAACTATTCAAGCTCTGTGACGCTTCTTCTTTTAAAACGGGCACTCGATACCGAGACCGAACAGGCCGGTTTTCTCACACCCGACTTATTAATTCGTACGTTATAGGACGACGTCTACAGAATTATATAATTTTGTTCATCGTTTGCCTATTGTTAACATGGTGGGAAATAACCGCTTCCATTCTCGCAACGTATACACAATACCGTACAACAGACGAGAAAACTACAACGATCCGTCATTCAGAGAATTAAAGCGCGCGGGACCTATCGTTCAAACTTACAGATATGTATCAATATATTGTTGATCGATACGAAAATAATCGTGGGAGAAATTGTATTCAATTTTCACTCTACAATACATAAATTATTTACGGATAATATGTATACCAATATGTTGCAAAAAATTATATTGTAAATGACATAAATAAACCGTATAACTACTAGTATCACTTTTAATATTTCCTGTCATTAATGTATCGTTATATTTCCAATGGAATAAATTTCTAATAAAATCTAATATTTAAGGTATTATCTATTTTAAAGTAATTCTCAAATATAATTAGTACGAATTGTGGTACATAATAACCAATCTTATTTTTCACTATATTCCCAATTGTTGCAATCACATTGTTACAAATTATTCATAAATCATCGATAAATTTTACATGCTACAAAACACGTTCGTATACTCCTGCTCGAAAGTTTGGAGCATGCTTTGCCATTTGGATGAAACAAGCTTTTTCGCACACCTTTGTGAGAAATAAGAATACGACAGTTATAATTTTATATATTAAGCGTGATTAATCCACTATAGTTTCGATACTATAAAAAATAATATTACAGATAAGATAATTACTCAATTAAGGAATTCATTATTTCTCTTAAAATCCTGAACCACTTTCATGAAAATTAAACTATGATTCAATGTATGTATACAATACTAACTCTTCATTTGCCATTTTCAAAATCAGAAAAACCACACAAATTTAAATAATTCATTTTAATGTTAACGTAATGATTAACGTTGTTTGATCTTCACGTATAATTCATACCGATCAACAAATTCCGAATAAAAGGAAACGTTTAATAGATAAAGACGAAATTCATCGAAGGCCGCGATTACGCGAAAATCGAGTTTCTCGCGAATCACGCGTTCGAAGATTTCGTAGGATATGTGATGATAGTTATTCTTAGACAGATTATTATCGGCTTCTTTAGAAGCCCTCGTCGATACCCCGATCCCTGGCAAGATTGAAAACTTCGAAATCGCCATCTGGTTCGTCTGACATGTCTGGTGCAATTTGTATCTCGGGTTGAAGGGCCACGCAGTCCCGTGGCGAACACTCGACACGGCCCTCGGATCCGCAGCTGCACTCGATGCAGTTTCCGGTCGAGTGCGGAAGTACCTCGCCCACACTGTATTCCCTTCCTGTAATCAGAATATCGTCATCATCGTAATATCGTCATTATCGTAATCAGAATAAGTCAATTAATTGTGCATGTTGATCCATACAATACAGAATTCAATTTTGTCTCTGTCATTAAAAGGAATATATATATATATATATATTTATTTATTTATTTATTTATTTATATAGAGTAGGAAGCTATTTAATATTAAAATCATAGCGTAAATTCATATCTACGAAAGGTGTGCAGTAAATGAAATGCTTGGGTATTCTACTTTTATATACGTATAATTTTCACTACATATGTATACATATATTACATGCGTAGTTACATACAATAATTATCTCTTGATATTTGGTTTCACGTATATGCATAAGTACGTGTACATGTATATATAACATATATACATGAATATATAACATTTATATGTATGTATTAAGTCAATTAATTGTGCATGTTGATCCATACAATACAGAATTCCATTTTGTCTCTGTCATTAAATGGAATATATATATATATATATATTGTACGAAAAATCTTCTTTCTTCGCCTTATAACGTGGTTTACGTACCGTAAGCGATTAATCCGCACGTGAGATTAGGAATGTCAGCTATCCTCGAGAACTCACTCCCATTCTATCCTTCTGTTGTTTAGACATTCTATTCGTCTTAAAACTCTGGTATTTTCTCGCTGATAGTTGATTCATTCATGATATGATGCAAATGTACGAGATGTTCGATCTGATTGACACGATCTTTGCATTCTTGCCCGGTGAATTAAAATTTTAATATTAATTGAGCATATGTTTCGGATACGTATACAATGAAATAATATTAATAAAATAATGTTGCTATAAATTTTAGTTTCGACTGTTACGACTATTTAGATATATTTATGCCCGTAAATTGATAAAAAATTCTTTCTTAATTAAATTAAAAGTCGTTATTCATTTTGCAATAGAACTGTGTGCAATGTATAATATTCCTTTGCAACGGTATTAACATTTACATACTTTGCCGCTAATGCTCGCAGCCAAACAAAAGACATTCACTTGTTTAATAGAATAAATGTTCTTATAGGTTGTAATCATAAATGAGTAATGAATTTAAATTTAGCATTTCAAGAAATTACTAAAATTATTCAAATTTATTCAATAAAAAAGAATGTCTTTTTCATTAATACAGATCTACGGCAATACGATAAAACAAGCAAACAACAAAATTTTGTTGTTTGCACGAATACATGCAGACCTAATTTATATATATATATATATATATATATATCTTTTAATGAAAGAGACAAAATGGAATTCTGTATTGTATGGATCAACATGCACAATTAATTGACTTATTCTGATTACGATGATGACGACATTCTGATTACGGGAAGGGAATACCGTGTGGGCGAGGTACTCCCGCACTCAACAGGAAACTGCATCGAATGCAATTGTGGATCCGAGGGCCGTGTCGAGTGTTCGCCACGGGACTGCGTGGCCCTTCAACCCGAAATACAAATTGCACCAGACATATCAGACGAACCAGATGGCGATTTCGAAGTTTTCAATCTTGCCAGGGATCGGGGTATCGACGAGGGCTTCTAAAGAAGCCGATAATAATCTGTCTAAGAATAACTATCATCACATATCCTACGAAATCTTCGAACGCGTGATTCGCGAGAAACTCGATTTTCGCGTAATCGCGGCCTTCGATGAATTTCGTCTTTATCTATTAAACGTTTCCTTTTATTCGGAATTTATTGATCGGCACGAATACGTGCAGACCTAATTTATATATATTTCTTTTAATGATTTAATATATACATCTACATGTGCTTATGCATTATGCAATAATTATTGTATGTAACTATATATATATATATATATATATATATATATATATATATATATATATATATATATATATATATATATATATATATATATATATATATATATATATATATATATATATATATATATATATACCTATGTAGTGGAAATTATACGTATATAGAAGTAGAATACCCAAGCATTTTCAATTACTGTACACCTTTCGTAGATATGAATTTACGCTATGATTTTAATATTAAATAGCTTCCTAATCTATATATATATATTCCTTTGAATGACAGAGACAAAATACATACATATAAATGTTATATATTCATGTATATATGTTATATACACATGTACACGTATTTATGCATATACGTGGAACCAAATATCAAGAGATAATTATTGTATGTAACTATGCATGTAATATATGTGTACATATGTAGTGAAAATTATACGTATATAAAAGTAGAATACCCAAGCATTTCATTTACCGCACACCTTTCGTAGATATGAATTTACGCTATGATTTTAATATTAAATAGCTTCCTACTCTATATAAATAAATAAATAAATAAATAAATAAATAAAAATATATATATATATATTCCTTTTAATGACAGAGACAAAATTGAATTCTGTATTGTATGGATCAACATGCACAATTAATTGACTTATTCTGATTACGATGATGACGACATTCTGATTACGGGAAGGGAATACAGTGTGGGCGAGGTACTTCCATCGAGTGGAGCTGCGGATCCGAGGGCCGTGTCGAGTGTTCCGCAAATTTTCAACTCAGCACAAAAAATGAACTAAAAATCTACAAAAAGGATAATAAAACCAATTTGAACGTACGGAATACCGCTATGAGGGACAGCAGCTTCGAGCCATATAAATAAACCAGAGTCGCTAGAATTGAAAATACTGAAAACAATAGTCGACGTTCCATGGTATGTCAGAATCGAGGATATGCGCAGACTGAAAAATACCAACGGCGAAAGAAAAGATTGGCAGGTACGCAGAAAAATAGAAGGGAAGAACGGCAACACGTCCAAACCAGCTGGCTGCTGAAGCGAGCAAAGCTCTCGTAGAAAGAAGACTAAAAAGAACTGACCTCGCTAAAGAAATAAAATAGTCAAACTCGAAGATGGTATTCCGCTGGAGGTAGCCATCCACATGTTATTTAGCAATTAAATTAGACAAATTTACCAAATGTCCAGCTGGACAAATTGTAAAGTACAAATTAAATAATAATAAAAAAGAAAGAAACTAGTGATTTTTTGACTTTCGACCTTAACTCGAAAAAGCTAAAACTGTCTTTCTGCTGTCACCCGAGAGGAAGACCGGCAGTCCTCGAGATCATTCATTGACTTGCTCGCCTAAAAACAAGGATCGATCAGGAATCCGGCATTTCTGTAACGCGAGCGAAGTGATTCCAGAAATTATCAAAGGTGGCCTCTCTCCGGTTACTGTGAAACAATTCCTCCGAGTCTCGATAACTGACCCCTAGTACTTGACACCGGTCGAGATCCTTCGGAATTTTTAATTAATAATAACAGGCGAATACCTGTAGCAAGAAACAAATCGACCTTTCTATGCGCAAAGTGTCACTTTATATAATCGCCGAGAGACTTTAAACTAAACACCACAGCGAACGGATCGCTAACAAAATTAGTTTAGTAATACAATATGTAATTCATCTTTTAAATATTTTTTAACGACCTGTACGAAACATATACTTGTACTAAATATTTTGTAGCTTTCAATTTTAATTATTAGTTTTCTCTTATATTCATTATTGCATGATGTTCCCCGTAAAATTCAGAGCATTATGTATTCTATACTTGGTATACTTGGTATAACATCAAGATCTGTATAGATTGTATGTAAAGTTTGAACTAGATACCTTGATGGCTGAATATCGTGCATTCTACTTATTAAATAGATGATTATTGAAAGAGTATATTTAAAATATACTATACTGTTAACCTGTTGACACAGTGTTAAGTCATTGAACCACCCCTGTTATCCTAACCTACCCTAACCCTAAAACAAGGGGAACGACTACTTCGCGGCATCGATCAGCCGAATCGTAGCGATAATTTACGCCTCTCGCTGACGCGTTTCCATCGTGACCGCGTCTCTCCGCGAACGGTCGTAACAATTATACACATACGCTTCCTCCCTTTCTCACTGTATGAATTACTGTCGATATAGTACTTGTATTAAATAATTAACATACAATAGTCGTAAATATTACAAGTACGGTATTTCAGTTACCTTTCATATTTTCCACGTATTATGTGCGATCTGTACACCTTTACACCTTAAATAATTAATTACAGATTAACATGTTCTATAGTTCAATGAAGATAAGCAATGAATAGTTCCAATGAAATCTGGAAAATCTGGAGCTTGAGAGCAAAAGAGCAAAATCTACAGTGGCCACAAGAAATATCGATACATCATTATATTTACTATAACATTTGCACGGTAATTGATTAGGGCTATATATATTAAATTTCGAATCATTTAATAATACTTTCATAAGGCTACGAAATGTAATTTTATAAAAACTATAAAAAAAACTATGTTCCACTGTAACTTAGTTTAAACTGTAGTTTAGTCTATGTTACTTAAAAGCATATAAGAAAAAGAAAAGGAAAAGAAAAAAGAAAAAAAAGAGAAAAGAAAAAAAAAGAAAAAAGAAAAAAAAGAAAAAAGAAAAAAAAAGAAAAAAGAAAAAAGAAAAAAGAAAAAAGAAAAAAAAATGTTGAGTCTTAAATTTGTCGACTATCGTGGAACGTATTTCGTGTTTCGCCACACAGTTGTTCGTGATACAATTTGAACGAGATATTTTGCGATGAAATGTCGTTCGCATGATGCTTTGTACGAGATAGCTCGCTTTGCGCGTGACATGTATGTTACACGTTTTTTTTTTTTTTTTCATTAAAAAGAGAGATCTCGCGCAACAATCGCGCAATTTTATTCGCATAAAAATCAATTCGTAAGATACTGCATATCTGTGAATATAAAAGAGATTAAAAAGATGCTAAACGGAGCATCTGTTTCTATGAGCAAGTGATCTTGTTTCTTTGTCGTGTGAAATAATTCGAAGCACGGTATTATACATAACAATGGTACGTTACAATCGTTGCGAAGATACCTCGTTTGTTTACGTAACTCATTCTCCTTACGAAGTACGCAGCGTTTTATAGGATAGCATATCTTTAGCGTAGGAGCTATTTTCTTAGGGAAACATCGAGATTCAACGCAAAGCGGCAACCTTTTCTGAGATCTTTTTGTTTTGCGATGAAAATTTTTTTCAGCTGGTATAAAATACTTCTCTAATAATCAAGAAATAATGTCTCCTTTTATCTCGCGAAAAGATTTTCTATCTTCGTGACAAGAGTTCCATATTACAAGACAATTAAATATCGTTATGTTAAGCAAATGTAGAAAATACTTGTTGTGCCATTTTATAGATTTACTTATGATCGGATTCTCCTGTAAAATTTGATGGATATCATTTGCTCCACTCATGTATGTATTATAATCTAGAAGGACATTGAGTTTTTTTCGGTATTGGTGACCGTAACGTGACCAATATTAATATTACGTGATCAATATTAATCGACATCATCAAGCGGGAAGCATGTACAGTAGTAAGAGTTGATACTAACTTCTTATTTTTCCACGCACTGGCCACGAAAGCCACTGTTTCGTTATATCTGACTAGCATTTGTCCTTTTTCCAATCTGTTTATATCTCTTGCAATCGTCCCGTAACACGGCATTTCCTTTCGTTTTAGACGTACGATATCGCAAACGTCAGTTTCATTTTTATATAATATTTCGTACAAGGCGACAGACGAATGGTAATTATTGAGGAACAGAGTTTTTCCTTGTTGAAGCGAATGTTTTGTTAAATGCAGTACAATTGAAGCAGAGGAACCAAGTGGTTTGGAATTCAGTTCACGTAGCACTTGTAAAGTTTGAAATTGTATACATACCGAGTTTCACATTCAGCCAAAACAATGGTTTTGCGTCACGCTTTCATTTACGATGATATTTCGATACGCGCTTTGAAAACGCAACAGTAACGTGTCGATAACAGGTTATATATATATATATATATATATATATATATATATATATGTTGCATCAATATCTTTTCCATTTATTTTCTCGTTATCCTCGTCGCAGAAATGTAAGAATCGCAGGATTCGTAGGAATTTGTCTCGTGACATAACTTTTCTTATGAATTGAAGATTGTACATGGGATTGGTATTCCAATGCATAGAGATCGTAGGTAAATGGACTATACTCGTGTAAATAATAATAGCGATGGCAGAATACATATCAGTAACGGTAATACCATAAGGAACCCTGGAGAAACTTTGTTTCTGTCTGTATTTGCTACTTTTATTCACGATCATTTCAACGAGCTCCTGATCGAAAAAGTATTGGAAAATAGAAATGGGTCAACTATTTTCTGACAAACCAGATGCCTGCTGCACTCCATTATTATTATCTATATAATTTATAACGCGTGGTTCAAAATTTGTCGTAGCGCCTTTCTTCGGTAAATTAATTTAATCTTACTGATAACCGGGCGTCGTCGTCGTCGTCGTCACTGCGTTGCACATCATCGTTACTACTGTCTTCGCTATCGCTAATAATACGGTTCCTAGTATATCGTCGCACCATGATTACTACGCTTATGCGGAATGCTAAATGAAAACTATTGTTACGAATTCAACGTAGAAACGATAAACTGTGGTCTCCCCACGACGCGGTACAGTTCGTACGACGCGGTACAGTTCGTACGACGCGGTACAGTTCGTACGACGCTACGGAGATATCCCGCGTGTTCGTTTATTAGGGCAAAAGTTGTAATTACAGAAGAACAGATTCACAGGATAACATCGTGCCAACAATATTGTGTCGCCATACGTATGGCGACGTGGTTCCGAAGCGATTAACAATATTTGAATCCGAGATATTTTGTTCGAAGCATCGCATGAACGATACTGTCAGGTATTTCGTACAAGGCGTTGTACGAACGACATTGCGTTGTAAAATATAAGATATCTCGTTCTCAAATACGAAAAGATTAAAAACGTAAACTGTTTACACTCGAAAGTGTAAATTCTGATGAATTTGTTTTGTCCTTGTCTATCTCATCGATTTGAATTTGAACGCAATTATCTAATTATTATCAATACCTTGTACAGAAATCATCGTGCGTTTTAATAATCTAAGAAATGAATTTTCATTTGCAAATGTAAAGCATCGAGTATTTAGAATAAGAAGAAAGAACACGAGTCGTATTGAACTTTTGGGAGACTAGCACTGAGAAATTAAGAAGATCTACTTGACCATGGATCATTATTCACGTCTGTGAAACCTGTGCGTGCCGGTTATACCGGAGCCGTTAGTTAGTTGAGAAGCGAGTGTAGCCAATGAGTGTTGTCAACGTGAAAAAGAACATTGGAACCGTTGTAACGAGAGTAGTGAGTGACGAATAGTGATTACGTGCATATAGATTGACGATGCATCATACTTGATTTTGTGTTGACGTGAACGATATTGAAATAAATCATACGGTTACCGAACTTACTAGCACTATACTCTCATACATATATATATATATATATATATATATATATATATATATATATATATATATTAAAATGTCACACCTACTTTTAGATTCTCCTGCTTGATCATCAAGTGACATTAAATTCAGAAAATCGATAAAAATGTCATAATCCATAATTATGCTTGTTTCATATTTAGTTAAAAAATACAATGTATCGCGTTATCACGTTCTCTGTAATTTCCGTATTATTACCAAGAGGTGAGATAGTATTTCAGGTAGATTACGAAACGAACTATAATAATTGTGCTCGACAGAGATGTAACAGGTGCAACCACGCTGCATGCTATTTCTAACGAACAGTGCATCGGCATCTCGAACATCTACGCATCTTGATTTGCAAATAGATATGCACAGTTGCAACAGACTTACGAACTAACATCATAATAAGGTCTCAGAGCACTTAACTCGTCCTTTTACATTTTACAACTTGCAAGATTTCTACGTTGGAAAATACATTGTCAATTTGCCAATAAATTACTTTCATACACAAACTTATTATTTATATCCTAAATTATTATTATTTGTATTATTTCTATATTTATATTTATAAATTTGTTAATATTTTCTCTTATTATAGACATACTTATTATTTTTTTGCATCCTAGTAATTATTATTATGGGTTTTCTTATTATCTGAATAATATAATTTTATTACAATTGTTAAGATAATCTAATCACGTTAAGTCGTGAATACTGAATTTATTAAAAATTAATGAAGCAAAGATAATTGTTCAGAATCAATTAAGTAGACGGTAATTAAATGTATGAAGCAAGTTCAATACATTGTACATTATACATCGCAACAAAAAGAAAGTTCGTTACAAAAAAAAAAAGTTGTTAATTCATGAATTTTTTTACTTTTTTACTAGTTTAGATTAGTATTTTCCTTCTCAGCTGTATAAACGAGTTATATAACACCTATGCTTACTCAAAGGATATACCTATACTCACATCCACTCGTTATTTCCAATAAATTGCAATAAATTGCAAATTCGATATTTCATTAAGTTTCGTTATCCACTAACAGCTTATCGATAAAGAAAATTTGTTATTAATCGAAGAATTAGTATATCATGAAGAGTATGTGTGTATAGCAGTATCGAGCAGATATTCAAAATCGTTTATTTTTCTTTTTTTTTTTTTTTTCTTTCTTTCTTTCTTTCTTTCTTTCTTTTTTCTTTCTTTTTTTCTTTCTTTTTTTCTTTCTTTTTTTCTTTCTTTTTTTCTTACTTTTTTCTTTCTTTTTTTCTTTCTTTTTTTTTTCCTTTCTTTCTTTCTTTCTTTCTTTCTTTCTTTTTTCCGAAAACGAAGCATCATACGTAAAATCTTTATTCTACATCTACGACTTGTTTTCTGAATCGGTGAATCAGACTTCGCTTAATTTCCGAACACCAAATACATTCAAAACGTATTCATGCACGCGATTGTATGAAATAGATACAATGGCTCGTAAAAGTATTTTACAACTACTATTTTTATGATAGAAAAGCCTGAAACCAATGTGAAAATATACATAGAAGTTATTTGCAAACATATATTTAATAAAGATTAGCACGGAGCGTTAATAGCCTCCTTAGGTATGCCTAGAATAGAATAAGTCTCAAAAGTGGTTCCAGTAAATATTTAGGTTTATTTTATACATATGGAAAATGGACTGTTTAAATACTTTCATGATTTGTACAAAATATCCACATACTTGTGTTAGGTGTTTTGTAACATCTATGTATATTTTCACATTTGCTAAAGGCTTTACCAATATAACTCTGACAATCGGATTTTGTTACAATACTAATGATATTTCAAAATGTTTCTTACAAGACATACAGTATATTCATAAAAGGTGTCTTCTACAAGAATATAAACACCATCATGAGCAACTGTATAAAAAGAATACCGTTACTTGACTCCCATTTTAATCTTCTAAAACCTTTCCTGTACTTTCGTTGTACTTCTGAGTAGTCGCAGTACTTCGTTGTACTTGAGTAGACGCAGTACCTCGTTCTACTTGAATACGTTGTACTTGAAAACGATGGTCTAGTATTAGGAGGATTAAAGTTAAATCCTTCAGACTGGATTGAAGCAGGTTCCTAAAAAGAAAACCATATATTAATCATAATAATGTTAATAATACACGATCATTAACATAGTTGGTATCGCGATCCTCTAATATACTGCAATACAGTTTTGTAAATTTCCTTCTATACCACTGTAAAAGAGCTTTCAAAAATAGAAATACAGTAACTCTTACTAGTATCAGGTCATCGCAGTATTCGAAATATTACTCTTCTGTATATTTGTTTATAATAGTGTTTATCAATAAGTCATGATGGTCATATCTTATGATATGTGGCAACGGAATTCGAAAATATTACGTATAACATATATAATATTAGGTTGCCCGAAAAGTTTCTTACGTTTTATAAGGAAATAATAGATGCACAACATTTTCCGTTTTATATTATTTTACTGAATTTTGAATGAAACGAAAGAAACTTCTGGGACAGCCTAATCTATTGCTAAAAGATTTTTACGAGTGTTCAGTGTGTACGGAGTACAACAGAATAAATCGATTATCGAATATGCTAGGAATTTTTTCAATGACTTAATACTTTTAGTTTACTTTACAGCTGTACAATCACCTGGTGACGAATCAAAATTAAACGCGCATTTTAAAGGAATAGATGACGAAGTAGACAATTGTTGACTTTGCGTAACAGATTGCGATGTAGAAAATGAACTTGTAGTTGTACATTGCGGAAATGCTGCCAGTTCCGTTAAATTAGGTCCGTTAAATTAGGTCCGTTAAATTAGGTCCGTTAAATTAGGTCCGTTAAATTAGGTCCGTTAAATGTATAACCGGGGGAATCGATTGATGCTTGATTCTGAGTCGATACAGCAGGTTTCATATTCGTAGAAAAATTGAATTGAGTTCTAGGTATTACAGCTGGTTCAGTAGGAATGCCGTTAAATATAAATGTTTGATGTACATGTATAAGAGGCGTTGACTCGCTGGTAGACATTGTAACAGTAGTATTACCAGATACAATTGACGTCGCTGACAATGCGACAAATACAGTTGGTATTGCAGTTGGCATCCCGAGTGTTATATTCCATGTTGTTTCTTTTTGGTTTGTTATTGTTGAATCGCAAGCTGTAGGTTTATTTTCTAGCACTGGACAAGTGGAAGATTTACATGAAATTGCGCCACCAAATTCACGTTGTTTATTAAGTAAACAAAAAGTAGTTGGTGTTAAAATTGACGATTTGGGAGCTGCAAGTTCAAGGTTATTCCGTTTATGAGTCCATTCTTCTTGGCATGTACGTGAAACTGGTTCGAGTGTTTGTGCAGTTTTTTACATATTTATTATTTGACAATGTTAGAGCATTAAAAGCATTGGAAATCAATGAAGTTGCAAAAAGAGGAGCTAATGCTGTAATGCTGTACTAGAAGTCTTAGTCGCTGGAAATTCTGGCGTTGAGTCTTTCTTTAGATTTTCTGAATCTTGCATTGCATCAGTCTTTATTTACATCATTACCTCCATTCCTTTGAAGTTCAATACTATTCTTTGAGATCGACGAAACTGTATTTTCAGCTATCATTGCTTTATTTGTATTTTTTCCTTGTTCAAGCGTGTCGCATATAAAGTTATTTTTAGATAATGTAACATTAATCTCCTCTTGACCATCTCTGTTAATATCAAATTTAACATTCGCAATATTTGCTACGATAAATTTACTCGACGTTGTATCTGGAAATGATTAAATTCTGGCAATGATAGCAATATGTGCAGTTAACTATATTAGTTAGAGTCAGCTATATTACAATATGGACAGAAATAACAGAAATAATTTAATTAAAAATTAATGCAGTAAACTGTATAGAAAAGGTTTTATTATATATTTTAAAAATTCCTTTTATTAACCACATTTCATATTATATTTTGATTTCACATATTTTTATGATGTCCTCCTTTTTTAATTGTTCTCGTAATACTATACAAATTTGGAAATTTTAGATTGTACAATATAATAGGTCACATTAATATTTGGATCGTCTAAACCAAAATTACTTTTTAGAAATTGTACCAGAGCACTTGAATTTCTCGGAGAAGTTAAAAGGATTAGATCACCAAATGATATGGTAGATAGACTTGGAAAAAAAAATTGCAATTAGTCGGGATTGCAAAGAAAACAGTCATGACATGTTTATCTAAACCTGTAATGTGTCTATTACGATCTTCTAACAATACGTTTCGTAGGCTTATGTCGGTTATATATATGCTAGAAGTTTCATCGAAATCAATTGATGCAGAAAGATGTAAGAATCTTTAGATTTGTTACGGTTATAGATCGGAAACGGGTTCCGTGCAAAAATTGCAGTCTTCGCCATTTTTAATATTTAGTTCATACAAACATTGATCGACGAACATTGAGCACACAAAGGGTTAATTAATCAAAATAGAACATATTTCATGCCACATTATTTACGACAATTAGACGCAGTTCACTGAGCATTTAAAGGATTAATCAATTAGAATATAACACAATTTACATATCCACATTTAACGCATAGTTAGACAAACAGAATACACAAATCTGTAGTTATCAGTTATAAGTCAATATGAATGAGTTAATTCGAGATGAAACACAAGATAACCGAATAAATAGCCAAGTATAACTCTCATTTCTCTTTTTTCCTTCTTTTTTTCTTTTTTTTTTCTTTTTTTTTTTATTTTTTTTATTTTTTTTATTTTATTTTATTTTTACGAGATTTTTAAGATCATCGTTTTCTGAAAACGAAATTCTATCGTATGTTCTTTTATATTTTCTCTGATCGATACATTTATTTATTCTTTATAGAAGAATATTAAGATTGTTGACCTTAAAATGCCTTCGTACTTACGTAACTCATTTTGAGATAGCAGTGACATGAGCATTAAGAATATGTTTTCACATACGGACAATAATTTAGTCAAGTAGCAGGTAGAACTGAACTTACATTGTCCACTTTGAAGAATCACTACGGTTGAAACGAGGATAAAAAGCCGAATTTATGCTGTTTCATTTTTGGGGAATACGAATGGAAATAGCGTTTATCCGTCGTATTCGTCCACAGTGAAACATAAATTCGCCTAAAGCGAATTGTGTTGATCCACAGCGAGACAATTTGACAAATTTGAATTTACTTATAACTTCCAACTATGGGGAACAACAAGTAACTCCAACATAAAAATAAAATAATTTCAATGTTTCTTCTGTTTTGTTATAAATACGTATCTGATAAAGTTATCTTATTGTTAGTAGTACGATGCAAGAGTTTTAGTTACGATGCAATCACTGGAAAATAAAGACTGTCCGTATATGTATATAATAAAAATCGTGGAAATAGAATAACAACGGATTGGGTTACTGACCAATCTCGCCCCACTATTAACGTATTACGAACGTTTTACAAATTAAAACCACTAAAAAGCTTTAGGCATTTTACCTGATTTTAGTAAGCACGGTTACGTTCGAATAACAGTAATACTGTTTTCAACTGTGCATTTTTGCACCCGGATGAATATATACCGAAGCAATCACTTGATATAAGTTTACCGTTTGACAAGGCACATCCTTGATAAGACCGTACTTACTACCGGTATTATATTCCAGTAATTATGGATTCACGAGGCAGTTATAATTTTCTACATGGCAACATAAGCAGAAAATGTAGAATAAGGTTTGTTTATACGATACTTTGTTAAAATTGACTTGAACTTTACTTAAAAGCTTAAAATGGAGTTAAAAACTTTGCCAAATATATACTCAAACATGTCTGATTCCGAATTATTTCGGTTTGATTTTTGGAGTGGGGAATTAACGATCGATAAAAGGTTCTAGCATCCTGAAATAGGTCAAGAATTTATAGAATAATATGTTTTCGTACGGCGCTTCGTTTTCAAGAAAATCGAGTGAAAAAGTTTGCCGAGTATAATTGAACTTGCCTGCTTCTGAACTAGGCAAAAGTAAATCAATAAGAAGTTATTCTGTTATTTCAAAATAAATCGAAAATATAGAATAAAATCATTTCATAGAAAGTATCGTTTCTAGGAAAATGAAATTTGAAAACTTATCGAATAGACGTGCAGCAGGTCTTAATTCTTAAAGTCAAGATTCTTAATTCAACGCATTAAACTCTATTTTCTTAAAAACGCAGCTTTACAGCTGCTAAACAGATGAATCTTGTTTTACATCTTTCGACTTATTTTTGCAAGTAGAGTAGTTTCCTGTCGGTTGTTTACTCATATTGAATTGGTAACTAGCCAAATTCACATACATTAAACGAATTCGATTCTCTTGAAAATCAGATAAATGGAAGAATGTTATTCTTTACTGCATACTTTTTACTTATTTTCGGAGATGGAATACCTCGTATTCCACATCTGTCCTTCAAATTTAATTTTCCGTATAATATCTCGTATAATTTCGTACAATATCAAATTTAATATATATATATATATTTGTCGGGTTATGGTTAGAATTAGGACTAGGGGCGTGTAGGGAATCTTTACTGAAATTGACCATCGTTGTTACGCAATCGAGGTAATATTTATTGGCACAAGTGTGGACACTACAGCGTTGATAAGTAACAACAATAAGTGGTTAGATTCGATAGGTTCAATAACGAATCCGCGGTCAACGGAATTGTACTTTTCTTCAAAGTCAAAGTCGGACTCTTCGTTAAAACGCGAGGTATTCAGTGATCGTAAAGACGTTATACTCGCTGATGAGATTGCACGAGAATGTTCCTCTCCGTCGCGGTTATGCTATAGAGGAAAACTATAATGGGGTGTGTCTCAGGGCACGAGATCATCGGATTCGTCGAGGACAACCCTCGTTCAGAAAGTGAGGGAAATGGACGTTGCTGTTAATTGGTTAATTTCTATGTATTTACTTAAAATTCTGCATAAGAGTTGATCGTAAATAATTTGCTAAATGAAAAAAAAAAAAGTTACTAGCGAGAAGCGTCGTTCGTGAGAAAAGCAGATTTCTCGTTTGAAGGACCTTAGTTAATTGTAATCCTAAGATTTATAGCGGGTCCTCAGGCTAGCTGAACATGTCCTGTGGCGAGCCTCGGGGCAGAGATCATTGGAATGTTTACTGTCAAGTGTCGCTACAACTATTTCTTTTTAAGAAGAGCTATACAATTATTCTATATCTCTATTAGGTAAAACGTTCATTCCGTAACCGCGGCTACGTTCGGCGACTAGTTGTCGTCTCGAGCCCAAGCCCATTATCGCATAATTCTCGGACAATTATAATCGGGTTGCCTTATAAGATTAAAGTGTTACGGATATTCCTAAAAATTCCGAAGGGAAGGCTCGGTCTACTTTCATCTCCGACATATTTATATATATATATATATATATAAATAAATAAATATATATATATATATATATATATATATATATATATATATATATATATATATATATATATTAAGGTTTTCACGTACGAAAAATTAAATTTATATATATTCTATACAATATTCTATACAGTAACATTCAAAAGCATTTTGCAGTAATATCTTCAATTGTAGCAGCGTACATATTCTTCCATTTAATTTCAATTTCGATTATGCTTTGCGAAAAGGCAGTAATTTCTACACTCGATAAGAACGTAAAATTAGAAATTTCACATTTTCAACGTTAGTTGATAATTTAACAGCAATTTAAAAGCAATTTTAACGAGCGTTCGATCTAATCTTCGAATCACGTGTTTTTCTATAAATGCATCGAACCACTTCGAAACAATGGTGGAAAGTTTTTACGATAAAATACAAATGTACATAAATATCTCGTTAATAATTGCCTAAATCGTCTAACAATATAATCACGCGTTATCCATTGCAACACGAACCAAATACACTTAACTTTCAGATTGTAGAAGTTTGTTAAAACGTTTTACCCAATATATAATTCGTTACATAATTTCGATACGAGATTAGATACTTCTTGTTTGAAACAAAAACAGCAAATAAAAAAATTGATTACTCCAAGTAACTTTATTTGAAAATAACGCTTGAGAAATAAGTATTATTGCTAGACTTGCATTTAATATCTTGCAAATAATATAATATATACAATCTCGCCATTACTAGTTTTCTTACAGGTTCTCCAGGAAGTAGGTATTTAAACTAAATGCTGCGATATAGAATGCCAGTCTCGTGAACGATTTAAGTTTCGAAATCTGTGTAAATTATCGCGTAGCATATAAAATGAGGTATGTGAGATATTCATAAACTGATTTCAGGGAATTTAACACAAGGTTATACGTTAATGCTTGAAAAGGGGAAAGTTTTTCTTAGAGTTGGGTTGTATACTACCGCACGAAAATTATCCTTTACACCACATTTAGATCATCAACATTTCGATACATTATTTCATTATATATTTCGTAATATACTTCAGAATATATATCGCAAGATATATTTTACTTACAACATTATTGCAATGATTTTATTCTTTATAATCATTATTGCTATCTATTTATAAGTATTAAGACATTCGTGTGAAATTTGACGATTAATATGCATAACCAAGTAATATACCACAATATGTAATATAAAATATGAATTATCAAGAAATGGATTAGTCGACCGAGATTTTATATTCACATAAAATTGTGTTTTAAGATACACAGTAAAAATGTATTAAATCTGCGATAACACAGGTAAATTAGTATAATGATTACGCTCCACTCCGCGGTCTTCTAATCTAAATCTCATAGACAAAATTTAGAATAAATTAAATAAGAAGTTTCGAAAAATCTGCACAAAATCTAAATCTGTACTGCAAAATCGTTTACAAGGTGCATGAAATTGAATAATAACAAATACAGTAATAATATGCTTACTATATGATAATAACATAGTAAGTAGCAAAATTTAATGCAATAATTAACAACGAACATAACAAGTATAGGTAATGATGAAGATAAATTAATTTCATTATAGAAAATTATTTTGAGATGATTATTATCATCATCATCGTCATCGTCATCGTCATCGTCATCGTCATCGTCATCGTCATCGTCATCGTCATCGTCATCGTCATCGTCATCGTCATCATTATTATTATATTGAATATGAATTCTTTATTTTGAATAAAATAATAATTTTTTGACGTTTTAATAATTTCGTAATGATTCTTCAAGGACGCTTAAGTTTTCATAAGTGTGCTAATACTTATGAACGGGAGCTTATAACAGTGTATTACAGTAGTATTGAGTTGCAGAATTGGATATTTTATTTTAACAAAGAAATTTAATGACTTAGAATACATGTACGTATATTATACATATATTACATATATTTATTACTGTATTACTTATATTACAGTATTAGCCCTTTAGTTTTAGTATATATAATTATGTATTGATATATTTCATTATTATTTGCTGATGTAATTATCGATTAATTAGTTAGTACGGAATCTTTTATTTGAAAGAATGTAGAAAGATATATATTTATTCAGGTGGAAAAATAATCATGATCTTTATTATTGAAATAGGAAATAACGAGAGTAGAATTAGATATTAAAGTCTGTATATGCAACAATAGCATTTACCGATAGCTTTTACCGAACCATTTCGAATATTTATCAGTTCCATTTTAACCAATTAATTGTACTCATCTTGTCCCGCGAGCGAGAGATACGGTCTGAAAGCGATTTTAAGAAATAATATGTATTGATCGAGTTGCGGGAATCCGTGAATTTACGTTACCGTTTAAGAAGATAAGAATTTAATTGAACAATTAATATAATTTACGTAACAGAATCTGATCTGGACGCTCTAGTTACTATCGTACTGGTTTAACCGTTGCCTTCGTTTCCAATGACCGTTTTGCAGTTAATAATGGCGTTAACTATAAATATGAAACTAACGGAAACAAGTCCGATAAATAAGTTTCTATTTATCGTAGAGACACTTTTATTGATCTAATAATTATCAAAATATCTTGAATATTTTTAGGTGATTTCACGTTGAATTATCATACTATGTCAATTATTTTTATAATTTCATTTGTAATTTATTAATTATTACCATTTTTTATTTTTTTTATTTTTTTTTATAGTTCACATCATTTACTTATCAATAATATTTATAATAATATTGTATTTATAATCATCTATACAAAAGTATTAAAATCATTAATTAATTAAACTAATATTATTCGTTTCTTACAAAATATCGTGCATTTATCATCTGCTTGAAAAGGCTTATACCTTTAAATCTGTTAGGTTAATCCTCTTATCTACTGAAATACCTTTTTTAATCAACGAGTGATATAAAAGTCAGAGTATCAAGAGAAATCCACTTATATATTCTCACATTATCTGTAATTAGAGGTAACTTAGTACCATGATTGATCGCTATACACGGTAATTGGAATTATAAAAATAACATTATATATAAAGAGAATAAAATTAGTGTAATTAGTTCAAAATCATAATTTTATTTTTATACTTCCATGTATAATTCGTTAATTATAATAATAATAATTTTATAATTTCGAATCACTTATTAATCAATAAATAATCGCTGTATACCTTCGGGGCATTTCAAGTTCGCTATCGTCTTTTATAAATACATATTTTTTATTACATATTTTTCGCTACACATTCCTTGTATTTCCTTGTTTCTTTGACTTTATTATGGTACGCTTATGGTCGCTATCTACGGGGTTCCGCGAAAGGAAATTGGCCATTCGTTTACCTTCTCGGTATATTATGTTAGAAGTAAAAGTCCCCCCCCCCCCTCCTCTCCCCCGCCACCCCCAGTAAGTAAGCCCACCACCTACAAACCCCGTCACTTAGATTCACTTTATTACCGTGGTCGCCTTCAATAAATTACAATCAGTAACAACAAGAAATTCCGATTCATGTAGATAATGGCGAAAATGTTTAACGGCGTTTACAACTGCCAACGTCTCTAGTTCATACGAACGATAACTGGATTCCGCGGGACTAGTTTTCTTACTATAATATTCTATTATCTGGTTTTTACCGTCAACCTTATGCATCAAAATAGCCCCGTATCCATGCGAACTAGCGTTAGTATGTAATTCTATCGGATAATTAGGATCGAATATCAGTCAGGACGGAAATTACCTTTTGCCTTATATTTTCATGTTTACCTGTCCAAGTTATGTTTTCGTTACCGGAAGTAAGTGAATATAAAAGTTTCATTACTTGTAAAAATTTAGGAACGAATTTTCGCAAGTAAGAAGCTAAGCCTATAAACTGTCTAAGCTGTCTGACGGCAGCGATCAACGGGTGTAGGTAGAAAACTCAAGGCTCGTATTTTACGCGGGTTCGGGCGAATTTCTCCGGTATGGATTTACGTATGGATTTACGTATGGATTTACGTATGGATTTACGTATACAAAATAAAGTACAAAATAAAGAGGTCTTTAGAAAAGAGCATTTCGCGAAATTGAAAGAAAATCCGGCGTTTACGAGGATATTTAATACAATGTACAATCTCTCTAGAGCTTGGTCTATCGAGTCAGCGATAATTAGAACGTTATCCAGATAAATAACAACATACGAATAGACGAGGTCGTCCAAGGCCTTGAGAAAATAGCCCTCTGGAAAACAGACGGTGCATTTTTCAATCCGAACGGCATCTTTATGTACTCGTATTGCTCGTTGGCGGTGAGAAATTCTATATATTCTGTAGAATTAGGATGAATGGGGATTTGATGGAACCCGCTGGCCATGTTCAGGCTAATAAAGTACCTCGTCTTTTGCAATTTCGTGACTTGATCCGCAATAAGAGGTAGAGGATATCGATCCGCGACCGTATTTTTATTTAGTTCTCGAAAATCTACGCACAATCTATCCGAGCCGTCCTTCCTCTTTACGAGTAACACAGGGCTCGCGAACCGTGAATTACTAGGCCTCTAATTAATTCGCTTATTCTCTCACGCACTACCCTTCGCTCTTTCTCGCTTAGTCTATAAGGACTTCTTCTTCGCACGGTGACGTTAGGATCGATTAGCCGTATTTCTAGCTGGGCCGTATTTACACGAGTACATGGAAAACTCGTAACGAATGAACTTTTGAATTTTTCGAAAACAGAAATCAAACGACTTTTATCATTACCAAGTACCTTATGAAGTATCAACTTCATAAACATCGATCTCGTTTTCAGCGATTTTGTCACAGACATTAACAACATTTGTTTTACAAATAGCGAGGCGAGATATTTTGTGTAATATTCGCGTTAAAACCTTGGCTTAAAATTTCACGACCAATCATGATATATCATATTTTAAGTAACTGTCAATAAGGACATGAAAAATTATCTCCAATGTAAAACCATTAATACATACTATGGACAAAATTTGTGATGTACATTTAATACAAGTGTTTCCTATTCCTCGCAATACTGTAAGATCATTCGATCTTTTGCCGGAAAATTTCGATGCTGAATGCATCTTTAATTAGTAAGCATTCAGCTCGCGAATCGAAGTTAAATGGGAACGACTCACCCAGATAACTTAATCTACCAGTTGGAGTTTCCACTACGCAGTATGGATGTCACAAGATTGGCAAGCGGCTGCGGTAATTAATGGCAACGGCTTTAGGTTCGATAACGAATTCACGGTCAACGGGATAAGAAGATGTACTGTGCTCCAAAGTCTAAATCGGACTCGACTTACTTCTCGCGATACAAGGATTACTTGACTAACTCTCTATTGAAACGTAGATTATTCACCGATCGTACAGACACTAGATAGCCGGCTAATGAGACAGCAAGAAAGGGAATGACTTTCCGTCACGATGACGCTGCAGAGGATAACTATGATGGGGTGTGTCTAAGGGCACAAGATCATCGGATTCGTCGAGGAAAGCCTCCGGATCGGAAAGTGAGGGAAATGGACGTTCCTGTTAATTGGTTAATTTCTATGTTGGTGGTTAGAAAAGGATGCTAGCCGCCCTTGAGAGAAAGTTGCTAACTGGGAAGCGTTCGTTCGTGAGGAAAGCAGATCTCCCGTATCTTCATAGCGGATGCTCAGGCTAGCTGAACATATACTGTGAATGATACATCGACATCTGGCGATCATGTTGCCCGAAGAATAGGGTCTGTGTGTGGCGAGCCACGGGGCAGAGGCCGTTGGAATGTTTACTGTTAAGTGTCGATACAACTATTTCTTTTTTAGGAGAGCTATGCAATTCTATACCTCTGTTAGGTAAAACGTTCATCGTTTGTGACCGCGGCTACGTTCGGCGAATAGTTGTCGTCTCGAGCCCAAGCCCATTATCGCACAATTCTCGGACAATTATAATCGGGTTGCCTTATAAGATTAAAGTGTTACGGATATTCCTAAGAATTCCGAAGGGAAGGCTCGGTCTACTTTCATCTCCAACATATGTAATATTATATATTACAATCCTGCTTATAATATATTGTTATATTTATTAAGTACGTTATTACTATTATTATCATTGTAAAATACCGAAGATTTTATGGAAATGGCACGGCTGTTATTCCTTAGAGGGGGAGCAACGATCGCATAGGCACTATCGGTTTCCATTATACGTCTCGATTCTATATTGTCGATCGCCTATTTGACGGGGTTGAACGATAGACGCAAGTATCAGAGGTGGAAGGTTGAAGCTTAGGGAAATGGAGATTGTAACTACAGCTCGGTTAGAGGTATTGCATCGTAATGTTCCGTTGTAGTGTACTGTTGCTCGTAAGTATAGTTCATAAGCATTGTTGATAAGTATAGTTCATAAACATTGGTAATCTGTGATGATATCATTGATAGCTGATAATGCGTCTAGACAATTGAAACGATTTGCGATAACATTATTTAGATTTATTTGAAGTGTACAAATTAATGATAAATTGATAATTAGAAGCTATAATTAGAAGCCTGGTATAGTAATTACAAAAACTATTGGCACATACTGTTATTCTCCAATTAAGCAGTCTTTCGTCAGATTTTGTTCATCAAATTTTTCTAACCATATTAAAGTACTACTGATATGAGAATTATATGAAATGCAGTATATTTGAACCTAATTAATTAGCATGTAAATGTTATAATAAATGGAATGGTATGCCCAATAGTTTCTGTAGTCACGTGTGCCTTTTTATGCAATCACCAAACTATAATAATAAATTATCTATTAAAAAGCAGCAACATTATATTTTCCTATCTAGCGTGTATATGCTATTTGCTATATAAATATCGATGATTTTAATATCGGAAGTCAAATTACAAGTGTGAGAGATCTGGAAGATCTCTCTTTATCTAATTTATAATCAAAAGATTAAAAAGTTAAAAAACCAGTTTTATTGTTACGTATTAGCTTCGAAAAATTAATTCAATTCGACCATAATAGACTATTATATGAAATTAAAGTTTATAAAAACGTAGTTATAATAATTTATTCTTAATTTTGTAAAAATATACATCAAAAGTAAACAAGTGTCTGAATACTTTTTAAAGTAATTTCAGATATAATAATTTTATAATAAAATAATTTTAGAGTAATGCACACTTTGATCGATCTGTATGAACAAGACACAGATGTTACTAAAACACGTGGTAGAATAAAAAGATCCAGGACGACTTTATTCTCTGTTACAGTTATCCTTCAATATTATAACTGCCTGTTATGCATGCAGCTATATCAAATATTATGGAGCAGTTATTATTACCTAAGGAATCCATTGTTTTTAGCTCACTTGGTGGTAAAACTGTTATATGTACAGTAGATATGATGGAGATGGATGTAATAAATTGATAGATAGACTGTTGTGATTAACTGAAGCAATAATATTTAATATTATTTAACACTCGGATGAATCGTATATTTAATTTCAATACGAGATTGATATAGTTTTAAATGAATAATTATTCCACAACAAGATCATTAAAGATCATTAATTCATACGTTTTAGTAACATTCGTGCATTGTCAAAACAAGTGAATTAACGTATTCAAATACATACGAGCTGCATTGTACGTAATTAAATCCGACGTAAACATTGTAATTTGGTTTAGACACATGTTAGATTATTTAATCTCATAGTATTTAATTTTAATTGATATTCTACACTTTATACCATGTATGTTATTAATAATAACATGCGCATATTTTGTTATATAGTATACTTTAATGTCACAATCGCCTATCATATATATGTGATATCATATATATTTTAACAAATTAAAAACTATAGAGGAGATTTGTTAATGAAAATAGAAATCAGGAATACGAATGGAATAAAATTTAGAACATAGATAAATAAATGTTACGGATGTAAGTGCAATGAAATAAACCAGCCTATTTGTACAACAAACTGAAATGTTCCTAGTTTAAAATATTGTTCATCCTTGTAAGAAGTAACCAATTTTTGTTCTCTTTCCATCAATGACGATGATATGTATTACGTGCAAATTCTGTCAAACATTTTTAAATACAAAGTGTAAGAATTGTAAATATTAAAAGGAAAATTCAAATTAATTTTCATTGAAATTTCATCGAAACTTCGGAACAAAGTATTTAATTCTTTGATTCGATATAAATTGATATATTTTTAGACATTTACAATTTCTATTTATTTGCAATTCATTAAATTACGTGTTACAAAAACTGTTGCCGTTTAATATTTTGCGACTATTAATAGTGCTTAAAGAATTTATAGCTAGAAAATAAACTATGCATTAAAGGACCGTATAAAATAGTACGTAGCAATTGAAATGCTGCACAGAGATGTTTCCAAGATTTCATCGGCAAATTATTTGGTCGTTGACCCAATAGAAGTGAAATAGAAATACGTGTGTGTCATTGAACCTCCATGAAAGAATTATGTTATGTCATTCTATCGAGAAATAAATTCGATGATATCCCGATAAATTTATAAATATATATATAACCCTTCATCCCTTTTGAAAGATTTATAATAAATCTTTATTTTTATCTGTATTTAATCATATACATGTCAAACAGAATAAATTAACGACGCAACTATAAATATGTTTCCTTCAAATATTCGAATTATCATATTATGCAAATTTTCCTTCTTTATGTCATACTGTTGTGAGAAATTTATATGTTTCTAATGGATATTTCCATTTTGAAATCTCATTAGTTAACGCTGAGGAAATTTTAATAAATCTTCTGACGAGAATTTGAAAGCAGAATAATTATTTGCAGAAAGAAGAATGTGTTTTTTTAATTAAACATGAGAACATGTAGGTCAGAAAATTTTACCCAGACGCGAATACAACGTAGAACCAGAGAAAATTAATACTGGCTATAAAACCAGTACGTAATCCTCTCAGATATTAAACCGTTAACGTAATTTATTTTTCCTCTTCACTACTTTAAATTTTATCCTGTTTTTATCCTGTCGCCAACTTTTACAAGATATCAATCATTTTTCATAAATTTTCACAAATCTAATTTCCATAATGTACATAGTATTACAATATTTATAATATTATATCTATATATCTTGTATCTATATATTATCTTTGTATATTATATTGTATTAATAAATATTTTTACGTTATCTCTTATATACGTATACATCTGCTAAATACTATAAAAAACACTACACTTTGAATGTATCAAATATTTGTATATCGTCTCTTCAATTCTTTCTTAATTAATAATATTGTCTTTAAAATTGTACATTATTGATTATGACATTATTTTTACTCCTATTATGGAAATTGTTAATTTTAGTCATCATTCTTATGGATCTGAATACATTTGTATGTGTACATTATTTTCGTTATAGTCTTCTCTAATATTATCATATTACAATAGACAGATTCATTGGTTATTAGTTAGACATATACATACATTTTCTTTCCAACTTCAAATCTTAGTGCAGAAATTGCAGATTTGTATCTGTAGTCAATGATTGACCGGATTTGAAAGTAGCATATAAAAAATGACTGTTGCAGTTTTTCAGCAATGTCATATGATTCTTACAATATGACGACCAGATGCGTAAGTAGATGTGTAGAAAAAAGGATGAAAATAGTATAATAAATAAGAACAAGTTATATACATATATAGATAATATATGTACGCTATATATATATACACTTATTTATTATATATATAATATATAATAAAATTCAGAGTTAACTGGATGGTAGTTCAACATTTTTGTGCAATTTTTTATGAAATGTATACTTTATGCTCTACGGCGTTATACGCATATTGAATTTTATTAACTACGCATACTGTGTGTTGCAGAATTTTGCAGCATAATATGAAAGTTAACTTAAATTATATTTATATATTCATACATAGTAGTATTTAATAATTAAGCACTTCCTCGCTCAAAATGTCTTATAAAATTAAATAACAGAACGATAGCTAGTTGACAGTATAACTAATAACGTTAGAGGATATTGTTGTTTTAAAAGAATGCTTTAGAATTCGATCATTCTAGTTGATCAGAAGAAAATCAGAAGACGTGTTGAACGCTGAATGCATTTTTTGCACATTTTTACGTATTTGCGTATCTTCGATATTATTCTGTCTTTGATTTGATTGACATGTCTGATGTCAAGGTTAATATGTCCTTAACGTTTTCATATTCTCAATACAAAATATAGTTTTATAATGAAAGGTTAATTTTTGTTGTTATCTATATATGCAATGTAAACGATTTTTAAAGTGACTAAAAGTGTGTCTTGTTACCTGTATGTAACCACGATAACAGTGTTTTATCGTCGCATGTTTGCAGTCAGTGTATTCTATATGTTAGTGTTTCTTCTTCATTATTTTTTTAATATTAAAATAATTTGTACTTTTGAGGAAAATTTTTAACATCAGTTTGGTAAATAAAAGAATTATCGTTAGATATATAATAATTAAAGAATCTTATTAACTTATTAAATTTGGTTATAGGATTCTCTTGAAACTTATTTATATCACATTAATTTCTCAAGTTCAGATTATCACATCGTAGATATTAAATGTGTCGTTAGTTTTTTCACAAAACTTCATCAACTTATTATCTACTGCTAAAAGGCTCATGTATTTGGATCGGTCAAGTTACTCCTCTTTGTAGCTATGTTATGTTAAAAAATACATTCTCTTATTTAGTAAATAACATAAAAGTCAGAAAATCGACAAAATTATCCTGTAATTCTCTGTTCCTGTAATCTTCAATTGCATGTTACATGAAGGCGATGTGAGGCATATCTTGCGAATGTTAAACGCGTATATTCTTGAGAATATTAAACGTGTTGCCGAAGCATGAAAATAATTTTATAGAAAGCACAATTTCACAAATGAGGTAATATTATTACAAATTACCAGCGCTAGTAAATTTTCTTACGAAAGGGCAAAAAGTTAATCGGTTATCCTATTCGATTTAAAATTGTAAGAGCTGTTGGTATAAAAGTTTACAACGCACAACTTGTCAGTTGTCAATTCAGTAATATTATTCGCTGATAAATTATTGTGCAAGAAACACTAGAAGCTTCGAACAATAATGCAACTATAAAGATCATGTACGTGAAAGCCTTGAAAATCTTGCTCAAACGACAGTAGAAAGTTTATTTGCAATGTTAGAAACAAGGGACGTGATTCACACAAAGAGCATCGTTTCAGGGTGCTATTGACACAACCGGCAATTCAGTTCCCATTATTTTGTTCTCAATTAACTTAGGTACCTGATACGAGCATTTCATATTGCAAACTTCTGTCCTCAAATATTTTTCAGTACAGTAGGCGCCTTCTTATCCGATCTCCCTTTAACCAATCAGAAATTTTCATTGAAAACTTATCTCAACAAAATATAGTAGCTCATAAAAACGAACGAACGAAAATATCATAGAAATTTTTTATATACCTATATATTATGTGTATTATGTGAAATATTTTGAAATTTCATTAGTCTTATAATGAGACACGACAATCATAATTATATCGATAAAATTTGAGATCAATCTGCAAGTCTATATAAAGCTTATGGCACAATAATCGCAAATATGCATCAATTAAAAGAGTATTACAGCACGAATAGCAGTCTTAAATTAATATGATTAACGACAAAGATAGTTTTACGAAATACTGTGCATTACTAATATAGTAAATAATAAGTATTTTGACTGTATAAAATTATAATCATCTGATACTCGCTTTATAATCTCTGTACATGTAATAAAATATCACGACGCGATTAGATTGACTAGATCAAAAGCCAATATGCAATAACAAAGCTGACATTTGGATTCGTTAAACCTGATACGACTTGATTAATTCGTTAACTTGGCAGGCTTATATTCAGATTCTTTAATTTCTGAAATCAGATGAAGGAGGTTCCTCTCAACTGTTACAAAGATTTCGATATTAATGCTAGTAATATTTACTTATATTTTTATAATTATTTTTATAACACGTTCTTTCAACAAGTACTGAAACTGTAAAATATTAATTCCTGTAAAATTCTTCTAGCGGAGTTCAACACCCACGCGGATGGAAGCTGGAGGATGCGCCAACACGGTATGGATGACGGAAGAGAGAAGTTATCGATCTTCCGCCGTAAACACGGTCGAGGAGGCACGGTTTAAAAGAAACGTCCAAGATACTGGTGCTTAGAATAGTTGCGAAAGAACGTTTATGCAATACCTTAAGGATTAGAGACGACATTCTTTCGCTTTATCGACCATAACAGAGCCGATCCTCGCTGTCGAAGATTATACGTTCCGTGAATCGTACGAGCTGGCCATCGTTGACGTAATTTAAACACCGTATCAAGGACCTTAAAAGTATTATAGTTCCTGTCGAACGAGCATCTAGTATCGAGATAACGAACCATTATTTTCCTATAGCACGTCATCATACACCGTTTTATCGCATTTTCGACAATAGGTTCGATCGCGCGATGTAACACGCGCGATGTAAACGTGTGTCACGTTTATCGTCCCACATGTGAAATGAATTTTACTTTTACGGTGCATGATTTTCGATATCAAGACTCCGATGAATTTTAACTTATCAACTAGGCTCATCCTTTGATCAAAAGCTTCTATAACCGATCAAAGTTAACGACAGAATCACCACAGCAATAGCATAGGCGCAATAATTGATTCGAAATTTTTTCTACAAATTTCATACATTTACAATGGCACACTATTAGAGATTTGAATAATTTTTTGTTAAATATACGAATGAAGATTTATTTTTCTCCTGGTACCGTGTATCTTTTCACGTAATTTTTCATTCTGATTTCTGTGGTATAAATTTGATATCTTCCTCGTCGGTAGTTCTAGTGTGTTAATCGAAGACAAATTAATTTCGATTAGGAACCTGTTAGCCGATAAAATATAGTTTCTTAAAAAATCACACTAAATGCTTTATAATCCGATTAATTTCAATTGTATCCACTTACGACACAAAAAATGGTGAATATTTTTGAAATATAGATAAATGAGAATGAAAAAATTGATACCGAAGAGTCTGGCAGATTTTAAATAAAAGAATTCCAAAGTAAGTCTAAGTCTAGAAAGTGGTCTAAGTCTAGAAAGAAATACCTTCTTAATAAATGTCATTACCAAGTAATATGAAAGATTACGCTAATTCCATGTGAACTGATAACAATACAATTTGATTTGCCATTCATTTTTTATTTCATAAGCATAGAAATCTCTGGTTAAAGGTCGACTACTTGCTTAATAGGTTAAAAGTTAATTCATAAATCGTGCGATATTTAAGAGCAGAACAATGCAAAGAAACTATAAGACAATTAAAAAAAAATACTTTCTTATAATGCGTACACAATTGTCACGCACAGGTAACTAGAAGACCATGTAGAAGAATAATAGCTGTGAAAGGTTACATGCAAATCGAAAGCAATGTGCATTCCCCCAAGGTGTAAGTATTTATACAGTAGATAGCTGTAGATAATAACATCAAAAGCTTCGATAAATAAAAAAAAAATATCATGTGTGAATTTTCGCAAAACGCAATTTGTTATTATAGTATGATATGATATAATATAATATAATAATTTTTGTAACCTCTATATACATTTTCAGATTCGTTACAAACGTTGAGCAGTGTAGTCATGATATATGTGTTTCATTGCAATACTGGTGAAATTTCAAAATGTTACGTATAGCAAATAGAATAGATCGATAAAAATTTCTGCAAGTGCATAGAGTGGCCTCCATGAGTCACAACGTGTGGACGATTTTGTCGATTTACATCAACAATTCACGAGTGTTACCAAAATATATAGATCAATGACAAATTAATAATCAAAGCCATATTTATTATCTTCTTGTGGAATTATTAGATTTTTTAATTACGTATAACGTTTAACGAGATAAATATGTCACATAAATGATACGTGATACGTTTTGCATATGCCCTTATACATAAATATGCAAAATTTATAGTCTCTTAATCATTCTAACAAACTTTTATCTTTATATAAATTTCGTTCTTCTATTTGCATTCTATAAAAAAGCACATTTGCATAAACGTCAGCAGTGTCATAACATGTACAACGTACATATCTATAAAAATGTTGTACGGTAAGTGTTGGAAAACTTTCATGAGCCACTGTGTGCAAGTAGTACTTGACGTAACTGACAAGTAAAACATACATGGTGAACAAAGGAAAGAGAGAAAAAGGAAAAGAAAAAAAAGAAAGAAAGAAAGAAAGAAAGAAAGAAAGAAAGAAAGAAAAAAAGAAGTCTTATAATGCAAAGTGTAACAGCAGGTAGAACCGCAGAAAAATTTGATCCGATAATCGCAGGAATATCAATGAGCCGGTCGCATTCTCCGATTACAAATAGTTGTTGTTGCGACACACGGCAGCCAGAACGTAATTTGGGTTGCACGTTCGCGATGTGACTGTTAAAACAAACGAGCAACCGGCCCGTGGCTGTTCGCTTCGAGAACATCAGAGCTCGCAATGGATGGCAGCTATTAGTATCTGGTGCACGCCCGAAAATTGCTGGCGCTAACTTTATCACCGTGGTCAGTGAAACTGTTGATTATTGCCGGTTACGGTTTAAACGGTATTGGACCATGCTGTAACAAATCATTGGAACGCATCGATTGCCCGGCTAAGTTTCACGCGATTGCTTTTTTCACGCACCGTTTTCAGTGTGCCGATGGCTACGATTAAACACGAAATTTCGAATAATTTCATACTGGCAGAACAAAGGCAGATAGAAAATTGTTAACCTGTTAAATAGACCATTTCTTAACCAGAAACGTTTAAGATTGATGAATTAAAAATTTAGAAAAAGAACTAACCTTAGTTAAATTAATTACAGTATTTGCAAATATACGTATATAAGTAGCCGTAGACGTATAATAAATTCGATATTTCCGAAAGGTAATTACGTAACACTTCGTAATGACAACTCGTTATCCACGTTATGACGTGGCGGAAATCCCGCGATCTTGCGGAAAAAGCGAATATCTCATTGATAATATGCGGAAGCGATATAGAGATGTCATAACATCGGTCAGTGGTCAAAGTTTACAACTTCCGATTGCAACAATTAATATCTAAACCCTCGTCCAGAATCAGTTCTTCGTTTGTAGTGAGATTTCTAAAAAGATCGTATCCTTGTAAAGGGGAACAGTTATAACTTACTTCTAATCTATATTCTGAAAACTCCGATTTTATGACTCATTGTTGAACAGGTAACAATGATAGGAACTGATTTGAAAAAACTGCCGTAAGTGCCCGTATGCGTGTGGAATGCGTACGACCTTAGCCATGGTTAGATCAATTGAATGTAAATCTAGAATAAAGGTCTATTTAGAATTTTGGTGAAGTTACCGCGTTATACTGTTTCATAAGTTTCAAACACGTAACGTGCTCCTTGTATTCAACATTACATCTCACTTCTGACGAAATATCTGCAATCTGTGTGTACTGAAATGATCTACTAATTCAACTTTGATGAAAATGCGCTATACAGCAGCATTCGAGGTTTTATTCCAGGTTTTCCACTTCATCTAATCGGTGACTCTACTTAATGTTTTCATCGAAGGTTGTAAATTTTAACCACTGTCCGATTTTATGATGATATTTTCACCTATTATACGTTCAGATATTAGTCCATCGTCACCATGAAAGGGTGCGGCTAAAGTAAATATCTACAACAAATATTGCAAGAATTGTCCGATTCTAAAATAAGTTCTAAAATAGTTCGCTGATATTTCAAGTAGCGCACGCTTTAAATTCTTCCTCCATTTCGCTAGATCTCGAATTTAATTTATTATGAATATAGAGCTTTATCGAAGTGTTGCTTCCTGACCTAAATAATATAATCAACCATAAGGAAACCTTAAAGGAATTTAATAAAACAAAGTCGTAAGAAAAATTGAACAAGTTACGTATTATTGGTATAAACATGGATTAAGTTTCGTAATGAGAACGAATCGTAAGAAGATGTGCTAATTCCTGATAAATTTGAAATTGAAACGGGACACGTGGAACGTGCTACATCCCACAATTGCGAATATCTTGCGTGTCATCGACACCTATACTCGCGAATAATGCCAACCAGATTGTCCTCCTTACAACTTACCGTTCGTTTCGAAGTGGGTGTTGTGCATTGTCAAGATTTGTAATACAATGTGACATGAATTTTAAACCGCGCAACTTGTCAGTCGCGGAAGTTATCGATCACTATGCGATCACGTAGTATGGTAATAAATTGTTATATTGACACAATTTTTGTATGGTTAAAGCGAACGTTACCTAATATGATATAAACAGGCTTGGATCATTAGTAGTCCACCGAGAATTTTCTATTATCTCGCGAAAGTATTTCAACCAGAGACCAAAAATAATAGATATTTTTAAAAATTTTGAGTAATGATAATCGCTTAAGTTTTTTTTTTTTTTTTTGTTTAAATGGAAAACAGCAATCGCTAAATCTTAATAAAATACCTTAGGAAATTAAATGATTAAGACGTATGAATTTTTTAGTATCTTGCTTACGAATAACTATTAGAAATAATGAAAAATCTTTTGATTATACCGATAATCAGTGTTGGTGACCGAAATTATTTTTGGTTTCGATGGAAAATATTTTTTGATTACCGATAACTAAAGAGGATTTCATAGATATAATAATAATTATTTGTAACCAAAAACAATTTTTCTTATGAACGATGGTTACCGGTAATCAAAAATTTCTTAATCATTTGTAATGATTACTCATGAGCAAAATCATTTAAACTAAAATATGAATTAAACTCTACGAAGATCACAAAATTATTTAAATAGTCACTTTTCTGTTATTTCAATAAATATTAATATTTAGTGGGACCATCTTTATTATTATTGTGCCAATTATGTTTAAAGCAACTATTCATTCTCCACACTAATTTGCAATAAATGCCTTGTAACTTTTATACACATTTCCACGTTAGTTTTAAATTCTAATATTATAATCATGACAACGTGTTTCATTATAGTGCTAATAAAATTTCGAAAATTTTCATATGAAATACATGATAGATTCATAAAAACGTTCTATGGTAAGTATGTAAATACCTTCGTGAGCTACTGATATAATAATAAAATATAACTTTACTGTGATCAATTAGCAAATTATTTCGCACGAATACAAGATATTTTATAAATGATAATTCTTCATAAAAAAAAAATAAATAAATAATAATTAAAAAACATTGACAACAAAGAATAAATTTTGTTTAAATAAGGCTTCATTCTTTTTCTAATATAATTTCTAATATAATTGTATAATATCTAATTAATAATCTAATCTAATTAATAATTTGCAATATATAATGGCAATTATAGTGATTTACTGTTGCAAATTATTAAAAGAGATATTACATGTTAAATTCCTACAAATAATAAATTAGTATTTTGATTCAATGTTTATATAACTATAGTACATTTGCTAAATTAGTTTTGCTATTAGTTTTCCATCGTTAGAAATAAATGCGGTCATTTAGTTTATTTTATGGCTTTATCCATCAGTTTCATAGAATATAACATTCCACAAAATTAAATATATTGGCGATTCATTGAGAGTTTTCTATGCCCAAGTGCTGAATAATTCAATACTTTTAAAGTTCAATTATCACAAAGAATTTACATTTTGCAAATTAATATACACTATATGCGTTAATCATGCAACATTATGTAAATCACAAAAAGATAAAGTACCATGAATGATAATTAAAGAAAAAAGAAAGTCCGGATCATCAATTTACCGCCAGCATCTTAGTATATCTGTGAGTTAACGTGTCAATCGAAAATGATGAATCGAAGTCAATCGTATCCAGTATACAACTTATGAAATGCGACTAATGAATGAAAAAAGTAGTGGAAGTTATGGTGTCGCGATCTCGTTCATGCGGCCCCGTTCCTTCTCCATATAAGAAGGCATACAGACATTTTTCGTCTTTCCGTCAAATAAATTATCGCCGAGGAATGCAGGTACCCTTGCATCGGGAAAATAACCGTCGAACGAGTTAAACTGTAGCAAACATGAAGTTGCAAATTAAGCACAAATTTAAATCACGAAAAAATGTGAAAGATACACTACCGGTTAAAGGAAGTATTTAAATAAAAGAATCATTAGCACTCTAATAAAATACGACTGTCATGATTATAATGGTAAAATATAAAACTTATTTAAAAGTGTATATACAAATTACAGGATACTTATTGCAAACATTTAAATAAAAACTTAGTATACATTATGAATAATGGTCTTAAACACATAAATATTGCTAACTACGATCTCGTTAAATATTGCGATTTACTAACGTAATGAATAGACTGCGGATTGTTCATGCATTTATAGGAAATTTGAAAGTAAGAAATTGTACAGAATTCAAATGGTATAAAAAATACGTGAAATATTTAATATATAGTGTGTTCCATGATACTTAATACTTAAAACAATTCTTGGTAATTATTTAGAAAACTGCCACCGTCTTGAATTTTTATGCTTTTCCAATATGTTGTCGGGCGCATGATTCTAAACAACTTTTTCCTGCACCACTGTAACCAGTGTAACCACTGCTCGGCCTTAATATCCGAGATATTTGCAAAAATCTTGTCGGTACCATTACAGTGAATTCTGCCTATTGTGCGATTATGCGTCCGAGACAGCGTATGCTGATTGTCGACCGCTGTGAAGTCTAATCCAATAAAATAACTAATTATAGGCAATCATAGGCAGGATTCACTGTAATGGTACCAACAGTTTTTTTTTCCACATATCTTGAAAACTACAAGAGTCCGGCAGTAAAAAATTGTTAAAAAAAAAAGTTGTTAAAAATGTTGATTTCTACAACATATGAAAAAATTATGGAAATCCAAAACAGCAGCTTTCTAAATAATTACACAATTTTCTATATAAATTCTACTTTTTTTAATTACATTCCCAAAAATATCAATTTGCATAAAAATCCAGAATTTAGTAATAAATAATTTCTTGCTTAGGTATTCTTGTGATCTGTACAAAATATATGTATACTTGTACTAGGTATCTTGTAATTTTTATATATTTTTTCAGATTCGCTTCAAACTTCACCAATATAATCATAATAGTCGAATCTCATAACAGTGTTAACGGAATTTCAAAATGTTTCGTACAACACACATAATATATAATATCAAAAAATATGTGCATAACTGTTCAAATGTTTTCGTGCGCCTGTGCATGAATAAGCAAAAAAAGAAGAAGCGAGAGAAGGAAAAATGACAAAGATTAGCTTCGCGATCTCCATCTAATACCGTAGGGTCGATCAATGAGAAACAAGCTTATCGTATAATCGCAAAGCCGACCCATGAAATATCGAGCGATAAGATATGTTGGATAGACATCCTATGGTGAAACGTTAGTATTCCTTTCACTAAAGTGGTTCTCAAAGATGAAAAGGTGTATGTAGCCGGGTCTGATAGTCGGAAAACGGTTTTTACACGGTCGAAACCCTCGTCCTCTGGCAATACACTTTTACTGTGACGCAATCCACCTGCTATGTACATTTCTCGAGGGAACGTGAAATGCAAGCGACAGTATAAAGTACGAGAAGCAGACTTACCGTTCAGGTGTCGCTGCTTTTGTTTGAGGATGATCTCTCCCAGATAGCAGACGTTACTCCTCGCGAAAGATATACCAATTTCGTTCACAGTCCTCATGTTCGTCCGGTAAACGCTGACAACAAAAAGGAAAATTTCATGTTAAATAGAAAGAATATAGTATTACGAACATCAATACGTGACTTCTTCGACGCTTTTAGAATTTCGAGATCACACATCAGACTATATCGGTATTTCTAGATTTTTCATTCTGGGATAGGAAATTATCTATTGTATGATTTTGTTGGGAAAATCAGGAACATACAAAATTTTTGTGTATACCTTAAATCTAAGAGACTCATTTTATTAAAATGTTCTTCCATTGAAAAAGATTTTTATTTTATGGAATTTAGAAAAGTTTATGTAATTTCAAGAAACGAATAAAAATAAGTTTACATAAATCAATAATTTGTATATTTACTTCCTTTTTTTACATAGAATTAATAGTAAAATTATTGTTAATATTCTCCTGTGTGAATTTTTTTCAATTTAAATTGTCGTTTAAATAGAATATTTTTTTGTATTTATGCAACAGTTAAACAAGATTATGAACTTAAAGACACCTTTTAAAAACTTTAAATTAATTTTTAAACTAAAGGTTTCATCTATCTCCATATACGATTTGAAATTTAAGATAATACCTGAACTATCTTTGTTAAAAGTCATACGGAACCTATTATAGAAAGAAACTGAAACTAACAGTTCAACATAAGATCATAATTTATCAACTATCAATTAATTTCCTTAATAAAACTATTTTTATTAGAATTAATTTGTTTTAATTTGATTTAATTTGCTTAATTTTCGACATTGAAATAGATGCTTTTATTTTACTGTTATATTTATGTTATATTACTGTTATTTATGTTATATATTATGTTATGTTATATATAGGTTCTTAAAATATGAAAATGAAAAGTCTTGTAAATATTTAAAAATTTCACGTAATGCAATATACTTTTATTCGAAAATTTCGTTTTCTTAACTTAGAAGTTAGAAACTGTATTTTGTGTCTCATGTCGTAGTTCTAAGAACTTAAGCTCGAGCCCTAGTTTATCGTATTTTGAAATGGCAGATCCCAAGAGCATAGCACAATGAAAAATAGTCTTAAAGTTATATACTCCTGAGAATCATGTAATTTTAACACGTTCCTTATATTGAACATTAGCAATTAATAGTAGTAATTAGTCCGTTTGTATCATGTAACCAATTGCATTTATTACACTATGTCCTTAGAAAATAGTATGAACAAATATTTAAAAATTATCAATTACAAGTGTATATATATATATAATGTCAGGGTGATGTTAGGGCTTGGATTAGGGGCGTATAAGGAATCTCTTCCTGGATTGTTCATCGTTGTTGTACAATCGAAATAGCGTTTATTGTCAGAGATACAGATAATACAAGATCGACACAAGAGACCGCGGTAATTAGACGCTAATGACAATGATCTTAGGTCCGATATGACGAATCCACGGTCCACGGGTATACTTTGCTTCAAAGTCTAAGTCGGATTCGACTTACTGCTCGCGATACAAGGATCACTTGATTAACTCTTGGCTAAGGCGTGGATTATTCACCGATCGTACCAACATCCACTAGGTACCTGGCTAATGAGACTACAAGAAAGGGAATGCGTTTCCGTCACGACGACGCTGCGGAGGAAAACGATGATCGGTTGTACCTAAGGGCACGAGATTATCGGATTCGTCGAGGAAAGCCATCGCTCAAAGGGTGAGGGAAATGGACGTTGCTGTTAATTGGCTAATTTCTATGTTGACAGTTAGAAAAGGATGCTAGCCGCCCTTGAGAGAGAGTTCCCAGGGGGGAGTGTCGTACGTGAAGAAAGCAGATCTCCCGTATCTTCTCGTGATAGGTGACAAATTTACGGGCTGGCAGAACAAAGACCGTTTGTCAATCTGGAGGATTTCAGTTAACCAAATCTTAAGATTTGTAACAGTTACTCAGGCTAGCTGAACATAAACTGTGAATGATGCATCGACATCTGGCGACCATCCTACCCAAAGAATGGGGTCTGCGTGTGGTGAGCCACAGGGCTGTTGGAACGTTTATTGTCAAGTGTCGGTACGGCCAATTCTTTTATAGGAGAGCTATATCTCAGTTAGGTGGAACGTTCATCCCGTGACCGTGGCTACGCTCGGCGACCGGTTGTCGCCTCGAGCCTAAGCTCATTCTCTCAAATTTCAAATGACTGTGTCTGGGTTGTTTCGTAAATGTTACAGTATTGAGATTTTCCCAAGTAATTCCAACATATATATATGTCGGAGATGAAAGAACACCGGACCTTTCCCTTGGAATTCTTTGGAAAATTTCCCAATTTTCCAATTGTCTTTATAAATTAAACCGAATTGTTCGAGATTTGCGATAGTGAGCTACGTAGCCACGGTTACGGGATGAACGTTTTACCTAACAGAGGTATAGAATTGCATAGCTCTCCTTAAAAAGATATAGTTGTACCGACATCCGACAGTACACATTTCAACGGTCTCTGTCCCGTGGCTCGTCACACACAGACCCTATTCTTCGGGTAAGATGATTGCCAGATGTCGACGCATCATTCACAGTATATGTTCAGCTAGCCTGAAGACCCGCTAGAAATCTTAGGATTTAGTTAACTAAGATCCTTCAAATTGACAAACAGTCTTTATCCTAACAGTCCGTAAATCTGTCACCTACTACGGGAAAATACGGGAAAACTGTTTTTCTCACGAACGATGTTTCCCGCTAGCAACTTTCTTTCAATGGCGGCTAGCATCTTTCTCTAACCACCAACATAGAAATTTTTTCTTTTTTTTTTTTTTTTTTTTAATTAAATTAGATTATTTACGATCAACTCTTATACAGAATTTTAAGTAAATACATAGAAATTAACCAATTAACAGCAACGTCCATTTCCCTCACTATCTGAACGAGGGTTGTCCTCGACGAATCCGATGATCTCGTGCCCTGAGACACACCCCATCATAGTTTTCCTCTGTAGCATATATAGCATCCGCGACGGAGTGGAACATTCTGGTGCATTCTCATCAGCGAGTGAAACAACGTCCTTACGATCAGTGGATATTTCACGTTTTTAGCAAAGAGTGCTAGACTTAGATTTTGGAAGAAAGTATATTCGTTATCTCGTTAACCGCGGATTCGTTATTGAACCTAAGATCATTGTCATTAGTATCTCGAATATCTAATTACCACGGTTACTTGTCAAATTCTGTTGTAATATAATCATATTTGTACTAATAGATATCTTCTCTATTGCGTAATAACAATGTCTAATCCAAATGAAGATTCGTTACAGGCACCTAATCATAATGTTAACCCGACATATATATACATATATACCTGCATTCTAAATAAGAAAAATATATGTGTGTGAGGTATATTTATTTAGATAATAATCATAACTCACACTGTATGAATATTTAATGTAATGCGATGACATTACATAACCCTACAATTATTTTATTCTTCTAATAAAATATTTTTTAGGTTTAATTAGTTTTTGTTTTTTATGTTACAAATATTTCAATTTATATTTTGTAGCCTTACCATTTTTTCCAGTTTGCAACCAAATCCCTTGATTTATAATGAACGATGGATTTTAATTATTATCTTGGTATTATTGCCGAGAACTAGTATTGGTTCGTGTTGACTTCCATTTGCTATGGACGACTCCATTTCTTTACAAGCAATGATTGCAACGAGTGTCCTGTTGAAATTCGATGTGAACGAGAAATAGTCTGTGAATGAATTTAAACACGTAGTTAATATAAAAAATACAATTGTGCAAAGTATCATAAATTTAATTACAAATTATAGAACTCTCTCACCTGTGATATGACCTAGTCGTAAGATCATTTGTAGTCAATTTTATGCAGCCACCACCTTCGAAAGAAAACTGGCTACAAAATTCGAAGCTATTTACATATAGCATTGGCATTTTATTTTCAATATTTACAACATTTTTTAATACTCGAATAACATTTTTCCTCGTTTCATAAACATATTGTATCGGTTCTTTTGAACACTCATTTCGATCGTTTTCACCTTTTGGTTCTGGAAGTTGAGGCGAGGATGTAAATTTCATGTGCGGTATAGGTACTGAAATTTGTGGATTTTGCAGGGATAAATTGTAAAATGGTTTGTGTTTAAATTTTTTTCCGTCCTTTTCATATAGTGCCTAAAATATATAATATGTGCATTTCAGTTATAATATATTCATGTAATAAATTCAGTTTGTTAAAAATAATATGAGATATTTAATATACCTGACCACAGCGATAATACAAGCTACCACTGCCACGGCAAAATGATGTTTTGAATACTTCTTCTTCATAGATAGGTACATGAACATATAAATAAGGAAACAACTGTGCCCAAAATGGATCTTCTATTTCTTGGAATGTCTTAGATCGGAAAAATTCGTGAGTCCAACCTGGACCAAAAATCGCAACAGAAAGTCCTTCGTGTCGTATTTTTTGTAAAGCCTGTAGATTATAATGGTTTAATGAAATATTAAATGACTATATGCTACAATAAAATAAGTAATATTGTAATTACATATTACATACTGTTCTACAGACCACTTTCAAATAGTTTTTAATTCCTTAACTCAAACAAAGGTTTTCCTTCTTATCTGCATCACTGGAGAAGTTGTATACATGCAGCGCATTGATAACATTCACATCAAAGGGAACTAGCCTATCAGTTTACATTTACCTCTCATGATTTAATACTATTACCTACCAACTGCTAATGAGCAAAAAAAAAAAGTTCATTTCTCTATCTGAAACAAGATATATGAAATAAAATTATGAATTTATAACATATCAATATTTATATGATTATTTCAACTTTAAAACTAATATTCTTATTTACAGAAGTATTTACAGAAGTAAGTTCTTTAATATTTTGCAAAAATTATATCGAAACAAACAATTTGGAATAAACATAACTAAGTAAATACTTTAACACGTCATATTTAATTAAATATTTCATTAGATTCGAGTAGAATTTAACAACTAACCTTTACGTCTAAAATATCAAATTTCTTCTACTTTCGTTTTATGATATTTATAACGTTTCTTAGTTCAGATACAAGTAACTTTTTCGTAATTTATAAAAAATGCGGTTCTTTTTAATTATCGTATACTATTAAACCATTACATATCTTGTAATTTAACTTTTAGTAATTTAAGATACGTGCATTTACAAAGTAATTTTGTTCCTAAGAATAATCATTTATTATTACTAAAAATACTAAAGATACTAAAAACTTAAATTAATACCGTTGTTAATTAATTTTTAAATAACGTAATGTACAGCCATACACAAATCGTACAAGTTATACTTACCGTCCTTTAAGTCACCGGAAATAAATTTTATATTTTATATTACATACATGTAATTTATTAGTATAAATACTTACTATACACAAAGCGTTCTCTTCAAAGATAATATGACGACTACCAAACGATCGATGGCACCCGAACGCATTTCTGGTACTGATAATAGTAGTCTAGTTACAAAACAGCTGTGTATCTATGTCCGACTACGAAAAATTGGCAATCGGTGCTTGGTATCGCGGCATGTCGCATGTCTCATGGAACATACAATGTATCGCCTACGGTCTACGATATGAATATATTAATAAACTTAACAAATTTGTCATTATTTACTCTAGATAATTTTTCTCCCTCAAGATTCTGGGGAAAGTACTGAACTGTTTGACTCGTTATCAGTCTTGCCAAAAGTTCATCGTTTATCACCTTTCCCACTCCGTAGTCAGGTTTTTCAAACTAAAACCGGCATCAGACGAGTGGTTTGTTGTGTTGAATATATGGTTCATTTGTATCGTACGTGCGAGAGCGAGGGAACGTATGGCACAACCGCACACAAGTATGTATCCCCTCCATAGTATGTATGGGAGCGTTGTACGATGGCCTAGGACTCCGTTGAGAAGAAAGAGAGAAGTGCAGTGTGAAATCTTGTGCCCTAGGTCTCTGGCGAGTAGCCCACGTGGTGAGCAGTTACGTGAATATTAGAATAAAGTTCCTTATAATACCTCTCCAAGTCCTCTCCATACTTTAATAGCCGTAAACTGGCGCAACAGCGCCACGTAAATTGAAAGAATAAGCAAATACATATGTGTGTATCCTTCTTTTGTGAGACAGAAAAGTTTTATTTTTCTGTTCTTGCAACGCTGCCGTCTTAAGCGTGCTTTCCATTTGCGACTAGCCACGCGATTATAAAGTCCATTTCCGAGTACGGCACAATTTTCATTCGTACTACCGCGATTAAGGATCGCGCGCGACTGTAAAGTTGCGACTTACCTCGACAAGTCAGTCGCCTGCGACTACAAAGTATATGGAACATGTACATGCTATATCCATAGCCAGAACAATCGCGCGGGATTGAACGTCATCTTGCTGCTAGAAGTGTGGAGACTCTTCACTAAGGACGTCTTAATATATAACACTATTAACTTATAACACTATATAATGTTATGTAGTTATAATGTATAATAATAATACTATAATATTATAATATTATATTATTATAGTATTATTATATATAATATTATAATTTATAATACCCTTAATATAAATAGTTAATATTATAGCGATAAAAAATGACAAAATCCAATATTTGATTAATTTATTTATATTGTTCAGCTCTTCCAAAGTTTTTTCGTTCGGTACTAATAGTTTCTCGACATAAATAGGTTACTATCCTTTTATGAGAAATGCTATAACAGATTGATTAATGTGTTAAAAAATGGATGGTTCTATTATCTCAATTATACAATTTGAATTGCATTTCACTATCGTTACTCCTAAGATGCTCAGCTGGTCTCTGACTCGATACAAAACTGTATGTTCACTGTCACGGAGAGAGAGAGGAATGACCCTCCTACGAATATTCTATTCGAAATAAACTGATATGTATTCTGATTGTATAATATAATCGAATATAATCTGATTGTATTAGAAACAAATTCTCAGTAGAAACGTTTCTGTATCATATGATTCGGAACGATATAGATTAGATTGTATAGATAATATAATCTAATCTACGAAACAAGCAACTCTATAACTTTATAAACATCATATCGATTAAATAAAAAAAAAAAAAAAAGAAAAAACGCGAGTTTTTCTTACATTTCCTCTATATCTTAAAAATTATTTATCATACGTGAAAAAGTGTCAGTAGAAATTAGACTCGTTACGTAACGATAAGCTCAATTTTTACGTTGTACATTAGCAAATAGTGCAAAGACTTCTTTCTTAAATCGTTTATAACGTTAGTTAAAATTGTCACACAATATTGAGGTTTTATGGTATCAGACATATCAAAATAGGATACCAAATTTCAAATCGATTCGTTTAGTTAGTTTTAGTAAAATCAATTAATTAATTTACGAAACGGGAAATTTTTAATTTTTAAGAAAAATATGTGAGTTTATCTTAGTTTATGCTCCGAGCTTCTACGCTATGTAGAAGACATATAGTATAGATATGCAAGTGTAAGAAGATGTTTTCGTTCAAAGGCATGGCTAAAATACAGTGATAATTATTATTTTTACTTTGTTGTTAAATACAATAACTTTTGCAATTTACATTCTATCGTCGTGGAACTTGCTTTTATCGATTTCTGGAATCATTCCACGTAATTTAAAGAAAAAGACGTTTCTCTGGGATCGATTGGTTCCAAGATGGGGTTTTTTTCTTTTTCAAAAAATGGTCTACTCTAAACTAAATGCAACGAGCGTTATTCTACAGTTTATGAAAAATATTATTATGCGTGATTTTCTTTTCTCGTTGGTTGAATGCCCATAAAGCATAGAAAAAGATTTATAAAATTCCTTCATTTTCGCTGCGGGCTGTGTAAAAGTTCCGTATGCAGTTTCCGTATTGACTGGGGGGCACGAGGGAGCCCCGATGGATCTGATGCTCTCCTATAGCCGGACGGCGACTGGCCGGATCTTCGGGCACCCGTCAGTCCGCCGATCCGGTGCGGAGAGCTTCGGAGAAATAATTATTAACTGAGTTTTCACGGATAGTTGACGGATAAAATAAATTTTAGAGTACATTAACTTTATTAATTCTTTACCACTTTTACAAATAATTGCACTGCTTTATGGATTTTCAGACTTTGTATCATGGCTCGTTCACAATTATTATTATAATAATGTTATTAGCGTATTTCTTTTTTCACTCTGCTATTATCTCCTCGTTATGTTGTATAATTTTTATATTTAAATAGTACTACAAAGTGAGTAATAGTCATGGAAATAAATGGAGTAAATGGAAAATACGTATATTATACAAAAGAAATGAAACGTTCAGAATTTTAACAAGTTTTTAGATAAAAAAAATGATTAATTTTCAGCCGCCATAATAACGTGGTAACTGCCACTTGTTATTCATTTTGTCATTTGTTACGTGTTAGACTATGTTAGACTAGTTTTCTAAGGAAAAAATTAATCAACTGTGCCTGAGTTGAAACTTAAAATGCAAGTATATGTAAAATGCAATGAAACAATGAATGTAACCAATATAAATATATAATTGAAAATTGCTTCCTTCTTGCAATATACATATGTATAAAACAACTATTATTTATAAATTAGAAGTTATGTCATCATTTTTCAGGTATTACTAATAAGTACTCTATACTCTACTCACTCATTTAATAATCAAATATTATATCGATACAGAAAATGCTAAAGTTCAAAATTATCTACTTTGTTCGAATTCAGAAACTAAATTCTGTGACATATGTAGCTATATACAGCTGCTTAATTTTTTAAAAAAATTTTTTAATAAATATCTTGTAACTTATAAGCAACGGTTAATAATTTACGGCAACTCAGGTTACTCCCACGCAAAAAAATAGTTACAGATAAAAACAAATATGGCTTCTGCCATATTTACTTGAAAAACTACAGCGACTGTGCATATAAGAGAACAGATTGCCTTTTTTACTGCTAAACATAACGATGTACATTTTACATGCATATACATGTGAAGAACTCACGGGAAAAAGAGGGGAAATGTCAAGTTTTAGGATTTATTTTTCAATATAGAGAGTGCCCCGATTTAACTTTGACAGCGAAATATCTCGAAAATTGAGCTTTATCGAAAAAAATGTTTTAAACAAAAGTTGTAGAGTTCCGAGGGACGCATTCGATGTGAATCTTGTTTCAAAAATCAAATAAAAAAAATTAAATACTTTTTATCCTCATTGGCTCTTCTAATTGACCTTTTGTTTTCTAGGTACTTAATTTGAAGATTAACCTTCGCACGGCGTTCGAATCGTTTAGCGAAACCTGTTCGCCGTACGGTAGATACAGTGTCCACTTGGACCATTCAAAGAAGTTGCTATATCTGCAGAAACGTCCATCTACAGATCGTTCCTACAGATCGTTCACGATCCAGGGTTAATCAGAACGATTATCTGTGTTGGTAAAGTCTGAGAATTCGACTGAGAGGAAGGAAAATAACGAGTGTGAACGAAATAACGATACTCGACATAGTAGCATGTGGATTGCAGTGAGACGACGTAACTTAAAACGACACGCTCGAAGCTCACGTCAAGACTTTATTTCCAAGAATTGGTGGAGACGTGGACGTAAGTTAAACTGGATAAAAGTCCGGAGGCTAAAGCGGACTTAACAGATACTTCCGTATCTCATCTTTCCAACGCACAGACATCGTCTTATCGTTCTGTAGTTGAAGCAGCAGAGTTGGCAGTCAGATATCTTTCTTTCTTAGACATTTCCTGAATCGTTTCATTCCTCTCTGAATTCAGTCTTCCTTTTTGCTAACGAAAAAATTACATCGTCCGCGTATATGCAGTGATCCAGAATTTCATCTTCTCTCTCCCTATATCCCTCTCTAACTTCGTCAAGTATACATCTACACGTTAATTGTACATATTAAATAACGTGCTCGTCAAACCTAACCCCTGACCCCCCTCTGCGACCAAGACTCCGCCGAACAGCTATCTGCAACCTTCGGCATTTATAAATGTCCATTATTCTCAGTCGCAATTGGTCGCTGATCTCAGATGTTACCAACATCTTCTTTATGACTTTCCCATCCGTTCGAGCAAACGCGGATTTTAAACGAAGGACGGATTTTAAGCGAAAAAGCGCAAACAGTTACCTGTTCACTACAAAGCATAGGACACTGACTGCGTCAATTACTCCCCTGTTTTTTCTGATCTCGAAATGTATTTCTGTCAGTTTTCCTTTTACCTTTTCCACTGGTCTTTTGTTGAGGATGCTAGTATGGCAGAAGTGACATACTTCGAGACGATTGTCGACGGATCTGATTAGTCGTCGTATTTGACGTAATGAAATCACACGTTGGCGAAATCATGAACGAGATTTGCGTGTGTAAGAACAGGTATTCGACTACCGAAGGCAAAGAGAGCAAGTTACCATTGCACTTGTAAATTATGCATTTAACGTAGTAGTCGATATTCTAATGACTCTCGGTGAGTCGGTGAATGCCATAGAAATTAACGCCGGGCCCGGTGTGTCGCCGCAGCGGCGGTTTCCCGGGTATCCCTCGATCGCAAAAGGGACGGTTATCGTGGAGGTTTTAGTCGATTGGAATCCGACACTGCCACGCCGCTCTTCCCCCTAGAGGTGGCGGGTGTCCGTGCGGATTTCCCCCACGAAAAAAAAAAAAAAAAAAAAAAAAAAGGAAAAAAGAAAAAAAGGAAAAAAAAGAAAAAAAAAAAAGAAAAAAAAAGGATGCGAAATAACCAAATCGATGGATAATTCGAGAAGAAGCAGTTTTGCGGCCTCTGAGATCGTCAAATCTCAATCCGCTTGATTTTTATTTGTGTGAAAATACTGTATACGCGAATGACGTGAACATGTCAATACACGCAGGAAGACGTACTTAAATCAATACGCATCTTCAGGTAGACATTTTCCTTTGATACTGTCTCTCAATTGTATGGTTAAAATGCAAAAAAGTTTTGAAAAATTCAAGATAATCTTTATTTCACTTCAAATCAAATATTTGGAGAACAGGCAGCCGAATCGAAAAATCTAAAAATCTTAAATTGCGACACACCGTATAATGTTACAACTTCATATTTTTTCATAGATATTTGCATAGATATTTTATTCTGCATAATTTTGAACTTTTGCTTATAATTTTAAATATGTATGCACGTAATACATTAGTAAGTGTAAAAAATGAAAAGTATATTGCACAGCTTAATTTCTTATGACTACTATAAAACTGAAAAAATTTCTATTCAAATTAATACAACGTAGCCAATGATATATATAGAGCACAGACAGCAGCACACGTTAAAATTTACATTCCTCATTTTTTTCCCGTGGACCCTTCGTCCAGTTACCTCATCAGTTAACATAAAAATTCTACTTTTTTTTATTGCCAGCCGATTGTGGAGTCGCGTCAGAGCCAGCCACTTGTAATATTCGTGTCATAGCGTTCGTAATTAGTTCGTATTAGTAAAACTAATTAGGTTCATCATTTACAAATTCATATTTTCATAAGCATAAATAGAAGAAGTAAAATTTAAGAAAAGATTCATCTACAGTATATATTTATATTTTATTTTCGATATTTTTTATTATATATATACTCTATATATAATTATATTATATGGTTGCTGGTGTGAAGGTTAATATCATGATTTGAAACGTGCGTTATGGTTGCACAGTGCACATATAATATTTGTCGCATAACGGTTTTTCGGAAACAACATAGTTCCTTGGCTATATCATATCTGAAAGTAACATTTACAAAATCATTAAAACTCACAGCAACATACAGTATCGTTCAAAAATATATGTTATTTTCGTTTTATAAGCGAATAATAGACGCGCAATGTTTTTTGTTTTATATTAGTTTATTGAATTATGCACGAACATGATAGAATGATAGAAATATAACGAGATGGATTATACGTAATTCAATAAAATAATATAAAACATCAATTATCATCTTATAAAACGAAAGAAACATTTCGGACAACCTAATAGATATTTGTTATTTTTGATAGAACGTAATTTGGTCAGAAAATTAGAAATAAAAAGGCCCTGGACGATTTTATTCTTTACTAGAACGTCATATTATGTTCAGACATTTTTTTGTTCAATTTTAAGATTCTCAAGGTCTACAGAATGCACATAATATGAAAAAATATAAATATATAATATCCAAAGCAGAGTACTTATTATGATATTTAGTAGGTGAAACAAATTCCTATTCTGACGAAATGCTAGGAAATTTCGTGTGAATAAGAGTTTCACTTAATTTAATCGATCCTGGCCGGCCGTGAAGTAACGATCGTTTCTAGAAAAAGCATTTATGCAAATCGATGCGAGCGGATACGGTCCGGTGCTATGCACCGGTGCAAGAAGAAGCGCAGGTCAATGCAATTCGATACGGAAGTAATAAAAGATCGGCAGAATCGGCAAAAATTTCTCATTTTTTCTACAGTGGAAAGTCGTACAAAACGTGAAGCGCGTAATGCAAGCCACGACCCGGCAATTGTGCACGCTTGCAAAATTTTAATTTACATATAGGCTGGCATACGAAATACGGGAGGCGATGAAGTAATTATCTTGCTCGAGACAAAGGAGGATCTCCGTGACGTTGGCCGTGTGTTTCATCACCGTTCTTAGTTCGCGAATTGGACCGACTTTGGACAAACTTCGTGAGAATATTTCTGTTTATTTTCTAATTAGCAACATTATGAGAGAATATTCTAACGTGCGAAACATTAACATTATACTGCAGTTTCTGGCCATCGAATTAAGATCGCATGCAGAAATTTCATTTCTCTAATTACAATATATCGTGCAGAGAGGAGAGTCGTGCAGTATCGATCGCTACAGACAACCGACCAAAATTTGTTCTGGCTTTTTCACCAAATATTAACACTTTTCAAAGTTTTCAAAGAGGTCGCGACAGTTGGTAATACGACTGGTTAATACGTATTGCAGTTAACAAGTTCCCACCCTGTGTTTTTCAGCGTTACGATCTTATTTCCAACGATTCTCAAAATCATATTACAGCGTGTTGGTAATTAGCAGGTAAGTTTCACAAAGTAATACATTTACAGTTTCTATTCGTTTTATTGTAAATGTTCGTAGGTCGCGTTGTGGGATAGAATCGCATGAGGTTACACCAGCATGTACAAGATCGTATGCTGAATTCCACTGTTGGTAAATTGCCTTTTGGTCAATTTTGGTTCGTAAATTTGTTTCGTAAATTAAACTCTTTAGTTATGGATTTAGAATTTTAAACATAAGGTTTTATATACATGTATGGGTTTGACAATGATAATATGACAATAATAAAGATTCAAATACCAGCGCGTATTATTCTCAATGCGAATGAACGAACGCATTCTGGATTTGCATTCGCTGGAACAGGTTGAAAATGGGAGGGAAATCGCGGGATATCGAAACCGAACGAATGGAATGAAATCGATGCCCGATTATAGCCAGATAATATCCGCTGCCAAGTGCAATGATCCGACGTTGGTACGCGTTAAAAGTAAATTGGCCTCGGTTTGCTCTTACTTTCGTTCTGCCTCGGATCGAATCGCTGCATTTCGACTTTCTTAGAATCGAAATCGCCCACTTCCTCTTTGGATGCTTCCGCGAATCGACATTGCAATCTGTATTGGAAAAGCTCGTCTGGCTCTCAAGCTGTTAACTGTTTTTTCTCGTGAAAAGCGGACTTTGATAAAGCTCTAAAAGACTTTAGTGTTTGCTTTAGCGTTCTAAAATTAAAAACTGATTTTACGAAAAACTTAAAAAATTAAAAACTGAAATTATAAAACTGAATTTTACGAAACTCAAGGATCAGTTTTAATATCCGGGCAATCTTTAAACTCGGATACTGGTCTACTGGGAAAAAGGCCATTTGGCAACCAGTCAGATACATAGTAAAGATACCAATATCCAGCAGAGAGCGGGTGAAGCGATTGCTTTTCCGGACAAAGCAGTCGTTCGATAACAGGGAACGATATCAAGTATAGAAGAAAGTGACAGGTCAAATTAATTTCAAATGAATGTAGGTTTCACCGGTGGTAGATCGAAATATTTTTTAAATAATTGGAAGTAGATTACGCGAGATAAATGTATATTGAATTGCGTTAGAGGATATAAAATAGTCTTTGATAAAGAAGTGAAACAGACTCTAACTCCATCATCAGTGAGATACATTACGTCTGAAAGCAATAAGGAACTAGAAATTAAACAAAAGACTATTCTTATCGAATTACTACCTAGTCTCAAAGCCAGGTATATTGCCAATTTGCCATTTAACAATAGCTGCTATTGCTTACCATTTTTACCAATACAGTGCTAACTCGTTAGAGCGTACATGAAATTTCAAAATGTTTCATACGACACACGCACCTAATACATACATTAAAGATACATGTCTATGAGCATTCAAATACTTTCACTATACACCTGATGAAGACAAACGAGAAAAGTGTTATGAATTTGTATTGAGAGAAATTAATGACCGTTCCTCCATCTGATACGGGCTTCCATTGCGCGGATTCTGTCGGCTGATCTTTTTAAATTTCAATCAAGAGGTTCGTCGACCGACTGTACGAGCCGTTCACTCGTCATTGCCAGTGACAGCATTCGTTTCTCGCGTGACGCGTTATCGATCGCGAATTTTAGATTGTTCTTGCGCTGCAAGTCTGCGGTTAGCACGCATAGTTTCTTTCGAAAACAATTATTAAGACATTAAGCCTTGTTGCAGCATGCAACGATAACTTTAAGAAAGTTTTCGTAAGGAACTTTATGATAAGATGAAGAAATAATACGTACATATATCAGCAGTTTTAAATTTGTGATATATAAAAGACAATGGAGTATCATTTATTTTAAAATATTAAAGTGAATCAATGATAATTGCATTATCGAAAAATTTATTTTGAATGTTAACGTATGTAGTCAGTTTAATTTCGAGCGATTATGTATCGGTTTTAAATTGCTATGTATTGTATACATTATATTTTATACTTCTTTTTTGATGGTACGTATTTATAAAAAGGTTGAACTGCTGCATAAAATAGCATAAAAATGAATGTAGACGAAATTTCGAAACGAGTATAGATGGTTCATAAGGTTCTTTTTATGATTGCTTTCTATTCATGTAATATCACATAACTGATAATAGAAACTGTTACGACCGTTCGCGGAGAGACGCGGTCACGATGAAAACGCGTCAGCGAGAGGCGCAAAATTCTCACTACGATTCGGCTGATCGACGCCGCGAAGTAGTCGTTCCCCTTGTTTCGGTTAGGATAACAGGGATGGTTTAATGACTTAACAAATTATTTGGCGACGGATGCGGGTGATGCGTTACAGAAATGTGATTCGACGTGTTAGACTAGGCGACTTCGTTCGTTGGAGCTCTCGTTGTATGCCGAGTGAGTTTTGAAACAGTACTGACTCTCTTAAGCCGATTCTTTGTCTTTCTGGAGGACACCTCCCGTTAGGTTAGGGTTAGGTATGCCGACTTCCCCATAAAAACAACATAACGGTCAGAAATCGAAGGCTACAGAACTCGCCGCTTTATGACAACCATGTGTTCGGGGAGACATTGTCTGTTTTTCGTCGGGCAGATAAGAGAGCCTCTCTTGTTGGAAGGTTGGAAGGTCGCAAGCGACGGTTGAAAATATGATCTATACTGGGCCGCGCGGCGTAACAGAAACTGTTTACTTGCTTTTGATAAATCTTTGACAATTTTCCAATTTGAATATAATCTTCCATTAAAGAGAAATCACGATTTTAAAGCAACTAATTAAATAATAAACAAGATGTAAGTATACTTCTTATGGATTTCATGGATTTTTGAATTATCTAATATCTCTTTTCTTCCTCTCACGCGATTATGGCAAATATTTGATTGCCTAGATGTTTTCCTAAATAAAAATAGTATAACAATAAAGAAAGGCCAAGTCCTTGGGCAATAATAAAATTTCTTTTAATTTTTCAAAGTATTCGATAACTTATTGAAATAATACACGATATAGGCAACTAAACTCAAATTTCTAATCTGTAGCGTATCCGGTGTAACTTGTATGATCTCGTAAAATCTTGTGCAACTCTAATCGACAAACGTCTCGTAGGATCATTCGCAGAGTTGCTTTTACGAAATTATGCTTGAATTGTGCCGTGTGTAAAGCAGTATGTTTAATTAAACCCTAACCTCAAACAGTACGTGATTCTTCTGGGCTGTAATTTATACGCATATATTTGATATTCTGATATATTTGATGATGTATTAAGTAAAGTGTCATTTTAATTTTCAATATCAAACTAACTTTTTTAAAACCAATTTAATTTCATGATATAAAAATTGGAATAAGAAAAATTGTACAATCATTTCAATGTATTTCAATTGAAATGCAATACTTGTCTTACTTGTGTGTATGTATAATTAGTATTTCGTAATTTAACAAAAATTCATAATAAGACAATTATTTTTCTATCGCGAAAACGCAACCAACTTTTGCAACAGTAATATTATATTAAAAAAGTAATAAAACAATATTTGATGCAACATAATACTCATCGTGAGTTACGTTTGTATGAAGATGAGTGTCATCCTCATCTTCTAGTGTATACAAATAATTCCAGGAGTTTATTTAAATTCCGATCCGTTAAATTTGCATTGTACTGTTAACTAAAGCAAGTGGTACATTAGCGATATTTAGATAAATTATCTTCTACTTCCTGTTATTTCAGCTTCCACTGTCACACAATATGACATACGGTGCTACAGCATATTTTCAACGTTGGATTCCGTAATTTCTTTTACAACACGAGAAACGAAAGGAATTTGTCCCGTTGTCGGTTTATCTATGCTATTAGTCATAGGATTAAATCCTCAGATTTAATCCAAATGTGCTTAAAAGCTAAACTTATTTATTAATATCTCCGTGGGATTTTATCTTTAGCTCTTTCCTCTTGCTGTAAATCTAACTGACAAATCGGTTACTTTGATCTTAAAATTCAGCGAATAAATTGTTTAAAGTCAAAATATATGGACATTATATCAGATTAAAAATGTTATAAAAAAAATGTTATAATTATGGGTTGTTCAGAAAATTTACAGCGAAAGTTAAAAAAAGAAAAAAAAAGAAGATAAAAGAAAACTATTTAAACGAATAATATATGCACTGATTGAGTAATAATAAAATTATAAATGATTTTTAATATTTATAATTTCATGAGTCTTCCTTGAAAAATTGTTCGCCTTTTTCGGCAATAAATAATAATTTTTATACACTTCTAAAGTATCCCATTTCTCGCCGTTGTTTTTTCGCTAAGCTTTGTAAATGCTACAATAAATAATAACGAGATTATACCATATTCAACGAATGAAACAGAGATGAACAGCTAAGAAGTAAGAATTTCTTCCTAAAGTTCAACATCGTTTGTTTTATTTATTAAGAAACCAGTTTTATTAGCGAATTTTGAATATTTCTCCTCAATTCTCTTTAGTATTCAATTCGAAATAACATTTGTTCGAACATTTCATTATTTAATAGAAGTTCATAACAAAGACGCAACGATGTTCTCGAACAATTCGAAATATAGATGAATATATTTACGTAAGTATATAAGTATGTAGGTTTACGTAAGCAACTTTATAATATAATATATTCAAATAATTTCAAAGCTATTCTCTGTTATTTAACTATAACAAAATGAAGTACGATAGAACGTGCAAATTATACCTTGCAATATAGATTTTTGAAATCAAATAAAGAGTAGAATTGAAAGTGATCTTCTTTGTTCTATTGCACACTTAACGTTTCTTCCTACAATTTAAATAACACGATTCGTTAAATCATATAATCACGTATATTTTCCTCGCTTTCTCAAACAGTTTATGTTCTTGGTATTTCGCGAACTAGCGTGAAATAGATTTCTTTTACCAGATAATTGTGGAAATATAATACAATAACTGTTTTATTACTATTTATACAGACATATACTTTTAGATAATAGAAATGTAATTTTTCTTAGCAACATTAGTGAATTCTTTGCTACAATAATTTTAGCGTGAAGATCTATTTAATACCTGCTTTCAACATTTTAATACATTTCATTCAAATGTAATTCACTGTTCATTAAATATACCTGCAACGACTGACGAAAATACGCGAACATTTACTATAGAAAACTTCTATGTGCAAGTTAATTAAAAACAAAAGATAAAGTATAATATAATAACAAGAAAAAAAGAAAAAAAGAAAAGAAGAAAAGAAGAAAAAAAGAAAAAAAGAAAAAAAGAAAAAACGAATAAAAGTATAATTTATTGACTACAAACTTAACGTATCTAATTTTCAATATTATCGTCGTTAACATTGATACATTTTTAACGCGTAACAAATTTTTTTTATTCTGAAGAATTCTGTCGACCTTCTTCTCATCGTCGAACTTCAAACGAATACCCGTCAATATCCTACCTAATTCAGGGAGGGAACAGAAATCAACAGAGGATATTGGTTATTTCTTATCGTAAAAGATAGGGAAAAGATAAATTGAGTTTGTATCGAATTCTCATGTCTCAATTAAGAAGAGATGAAATAAAGTTTCTTAATTATTTCCGAATGTCAATGTCTATAGTAATACTTTTGATAATCTGTTAAAAAAAGTGGAGAAAAGACAGAAAGAAAACACAATTATGAGAACAAGCATCAGTTGCGAAGAGAGATTGATGATATATTTGAGGTAAGTAAGTTTTATTAAATTTTATAATTAGTTTTATAATTATCCTACTTGTTAAACAACATTAAGACTGATTTTTTAATTATTATGATTATGTATAATAACGAATGAATAATAACGAATAGCAGGACTCCCGATTGTCAACCGATTCAACCGATTCAATCGTTGGAATCGCCAACAATGGCGATGTATTATGTTGATGGTTTAATTATTGCAGACTGTTATCTCTATAAGGTTCCTATTCATAAAATTCATTTGATGGTCTGGAAGGATACCACCACCATATAGTTTTTTTCGACCTTGAGTATCGTGCAATCCGTTGCATCTATGTTCAAAGGATCGCCCAATTTCGACTTATTGGCAACGTCGTTCTAATCGAGTCTCCCGAACGAAACTGAGTGAACATAAAATATGGTGAAAATTGAACTGACTAAACTGTACTATGTGGTGAAATTTACTGAACTGAGCAAACTTGGTGATTTCCATGAAAAACTCTTACAAATAATCAAAAAACACTTCCTGGAACAAATCCATCGCTTACTCAAATCATACCTAAGCAACAGAACCTTTACAGTAAAATTACAGTAAAAATCTATTCTGAAGTAGAAAAAAAAAAAAAAAAAAAAAAAAAATCAAGGCAGGGGTACTTAGGGGTACAGGAAAGCGTCTTAGGCTCAATATTATACACATTATACACGATCGATATAGCAACGTCTACCAACAGCAAAATACTGACATTTGCGAACGATACGACTGTACTAGTCAGGCACACTAAATCCAGAAACAGTAGCCACATTACTACAAGAGAAAAAACACAAAACTAGAATAATGGCTACGAGACAAACAAATAAAAGCAAACCTCAGTAAATGAAACCACGTTAAATTTACACTAGGACAACGGAAACCATGAAATATCCAATTGAATGGCGTGCATATAACACGAACAAGGCAAGTTAAATATCTAGGAGTCCACTTAGACACACAACTTACATGGAAGCAACATACTAAATCAATTATAGACAAAATACGTGTTACGACCGTTCGCGGAGAGACACGGTCGCGATGAAAACGCGTCAGCGAGAGGCGTAAATTCTCGCTACGATTCGACTAATCGACGCCGCGAAGTAGTCGTTCCCCTTGTTTCGGTTAGGATAACAGGGATGGTTCAATGACTTAACACTGTGTTAACAGGTTAATATATAGTATATTTTAAACAAATAATTATGTAATAACAATACGAATGTTACAATTATTTGGCGACGGATGTGGGTAATGCGTTACGGAAATGTGACTCGACGTTTTAGACTAGGCGACTTCGTTCGTTGGAGCTCTCGTTCAATGCCGAGTGAGTTTTGAAACGGTACTGACTCTCTCTTAAGCCGATACTTTGTCTTTCTGGAAGACACCGCCCGCTACGCTAGGGTCACGTATGCCGACTTCCCCGTAAAAATAACATAACGGTCAGAAATCGACCGCTCCAGAACTCGCCGCTTTGTGACAACTATGCGCTCGGGGAGACATTGTCTGTTTTTCGTCGGGCAGATAAGAGGGCCTCTCTCTGGCGACGTTGGAGGGTCGCAAGCGAGGGTTGGAGATATCATCTATACTGGGCCGAACGGCGTAACACATAATAATGATTAAATTAATTATGAAGTAAATTAAACTAAATAATAATGTAATTAATATAATTATTATGATTGATAATGTAATATAATAATAAAAAATAAAATAATTAATAACATAAGTAATAACATAATTTTCAAACGCCTACATTATCGAAATAAATTATTATTCGCGAAAATACAGATTTGTAACAATAAACGTAATTTTAATACGTTTAATTTTATCCTCAATGGATAAAAAATACAAAGAGTTTAATTACTACATTTTCATTTTTAAATAACGTTGCACAAGCGAACAGATTTTACCAGCCATTTCCTACTTTTTTGGATAACTTCAAATTAAAAACGGGTAACGTCTCCCTAATTGTATAGTTGCATAGATCGCACGACCTTTTCCACGAGTTGTAGTTTTCACACAATCAATACAGAAACTTTTTTTTTTCCGTGGAGAAACCACCGGGGCGAGGGCACCGCGTAGTGCCGGATTCGTACCGACTAAAACCTCCACGGTGACAATCCTCACGTCTTGGTAGAGGTGCCCCGGGCTCTCTTGCGAACTACTACCAAGGGGCACCACCCCTCCCCTCGTGTTCACCCTGCTGTTCTTGGTCGAGGGAGACGTCCTTGATTGTGTTGGGCCGCTAGGGTGGACCACACCCCCTGTTACGACCGTTCGCAGAGAGACGCGGTCACGATGAAAACGCGTCAGCGAAAGGCGTAAATTCTCGCTACGATTCGGCTAATCGACGCCGCGAAGTAGTCGTTCCCCTTGTTTCGGTTAGGATAACAGGGGTGGTTTAATGACTTAACACTGTGTTATACTGTGTTAACAGGTTAACACAGTATAGTATATTTTAAATAAATAATTCATATAATAATATAAATGTCACAACTATTTGGCGACGGATGCGGTTTATGCGTTACAGAAATTTGACTCGACTGGATTAGACTAAGCGACTTCGTTCGTTAGAGCTCTCGTTGTTTGCCGTGTGAGTTTTCAAACAGTACTGAAGCTGTTAAACTGATTCTTTGTCTTTCTGGAAGACAACCCCCCACTACGCTAGGATCACGCCATCGATCGCTTTGGTGATCACGTATGCCGACTTCTTTGTAACAATAACATAACGGTCAGAAATCGACGGTTCCAGAACTCGCCGCTTTGTGATACTATGCGCTCGGGGAGACATTGTCTGTTTTTCGTCGGGCAGATAAGAGGGCCTCTCTCTGGCGACGTTGGAGGGCCGCGAGTGACGGTTGAAAATACCATCTATACTAAGCCGCGCGGCGTAACACCCCCTAACGCGGAAATCCTTGATCTTGACCCTCCTAGGGCAGCGGCTCTGCCGCCCCCCTACTGCGCACGGAGCTCCCTTGTCGCGGCACTCTTGCGGAATCGCGTGTTCTTCCCCTGTCTCTCTCCGCCCGCTCCTTCGCGAGCATCACTTGCTCGCAGAAGGTACGGACAGCAGTGTACTCCTGACGCCCTCTCAGAATGGCCTTCACTATGGCTTCGGGGGCTACGCTCTCGCCGATGACGAGCTGTAGGACGCGTCGCTGTTCAGCCCACGCCGGACAAAGCTTCAACGTGTGCTGCGCCGTGTCCTCGTCATCCGCGCAATGGTGACAGATGGAGGTCGCCTCTCGCCGTATCCGTAGCAGGTACGCCCCGGATACACTCCGTGGCCGGTCAGCACCTGCGTCATCCTGAAGGTCAGCGGGACTCCGCCTTGGTTCCTCCAGGCTTCCCAGTTAGGGAGCACGGCGCGGACGGCCCGATATGGCCGCACAGCTTCTCCTGCTCGAGAAGTCGGGAGTGCCATCGCTCCCAGGTTTCCAGTTTGACTTCCTCCCGCACGTCCAGTGTCGACCGGCTATCGGGCGGTGGTATTGTCGCCCTCCCGTCCAAGCGCAACCATCCTCAGATGCTTGTACACCCGTCGGAGTGTGAGGGCCTGCAGCTCGAAAGGAGGGGAGGGGGGGGGGGACGCGGATAGATATGATACAGTCCTGTACACTCTCGCTGATGGCGGATGGCGGTCGTCCTCTGCAGCCTTCTCAGAAGAAACAGGCTGCGGCGGCTCGCTATTAGGTCTTCGGCCCATATAGGGGCCCCATAGAGGACTCGTGACCGCACCACTCCCTCGTAGAGTCGGCGTACGCTTACTCCCCCGCTCCGCCGATATTCGGCAGTAGGCCGCATAAGGCGTTGGTTGCGGCAGTCACCCTCAGAACTAGGAGCTCAAAGTGCGGCTCGAAGGTCCACTGGCTGTCGATGGTAAGTCCCAGGTACATCATCCGGCGTCCCACCAGCACTTGCTCCCTGTTGATGGTCACGGTCAGACCGGGAGGAGGGGTTCCTCTGAGTCGTTGGTTGTAGAACCACAGGGCCTCGGATTTGGCCGGTGACACGCTCAGACCGAGTCCCCGGATGGCGTGCATATAGCCGCACACGCCACGCCGTCCTTCGCGAAGTTGACGGTCTCGTTCCACCAGCGCCCGCCAGCGAGTATCAGGGTGTCGTCGGCGTAGCACACTAATAAGCCCGTGTCCGGTGGCAGAGGGCATCGAAGGACGCGGTCGTAAGCGGTGATCCAAAGGATGGACCACCACCCTAGCACGGAGCCCTGTGGTACGCCGCGCTCGACCGGTCTTCTCACTTCCCCGTCTCTGCTGGCGTATGCCACCCACCTGTCGCTGAGGTACGCCTCGATGACCCTGACAAGGTACGCCGGCACCTCGTAGTAGCGCAGTGCCTCCGCTATCTTCGCCCAAGGCGATGGTGTTAAAGGCGTTCGTGACATCTAATAACACCGCCAACGCCACTCCTTTCCCGGAGACCATGTCCTCCGCCATGGACCTTACTCGTCCCTCCGCATCCACCGTCGAGCGTCCTCGTCGAAAACCGTACTGGCTGTCGTGCCACCCGGGTTCTCGCCGCGTCATATGGGCCACCAGGCGAGCGGCTGTTACCCTCTCAAGCAGTTTGCCCACCTCGTCCACTAGGCATATCGGCCTGTATGCGGACGGCGAGTCCAACGGGCGGCCCTCCTTCCGCAATAAGACTAGCCTCGCCGTTCGCCATGCCCGGGGATAGACGCCGTCCTTTAGGCATCTAGTAAAGAGATGCCGCAGGCTGGGGTGCCATGGTGTCCATCGTCTCCGCCCAAGCTCGGCCCGGAATTCCATCTGGACCCGGCGCCACATCGCGGGATGCCATCCTCCTCGAAGTCGCTTCGAGCATTTCCTCCTCGGTGACTCGTAGTTCCTCGTTCCACTCCGTCACTGCCGGGGTGGCGCTCATGTATCTTCTGAGGTTTTCCGCCTCCTCCGCTACGGCCTCCCAGCGCGATCGTCCTTTGGGCATCCCAGCTCCAGGCCGATACGACGGCTGCCGCCCGCAGCATCTCTTTGTCTCTTCCCTTGAGACGCTATCTGAGCGGCGGTGGGCCGGGGCGGCTCGCTCCTCCTCTGGTGTCGCTGGTGTCCTCGTTGTCAGTGGCCAGCTCCATCGGTATGCAGAGGTGGTCGGACAATGTCTCAACACCTTCGGCGACTGATGGATCAGCTCGTGCAAAGATCGTTTCACCAGATTGCCAGTTTGCGAGCCACAAGCCAATTGAGTTTGTTCAATAAGCTTTCTGAACGTCTCGTACAGGTCGTGCTTTCTTCGTTGGGGTATATGGCTACGTACCGATTAGAATATGACGAAAGATATGTATGACACCAATATCATCTATAATCTTATGACGAAGATCCAGAACTATTCAAGCTCTGTGACGCTTCTTCTTTTAAAACGGGCACTCGATACCGAGACCGAACAGGCCGGTTTTCTCACACCCGACTTATTAATTCGTACGTTATAGGACGACGTCTACAGAATTATATAATTTTGTTCATCGTTTGCCTATTGTTAACATGGTGGGAAATAACCGCTTCCATTCTCGCAACGTATACACAATACCGTACAACAGACGAGAAAACTACAACGATCCGTCATTCAGAGAATTAAAGCGCGCGGGACCTATCGTTCAAACTTACAGATATGTATCAATATATTGTTGATCGATACGAAAATAATCGTGGGAGAAATTGTATTCAATTTTCACTCTACAATACATAAATTATTTACGGATAATATGTATACCAATATGTTGCAAAAAATTATATTGTAAATGACATAAATAAACCGTATAACTACTAGTATCACTTTTAATATTTCCTGTCATTAATGTATCGTTATATTTCCAATGGAATAAATTTCTAATAAAATCTAATATTTAAGGTATTATCTATTTTAAAGTAATTCTCAAATATAATTAGTACGAATTGTGGTACATAATAAATAATCTTATTTTTCACTATATTCCCAATTGTTGCAATCACATTGTTACAAATTATTCATAAATCATCGATAAATTTGACATGCTACAAAACACGTTCGTATACTCCTGCTCGAAAGTTTGGAGCATGCTTTGCCATTTGGATGAAACAAGCTTTTTCGCACACCTTTGTGAGAAATAAGAATACGACAGTTATAATTTTATATATTAAGCGTGATTAATCCACTATAGTTTCGATACTATAAAAAATAATATTACAGATAAGATAATTACTCAATTAAGGAATTCATTATTTCTCTTAAAATCCTGAACCACTTTCATGAAAATTAAACTATGATTCAATGTATGTATACAATACTAACTCTTCATTTGCCATTTTCAAAATCAGAAAAACCACACAAATTTAAATAATTCATTTTAATGTTAACGTAATGATTAACGTTGTTTGATCTTCACGTATAATTCATACCGATCAACAAATTCCGAATAAAAGGAAACGTTTAATAGATAAAGACGAAATTCATCGAAGGCCGCGATTACGCGAAAATCGAGTTTCTCGCGAATCACGCGTTCGAAGATTTCGTAGGATATGTGATGATAGTTATTCTTAGACAGATTATTATCGGCTTCTTTAGAAGCCCTCGTCGATACCCCGATCCCTGGCAAGATTGAAAACTTCGAAATCGCCATCTGGTTCGTCTGACATGTCTGGTGCAATTTGTATCTCGGGTTGAAGGGCCACGCAGTCCCGTGGCGAACACTCGACACGGCCCTCGGATCCGCAGCTGCACTCGATGCAGTTTCCGGTCGAGTGCGGAAGTACCTCGCCCACACTGTATTCCCTTCCTGTAATCAGAATATCGTCATCATCGTAATATCGTCATTATCGTAATCAGAATAAGTCAATTAATTGTGCATGTTGATCCATACAATACAGAATTCAATTTTGTCTCTGTCATTAAAAGGAATATATATATATATATATATTTATTTATTTATTTATTTATTTATATAGAGTAGGAAGCTATTTAATATTAAAATCATAGCGTAAATTCATATCTACGAAAGGTGTGCAGTAAATGAAATGCTTGGGTATTCTACTTTTATATACGTATAATTTTCACTACATATGTATACATATATTACATGCGTAGTTACATACAATAATTATCTCTTGATATTTGGTTTCACGTATATGCATAAGTACGTGTACATGTATATATAACATATATACATGAATATATAACATTTATATGTATGTATTAAGTCAATTAATTGTGCATGTTGATCCATACAATACAGAATTCCATTTTGTCTCTGTCATTAAATGGAATATATATATATATATATATTGTACGAAAAATCTTCTTTCTTCGCCTTATAACGTGGTTTACGTACCGTAAGCGATTAATCCGCACGTGAGATTAGGAATGTCAGCTATCCTCGAGAACTCACTCCCATTCTATCCTTCTGTTGTTTAGACATTCTATTCGTCTTAAAACTCTGGTATTTTCTCGCTGATAGTTGATTCATTCATGATATGATGCAAATGTACGAGATGTTCGATCTGATTGACACGATCTTTGCATTCTTGCCCGGTGAATTAAAATTTTAATATTAATTGAGCATATGTTTCGGATACGTATACAATGAAATAATATTAATAAAATAATGTTGCTATAAATTTTAGTTTCGACTGTTACGACTATTTAGATATATTTATGCCCGTAAATTGATAAAAAATTCTTTCTTAATTAAATTAAAAGTCGTTATTCATTTTGCAATAGAACTGTGTGCAATGTATAATATTCCTTTGCAACGGTATTAACATTTACATACTTTGCCGCTAATGCTCGCAGCCAAACAAAAGACATTCACTTGTTTAATAGAATAAATGTTCTTATAGGTTGTAATCATAAATGAGTAATGAATTTAAATTTAGCATTTCAAGAAATTACTAAAATTATTCAAATTTATTCAATAAAAAAGAATGTCTTTTTCATTAATACAGATCTACGGCAATACGATAAAACAAGCAAACAACAAAATTTTGTTGTTTGCACGAATACATGCAGACCTAATTTATATATATATATATATATATATATATTCCTTTTAATGAAAGAGACAAAATGGAATTCTGTATTGTATGGATCAACATGCACAATTAATTGACTTATTCTGATTACGATGATGACGACATTCTGATTACGGGAAGGGAATACCGTGTGGGCGAGGTACTCCCGCACTCAACAGGAAACTGCATCGAATGCAATTGTGGATCCGAGGGCCGTGTCGAGTGTTCGCCACGGGACTGCGTGGCCCTTCAACCCGAAATACAAATTGCACCAGACATATCAGACGAACCAGATGGCGATTTCGAAGTTTTCAATCTTGCCAGGGATCGGGGTATCGACGAGGGCTTCTAAAGAAGCCGATAATAATCTGTCTAAGAATAACTATCATCACATATCCTACGAAATCTTCGAACGCGTGATTCGCGAGAAACTCGATTTTCGCGTAATCGCGGCCTTCGATGAATTTCGTCTTTATCTATTAAACGTTTCCTTTTATTCGGAATTTATTGATCGGCACGAATACGTGCAGACCTAATTTATATATATTTCTTTTAATGATTTAATATATACATCTACATGTGCTTATGCATTATGCAATAATTATTGTATGTAACTATATATATATATATATATATATATATATATACCTATGTAGTGGAAATTATACGTATATAGAAGTAGAATACCCAAGCATTTTCAATTACTGTACACCTTTCGTAGATATGAATTTACGCTATGATTTTAATATTAAATAGCTTCCTAATCTATATATATATATTCCTTTGAATGACAGAGACAAAATACATACATATAAATGTTATATATTCATGTATATATGTTATATACACATGTACACGTATTTATGCATATACGTGGAACCAAATATCAAGAGATAATTATTGTATGTAACTATGCATGTAATATATGTGTACATATGTAGTGAAAATTATACGTATATAAAAGTAGAATACCCAAGCATTTCATTTACCGCACACCTTTCGTAGATATGAATTTACGCTATGATTTTAATATTAAATAGCTTCCTACTCTATATATAAATAAATAAATAAATAAATAAATAAATAATATATATATATATATATATATATTCCTTTTAATGACAGAGACAAAATTGAATTCTGTATTGTATGGATCAACATGCACAATTAATTGACTTATTCTGATTACGATGATGACGACATTCTGATACATTCTGATTACGGGAAGGGAATACAGTGTGGGCGAGGTACTTCCATCGAGTGGAGCTGCGGATCCGAGGGCCGTGTCGAGTGTTCCGCAAATTTTCAACTCAGCACAAAAAATGAACTAAAAATCTACAAAAAGGATAATAAAACCAATTTGAACGTACGGAATACCGCTATGAGGGACAGCAGCTTCGAGCCATATAAATAAACCAGAGTCGCTAGAATTGAAAATACTGAAAACAATAGTCGACGTTCCATGGTATGTCAGAATCGAGGATATGCGCAGACTGAAAAATACCAACGGCGAAAGAAAAGATTGGCAGGTACGCAGAAAAATAGAAGGGAAGAACGGCAACACGTCCAAACCAGCTGGCTGCTGAAGCGAGCAAAGCTCTCGTAGAAAGAAGACTAAAAAGAACTGACCTCGCTAAAGAAATAAAATAGTCAAACTCGAAGATGGTATTCCGCTGGAGGTAGCCATCCACATGTTATTTAGCAATTAAATTAGACAAATTTACCAAATGTCCAGCTGGACAAATTGTAAAGTACAAATTAAATAATAATAAAAAAGAAAGAAACTAGTGATTTTTTGACTTTCGACCTTAACTCGAAAAAGCTAAAACTGTCTTTCTGCTGTCACCCGAGAGGAAGACCGGCAGTCCTCGAGATCATTCATTGACTTGCTCGCCTAAAAACAAGGATCGATCAGGAATCCGGCATTTCTGTAACGCGAGCGAAGTGATTCCAGAAATTATCAAAGGTGGCCTCTCTCCGGTTACTGTGAAACAATTCCTCCGAGTCTCGATAACTGACCCCTAGTACTTGACACCGGTCGAGATCCTTCGGAATTTTTAATTAATAATAACAGGCGAATACCTGTAGCAAGAAACAAATCGACCTTTCTATGCGCAAAGTGTCACTTTATATAATCGCCGAGAGACTTTAAACTAAACACCACAGCGAACGGATCGCTAACAAAATTAGTTTAGTAATACAATATGTAATTCATCTTTTAAATATTTTTTAACGACCTGTACGAAACATATACTTGTACTAAATATTTTGTAGCTTTCAATTTTAATTATTAGTTTTCTCTTATATTCATTATTGCATGATGTTCCCCGTAAAATTCAGAGCATTATGTATTCTATACTTGGTATACTTGGTATAACATCAAGATCTGTATAGATTGTATGTAAAGTTTGAACTAGATACCTTGATGGCTGAATATCGTGCATTCTACTTATTAAATAGATGATTATTGAAAGAGTATATTTAAAATATACTATACTGTTAACCTGTTGACACAGTGTTAAGTCATTGAACCACCCCTGTTATCCTAACCTACCCTAACCCTAAAACAAGGGGAACGACTACTTCGCGGCATCGATCAGCCGAATCGTAGCGATAATTTACGCCTCTCGCTGACGCGTTTCCATCGTGACCGCGTCTCTCCGCGAACGGTCGTAACAATTATACACATACGCTTCCTCCCTTTCTCACTGTATGAATTACTGTCGATATAGTACTTGTATTAAATAATTAACATACAATAGTCGTAAATATTACAAGTACGGTATTTCAGTTACCTTTCATATTTTCCACGTATTATGTGCGATCTGTACACCTTTACACCTTAAATAATTAATTACAGATTAACATGTTCTATAGTTCAATGAAGATAAGCAATGAATAGTTCCAATGAAATCTGGAAAATCTGGAGCTTGAGAGCAAAAGAGCAAAATCTACAGTGGCCACAAGAAATATCGATACATCATTATATTTACTATAACATTTGCACGGTAATTGATTAGGGCTATATATATTAAATTTCGAATCATTTAATAATACTTTCATAAGGCTACGAAATGTAATTTTATAAAAACTATAAAAAAAACTATGTTCCACTGTAACTTAGTTTAAACTGTAGTTTAGTCTATGTTACTTAAAAGCATATAAGAAAAAGAAAAGGAAAAGAAAAAAGAAAAAAAAGAGAAAAGAAAAAAAAAGAAAAAAGAAAAAAAAGAAAAAAGAAAAAAAAAGAAAAAAGAAAAAAGAAAAAAGAAAAAAGAAAAAAAAATGTTGAGTCTTAAATTTGTCGACTATCGTGGAACGTATTTCGTGTTTCGCCACACAGTTGTTCGTGATACAATTTGAACGAGATATTTTGCGATGAAATGTCGTTCGCATGATGCTTTGTACGAGATAGCTCGCTTTGCGCGTGACATGTATGTTACACGTTTTTTTTTTTTTTTTTCATTAAAAAGAGAGATCTCGCGCAACAATCGCGCAATTTTATTCGCATAAAAATCAATTCGTAAGATACTGCATATCTGTGAATATAAAAGAGATTAAAAAGATGCTAAACGGAGCATCTGTTTCTATGAGCAAGTGATCTTGTTTCTTTGTCGTGTGAAATAATTCGAAGCACGGTATTATACATAACAATGGTACGTTACAATCGTTGCGAAGATACCTCGTTTGTTTACGTAACTCATTCTCCTTACGAAGTACGCAGCGTTTTATAGGATAGCATATCTTTAGCGTAGGAGCTATTTTCTTAGGGAAACATCGAGATTCAACGCAAAGCGGCAACCTTTTCTGAGATCTTTTTGTTTTGCGATGAAAATTTTTTTCAGCTGGTATAAAATACTTCTCTAATAATCAAGAAATAATGTCTCCTTTTATCTCGCGAAAAGATTTTCTATCTTCGTGACAAGAGTTCCATATTACAAGACAATTAAATATCGTTATGTTAAGCAAATGTAGAAAATACTTGTTGTGCCATTTTATAGATTTACTTATGATCGGATTCTCCTGTAAAATTTGATGGATATCATTTGCTCCACTCATGTATGTATTATAATCTAGAAGGACATTGAGTTTTTTTCGGTATTGGTGACCGTAACGTGACCAATATTAATATTACGTGATCAATATTAATCGACATCATCAAGCGGGAAGCATGTACAGTAGTAAGAGTTGATACTAACTTCTTATTTTTCCACGCACTGGCCACGAAAGCCACTGTTTCGTTATATCTGACTAGCATTTGTCCTTTTTCCAATCTGTTTATATCTCTTGCAATCGTCCCGTAACACGGCATTTCCTTTCGTTTTAGACGTACGATATCGCAAACGTCAGTTTCATTTTTATATAATATTTCGTACAAGGCGACAGACGAATGGTAATTATTGAGGAACAGAGTTTTTCCTTGTTGAAGCGAATGTTTTGTTAAATGCAGTACAATTGAAGCAGAGGAACCAAGTGGTTTGGAATTCAGTTCACGTAGCACTTGTAAAGTTTGAAATTGTATACATACCGAGTTTCACATTCAGCCAAAACAATGGTTTTGCGTCACGCTTTCATTTACGATGATATTTCGATACGCGCTTTGAAAACGCAACAGTAACGTGTCGATAACAGGTTATATATATATATATATATATATATATATATATGTTGCATCAATATCTTTTCCATTTATTTTCTCGTTATCCTCGTCGCAGAAATGTAAGAATCGCAGGATTCGTAGGAATTTGTCTCGTGACATAACTTTTCTTATGAATTGAAGATTGTACATGGGATTGGTATTCCAATGCATAGAGATCGTAGGTAAATGGACTATACTCGTGTAAATAATAATAGCGATGGCAGAATACATATCAGTAACGGTAATACCATAAGGAACCCTGGAGAAACTTTGTTTCTGTCTGTATTTGCTACTTTTATTCACGATCATTTCAACGAGCTCCTGATCGAAAAAGTATTGGAAAATAGAAATGGGTCAACTATTTTCTGACAAACCAGATGCCTGCTGCACTCCATTATTATTATCTATATAATTTATAACGCGTGGTTCAAAATTTGTCGTAGCGCCTTTCTTCGGTAAATTAATTTAATCTTACTGATAACCGGGCGTCGTCGTCGTCGTCGTCACTGCGTTGCACATCATCGTTACTACTGTCTTCGCTATCGCTAATAATACGGTTCCTAGTATATCGTCGCACCATGATTACTACGCTTATGCGGAATGCTAAATGAAAACTATTGTTACGAATTCAACGTAGAAACGATAAACTGTGGTCTCCCCACGACGCGGTACAGTTCGTACGACGCGGTACAGTTCGTACGACGCGGTACAGTTCGTACGACGCTACGGAGATATCCCGCGTGTTCGTTTATTAGGGCAAAAGTTGTAATTACAGAAGAACAGATTCACAGGATAACATCGTGCCAACAATATTGTGTCGCCATACGTATGGCGACGTGGTTCCGAAGCGATTAACAATATTTGAATCCGAGATATTTTGTTCGAAGCATCGCATGAACGATACTGTCAGGTATTTCGTACAAGGCGTTGTACGAACGACATTGCGTTGTAAAATATAAGATATCTCGTTCTCAAATACGAAAAGATTAAAAACGTAAACTGTTTACACTCGAAAGTGTAAATTCTGATGAATTTGTTTTGTCCTTGTCTATCTCATCGATTTGAATTTGAACGCAATTATCTAATTATTATCAATACCTTGTACAGAAATCATCGTGCGTTTTAATAATCTAAGAAATGAATTTTCATTTGCAAATGTAAAGCATCGAGTATTTAGAATAAGAAGAAAGAACACGAGTCGTATTGAACTTTTGGGAGACTAGCACTGAGAAATTAAGAAGATCTACTTGACCATGGATCATTATTCACGTCTGTGAAACCTGTGCGTGCCGGTTATACCGGAGCCGTTAGTTAGTTGAGAAGCGAGTGTAGCCAATGAGTGTTGTCAACGTGAAAAAGAACATTGGAACCGTTGTAACGAGAGTAGTGAGTGACGAATAGTGATTACGTGCATATAGATTGACGATGCATCATACTTGATTTTGTGTTGACGTGAACGATATTGAAATAAATCATACGGTTACCGAACTTACTAGCACTATACTCTCATACATATATATATATATATATATATATATATATATATATATATATATTAAAATGTCACACCTACTTTTAGATTCTCCTGCTTGATCATCAAGTGACATTAAATTCAGAAAATCGATAAAAATGTCATAATCCATAATTATGCTTGTTTCATATTTAGTTAAAAAATACAATGTATCGCGTTATCACGTTCTCTGTAATTTCCGTATTATTACCAAGAGGTGAGATAGTATTTCAGGTAGATTACGAAACGAACTATAATAATTGTGCTCGACAGAGATGTAACAGGTGCAACCACGCTGCATGCTATTTCTAACGAACAGTGCATCGGCATCTCGAACATCTACGCATCTTGATTTGCAAATAGATATGCACAGTTGCAACAGACTTACGAACTAACATCATAATAAGGTCTCAGAGCACTTAACTCGTCCTTTTACATTTTACAACTTGCAAGATTTCTACGTTGGAAAATACATTGTCAATTTGCCAATAAATTACTTTCATACACAAACTTATTATTTATATCCTAAATTATTATTATTTGTATTATTTCTATATTTATATTTATAAATTTGTTAATATTTTCTCTTATTATAGACATACTTATTATTTTTTTGCATCCTAGTAATTATTATTATGGGTTTTCTTATTATCTGAATAATATAATTTTATTACAATTGTTAAGATAATCTAATCACGTTAAGTCGTGAATACTGAATTTATTAAAAATTAATGAAGCAAAGATAATTGTTCAGAATCAATTAAGTAGACGGTAATTAAATGTATGAAGCAAGTTCAATACATTGTACATTATACATCGCAACAAAAAGAAAGTTCGTTACAAAAAAAAAAAGTTGTTAATTCATGAATTTTTTTACTTTTTTACTAGTTTAGATTAGTATTTTCCTTCTCAGCTGTATAAACGAGTTATATAACACCTATGCTTACTCAAAGGATATACCTATACTCACATCCACTCGTTATTTCCAATAAATTGCAATAAATTGCAAATTCGATATTTCATTAAGTTTCGTTATCCACTAACAGCTTATCGATAAAGAAAATTTGTTATTAATCGAAGAATTAGTATATCATGAAGAGTATGTGTGTATAGCAGTATCGAGCAGATATTCAAAATCGTTTATTTTTCTTTTTTTTTTTTTTTCTTTCTTTCTTTCTTTCTTTCTTTCTTTTTTCTTTCTTTTTTTCTTTCTTTTTTTCTTTCTTTTTTTCTTTCTTTTTTTCTTACTTTTTTCTTTCTTTTTTTCTTTCTTTTTTTTTTCCTTTCTTTCTTTCTTTCTTTCTTTCTTTCTTTTTTCCGAAAACGAAGCATCATACGTAAAATCTTTATTCTACATCTACGACTTGTTTTCTGAATCGGTGAATCAGACTTCGCTTAATTTCCGAACACCAAATACATTCAAAACGTATTCATGCACGCGATTGTATGAAATAGATACAATGGCTCGTAAAAGTATTTTACAACTACTATTTTTATGATAGAAAAGCCTGAAACCAATGTGAAAATATACATAGAAGTTATTTGCAAACATATATTTAATAAAGATTAGCACGGAGCGTTAATAGCCTCCTTAGGTATGCCTAGAATAGAATAAGTCTCAAAAGTGGTTCCAGTAAATATTTAGGTTTATTTTATACATATGGAAAATGGACTGTTTAAATACTTTCATGATTTGTACAAAATATCCACATACTTGTGTTAGGTGTTTTGTAACATCTATGTATATTTTCACATTTGCTAAAGGCTTTACCAATATAACTCTGACAATCGGATTTTGTTACAATACTAATGATATTTCAAAATGTTTCTTACAAGACATACAGTATATTCATAAAAGGTGTCTTCTACAAGAATATAAACACCATCATGAGCAACTGTATAAAAAGAATACCGTTACTTGACTCCCATTTTAATCTTCTAAAACCTTTCCTGTACTTTCGTTGTACTTCTGAGTAGTCGCAGTACTTCGTTGTACTTGAGTAGACGCAGTACCTCGTTCTACTTGAATACGTTGTACTTGAAAACGATGGTCTAGTATTAGGAGGATTAAAGTTAAATCCTTCAGACTGGATTGAAGCAGGTTCCTAAAAAGAAAACCATATATTAATCATAATAATGTTAATAATACACGATCATTAACATAGTTGGTATCGCGATCCTCTAATATACTGCAATACAGTTTTGTAAATTTCCTTCTATACCACTGTAAAAGAGCTTTCAAAAATAGAAATACAGTAACTCTTACTAGTATCAGGTCATCGCAGTATTCGAAATATTACTCTTCTGTATATTTGTTTATAATAGTGTTTATCAATAAGTCATGATGGTCATATCTTATGATATGTGGCAACGGAATTCGAAAATATTACGTATAACATATATAATATTAGGTTGCCCGAAAAGTTTCTTACGTTTTATAAGGAAATAATAGATGCACAACATTTTCCGTTTTATATTATTTTACTGAATTTTGAATGAAACGAAAGAAACTTCTGGGACAGCCTAATCTATTGCTAAAAGATTTTTACGAGTGTTCAGTGTGTACGGAGTACAACAGAATAAATCGATTATCGAATATGCTAGGAATTTTTTCAATGACTTAATACTTTTAGTTTACTTTACAGCTGTACAATCACCTGGTGACGAATCAAAATTAAACGCGCATTTTAAAGGAATAGATGACGAAGTAGACAATTGTTGACTTTGCGTAACAGATTGCGATGTAGAAAATGAACTTGTAGTTGTACATTGCGGAAATGCTGCCAGTTCCGTTAAATTAGGTCCGTTAAATTAGGTCCGTTAAATTAGGTCCGTTAAATTAGGTCCGTTAAATTAGGTCCGTTAAATGTATAACCGGGGGAATCGATTGATGCTTGATTCTGAGTCGATACAGCAGGTTTCATATTCGTAGAAAAATTGAATTGAGTTCTAGGTATTACAGCTGGTTCAGTAGGAATGCCGTTAAATATAAATGTTTGATGTACATGTATAAGAGGCGTTGACTCGCTGGTAGACATTGTAACAGTAGTATTACCAGATACAATTGACGTCGCTGACAATGCGACAAATACAGTTGGTATTGCAGTTGGCATCCCGAGTGTTATATTCCATGTTGTTTCTTTTTGGTTTGTTATTGTTGAATCGCAAGCTGTAGGTTTATTTTCTAGCACTGGACAAGTGGAAGATTTACATGAAATTGCGCCACCAAATTCACGTTGTTTATTAAGTAAACAAAAAGTAGTTGGTGTTAAAATTGACGATTTGGGAGCTGCAAGTTCAAGGTTATTCCGTTTATGAGTCCATTCTTCTTGGCATGTACGTGAAACTGGTTCGAGTGTTTGTGCAGTTTTTTACATATTTATTATTTGACAATGTTAGAGCATTAAAAGCATTGGAAATCAATGAAGTTGCAAAAAGAGGAGCTAATGCTGTAATGCTGTACTAGAAGTCTTAGTCGCTGGAAATTCTGGCGTTGAGTCTTTCTTTAGATTTTCTGAATCTTGCATTGCATCAGTCTTTATTTACATCATTACCTCCATTCCTTTGAAGTTCAATACTATTCTTTGAGATCGACGAAACTGTATTTTCAGCTATCATTGCTTTATTTGTATTTTTTCCTTGTTCAAGCGTGTCGCATATAAAGTTATTTTTAGATAATGTAACATTAATCTCCTCTTGACCATCTCTGTTAATATCAAATTTAACATTCGCAATATTTGCTACGATAAATTTACTCGACGTTGTATCTGGAAATGATTAAATTCTGGCAATGATAGCAATATGTGCAGTTAACTATATTAGTTAGAGTCAGCTATATTACAATATGGACAGAAATAACAGAAATAATTTAATTAAAAATTAATGCAGTAAACTGTATAGAAAAGGTTTTATTATATATTTTAAAAATTCCTTTTATTAACCACATTTCATATTATATTTTGATTTCACATATTTTTATGATGTCCTCCTTTTTTAATTGTTCTCGTAATACTATACAAATTTGGAAATTTTAGATTGTACAATATAATAGGTCACATTAATATTTGGATCGTCTAAACCAAAATTACTTTTTAGAAATTGTACCAGAGCACTTGAATTTCTCGGAGAAGTTAAAAGGATTAGATCACCAAATGATATGGTAGATAGACTTGGAAAAAAAAATTGCAATTAGTCGGGATTGCAAAGAAAACAGTCATGACATGTTTATCTAAACCTGTAATGTGTCTATTACGATCTTCTAACAATACGTTTCGTAGGCTTATGTCGGTTATATATATGCTAGAAGTTTCATCGAAATCAATTGATGCAGAAAGATGTAAGAATCTTTAGATTTGTTACGGTTATAGATCGGAAACGGGTTCCGTGCAAAAATTGCAGTCTTCGCCATTTTTAATATTTAGTTCATACAAACATTGATCGACGAACATTGAGCACACAAAGGGTTAATTAATCAAAATAGAACATATTTCATGCCACATTATTTACGACAATTAGACGCAGTTCACTGAGCATTTAAAGGATTAATCAATTAGAATATAACACAATTTACATATCCACATTTAACGCATAGTTAGACAAACAGAATACACAAATCTGTAGTTATCAGTTATAAGTCAATATGAATGAGTTAATTCGAGATGAAACACAAGATAACCGAATAAATAGCCAAGTATAACTCTCATTTCTCTTTTTTCCTTCTTTTTTTCTTTTTTTTTTCTTTTTTTTTTTATTTTTTTTATTTTTTTTATTTTATTTTATTTTTACGAGATTTTTAAGATCATCGTTTTCTGAAAACGAAATTCTATCGTATGTTCTTTTATATTTTCTCTGATCGATACATTTATTTATTCTTTATAGAAGAATATTAAGATTGTTGACCTTAAAATGCCTTCGTACTTACGTAACTCATTTTGAGATAGCAGTGACATGAGCATTAAGAATATGTTTTCACATACGGACAATAATTTAGTCAAGTAGCAGGTAGAACTGAACTTACATTGTCCACTTTGAAGAATCACTACGGTTGAAACGAGGATAAAAAGCCGAATTTATGCTGTTTCATTTTTGGGGAATACGAATGGAAATAGCGTTTATCCGTCGTATTCGTCCACAGTGAAACATAAATTCGCCTAAAGCGAATTGTGTTGATCCACAGCGAGACAATTTGACAAATTTGAATTTACTTATAACTTCCAACTATGGGGAACAACAAGTAACTCCAACATAAAAATAAAATAATTTCAATGTTTCTTCTGTTTTGTTACAAATACGTATCTGATAAAGTTATCTTATTGTTAGTAGTACGATGCAAGAGTTTTAGTTACGATGCAATCACTGGAAAATAAAGACTGTCCGTATATGTATATAATAAAAATCGTGGAAATAGAATAACAACGGATTGGGTTACTGACCAATCTCGCCCCACTATTAACGTATTACGAACGTTTTACAAATTAAAACCACTAAAAAGCTTTAGGCATTTTACCTGATTTTAGTAAGCACGGTTACGTTCGAATAACAGTAATACTGTTTTCAACTGTGCATTTTTGCACCCGGATGAATATATACCGAAGCAATCACTTGATATAAGTTTACCGTTTGACAAGGCACATCCTTGATAAGACCGTACTTACTACCGGTATTATATTCCAGTAATTATGGATTCACGAGGCAGTTATAATTTTCTACATGGCAACATAAGCAGAAAATGTAGAATAAGGTTTGTTTATACGATACTTTGTTAAAATTGACTTGAACTTTACTTAAAAGCTTAAAATGGAGTTAAAAACTTTGCCAAATATATACTCAAACATGTCTGATTCCGAATTATTTCGGTTTGATTTTTGGAGTGGGGAATTAACGATCGATAAAAGGTTCTAGCATCCTGAAATAGGTCAAGAATTTATAGAATAATATGTTTTCGTACGGCGCTTCGTTTTCAAGAAAATCGAGTGAAAAAGTTTGCCGAGTATAATTGAACTTGCCTGCTTCTGAACTAGGCAAAAGTAAATCAATAAGAAGTTATTCTGTTATTTCAAAATAAATCGAAAATATAGAATAAAATCATTTCATAGAAAGTATCGTTTCTAGGAAAATGAAATTTGAAAACTTATCGAATAGACGTGCAGCAGGTCTTAATTCTTAAAGTCAAGATTCTTAATTCAACGCATTAAACTCTATTTTCTTAAAAACGCAGCTTTACAGCTGCTAAACAGATGAATCTTGTTTTACATCTTTCGACTTATTTTTGCAAGTAGAGTAGTTTCCTGTCGGTTGTTTACTCATATTGAATTGGTAACTAGCCAAATTCACATACATTAAACGAATTCGATTCTCTTGAAAATCAGATAAATGGAAGAATGTTATTCTTTACTGCATACTTTTTACTTATTTTCGGAGATGGAATACCTCGTATTCCACATCTGTCCTTCAAATTTAATTTTCCGTATAATATCTCGTATAATTTCGTACAATATCAAATTTAATATATATATATATATTTGTCGGGTTATGGTTAGAATTAGGACTAGGGGCGTGTAGGGAATCTTTACTGAAATTGACCATCGTTGTTACGCAATCGAGGTAATATTTATTGGCACAAGTGTGGACACTACAGCGTTGATAAGTAACAACAATAAGTGGTTAGATTCGATAGGTTCAATAACGAATCCGCGGTCAACGGAATTGTACTTTTCTTCAAAGTCAAAGTCGGACTCTTCGTTAAAACGCGAGGTATTCAGTGATCGTAAAGACGTTATACTCGCTGATGAGATTGCACGAGAATGTTCCTCTCCGTCGCGGTTATGCTATAGAGGAAAACTATAATGGGGTGTGTCTCAGGGCACGAGATCATCGGATTCGTCGAGGACAACCCTCGTTCAGAAAGTGAGGGAAATGGACGTTGCTGTTAATTGGTTAATTTCTATGTATTTACTTAAAATTCTGCATAAGAGTTGATCGTAAATAATTTGCTAAATGAAAAAAAAAAAAGTTACTAGCGAGAAGCGTCGTTCGTGAGAAAAGCAGATTTCTCGTTTGAAGGACCTTAGTTAATTGTAATCCTAAGATTTATAGCGGGTCCTCAGGCTAGCTGAACATGTCCTGTGGCGAGCCTCGGGGCAGAGATCATTGGAATGTTTACTGTCAAGTGTCGCTACAACTATTTCTTTTTAAGAAGAGCTATACAATTATTCTATATCTCTATTAGGTAAAACGTTCATTCCGTAACCGCGGCTACGTTCGGCGACTAGTTGTCGTCTCGAGCCCAAGCCCATTATCGCATAATTCTCGGACAATTATAATCGGGTTGCCTTATAAGATTAAAGTGTTACGGATATTCCTAAAAATTCCGAAGGGAAGGCTCGGTCTACTTTCATCTCCGACAATATATATATATATATATATATATATATATATATATATATTAAGGTTTTCACGTACGAAAAATTAAATTTATATATATTCTATACAATATTCTATACAGTAACATTCAAAAGCATTTTGCAGTAATATCTTCAATTGTAGCAGCGTACATATTCTTCCATTTAATTTCAATTTCGATTATGCTTTGCGAAAAGGCAGTAATTTCTACACTCGATAAGAACGTAAAATTAGAAATTTCACATTTTCAACGTTAGTTGATAATTTAACAGCAATTTAAAAGCAATTTTAACGAGCGTTCGATCTAATCTTCGAATCACGTGTTTTTCTATAAATGCATCGAACCACTTCGAAACAATGGTGGAAAGTTTTTACGATAAAATACAAATGTACATAAATATCTCGTTAATAATTGCCTAAATCGTCTAACAATATAATCACGCGTTATCCATTGCAACACGAACCAAATACACTTAACTTTCAGATTGTAGAAGTTTGTTAAAACGTTTTACCCAATATATAATTCGTTACATAATTTCGATACGAGATTAGATACTTCTTGTTTGAAACAAAAACAGCAAATAAAAAAATTGATTACTCCAAGTAACTTTATTTGAAAATAACGCTTGAGAAATAAGTATTATTGCTAGACTTGCATTTAATATCTTGCAAATAATATAATATATACAATCTCGCCATTACTAGTTTTCTTACAGGTTCTCCAGGAAGTAGGTATTTAAACTAAATGCTGCGATATAGAATGCCAGTCTCGTGAACGATTTAAGTTTCGAAATCTGTGTAAATTATCGCGTAGCATATAAAATGAGGTATGTGAGATATTCATAAACTGATTTCAGGGAATTTAACACAAGGTTATACGTTAATGCTTGAAAAGGGGAAAGTTTTTCTTAGAGTTGGGTTGTATACTACCGCACGAAAATTATCCTTTACACCACATTTAGATCATCAACATTTCGATACATTATTTCATTATATATTTCGTAATATACTTCAGAATATATATCGCAAGATATATTTTACTTACAACATTATTGCAATGATTTTATTCTTTATAATCATTATTGCTATCTATTTATAAGTATTAAGACATTCGTGTGAAATTTGACGATTAATATGCATAACCAAGTAATATACCACAATATGTAATATAAAAAAATGAATTATCAAGAAATGGATTAGTCGACCGAGATTTTATATTCACATAAAATTGTGTTTTAAGATACACAGTAAAAATTTATTAAATCTGCGATAACACAGGTAAATTAGTATAATGATTACGCCCCACCCCACGGTCTTCTAATCTAAATCTCATAGACAAAATTTAGAATAAATTAAATAAGAAGTTTCGAAAAATCTGCACAAAATCTAAATCTGTACTGCAAAATCGTTTACAAGGTGCATGAAATTTGCATGAAATTGAATAACAACAAACACAGTAATAATATGCTTACTATATGATAAAAACATAGTAAGTAGCAAAATTTAATGCAATAATTAACAACGAACATAACAAGTATAGGTAATGATGAAGATAAATTAATTTCATTATAGAAAATTATTTTGAGATGATTATTATTATTATTATTATTATTATTATTATTATTGTTATTGTTATTATTATTGTTGTTGTTGTTGTTGCTGTTGTTGTTGTTGTTGTTGTTGTTGTTATTATTATTATTATTACTACTACTATTATTATTATTATTATTATTACTACTACTATTATTACTATTATTACTATTGTTGTTGTTGTTGTTGTTATTATTATTATCATCATTATCATCATCATCATTATTAATTATTATTATATTGAATATGAATTCTTTATTTCGAATGAGATAATAACTTTTTGACGTTTTAATAATTTCGTAATGATTCTTCAAGGACGCTTAAGTTTTCAGAAGTGTGCTAATACTTATGAACGGTATATACGGTATATAGAGCTTATAACAGTGTATTACAGTAGTATTGAGTTGCAGAATTGGATATTTTATTTTAACAAAGAAATTTAATGACTTGTAATACATGTACGTATATTATGCATATATTACATATATTTATTACTGTATTACTTATATTACAGTATTAGCCCTTTAGTTTTAGTATATATAATTATGTACAGATATATTTCATTATTATTTGCTGATGTAATTATCGATGAATTAATTATTACAGAATCTTTCATTTGAATGAATGTAGAAAGATATATATTTATTCAGGTGGAAAAATAATCATGATCTTTATTATTGGAATAGGAAATAACGAGAGTAGAATTAGATATTAAAGTCTGTATATGCAACAATAGGATTTACCGATAGCTTTTAGCGAACCATTTCGAATATTTATCAGTTCCATTTTAACCAATTAATTGTACTCGTCTTGTCCCGCGAGCGAGAGATACGGTCTGAAAGCGATTTTAAGAAATAATATGTATTGATCGAGTTGCGGGAATCCGTGAATTTACGCTACCGTTTAAGAAGATAAGAATTTAATTGAACAATTAATATAATTTACGTAACAGAATCTGATCTGGACGCTCTAGTTGCTATCGTACTGGTTTAACCGTTGCCTTCGTTTCCAATGACCGTTTTGCAGTTAATAATGGCGTTAACTATAAATATGAAACTAACGGAAACAAGTCCGATAAATAAGTTTCTATTTATCGTAGAGACACTTTTATTGATCTAATAATTATCAAAATATCTTGAATATTTTTAGGTGATTTCACGTTGAATTATTATACTATGTCAATTATTTTTATAATTTCATTTGTAATTTATTAATTATTACCATTTTCTTTTTTTTTTCCTTCTTTTTTTTTTCTTTTTCTTTTTCTTTTTCTTTTTCTTTTTCTTTTTCTTTTTCTTTTTATAGTTCACATCATTTACTTATCAATAATATTTATAATAATATTGTATTTATAATAATCTATACAAAAGTATTAAAAATATTAATTAATTAAACTAATATTATTCGTTTCTCACAAAATATCGTGCATTTATCATCTGCTTGAAAAGGCTTATACCTTTAAATCTGTTAGCTTAATCCTCTTATCCACTGTTTATACTTATCTACTCTACCTCTTATCTACTGAAATACCTTTTTTAATCAACGAGCGATATAAAAGTCAGAGTATCAAGAGAAATCCACTTATATATTCTCACATTATCTGTAATTAGAGGTAACTTAGTACCATGATTGATCGCTATACACGGTAATTGGAATTATAAAAATAACATTATATATAAAGAGAATAAAATTAGTGTAATTAGTTCAAAATCATAATTTTATTTTTATACTTCCATGTATAATTCGTTAATTATAATGATAATAATTTTATAATTTCGAATCACTTATTAATCAATAAATAATCGCTGTATACCTTCGGGGCATTTCAAGTTCGCTATCGTCTTTTATAAATACATATTTTTTATTACATATTTTTCGCTACACATTCCTTGTATTTCCTTGTTTCTTTGACTTTATTATGGTACGCTTATGGTCGCTATCTACGGGGTTCCGCGAAAGGAAATTGGCCATTCGTTTACCTTCTCGGTATATTATGTTAGAAGTAAAAGTCCCCCCCCCCTCCTCTCCCCCGCCACCCCCAGTAAGTAAGCCCACCACCTACAAACCCCGTCACTTAGATTCACTTTATTACCGTGGTCGCCTTCAATAAATTACAATCAGTAACAACAAGAAATTCCGATTCATGTAGATAATGGCGAAAATGTTTAACGGCGTTTACAACTGCCAACGTCTCTAGTTCATACGAACGATAACTGGATTCCGCGGGACTAGTTTTCTTACTATAATATTCTATTATCTGGTTTTTACCGTCAACCTTATGCATCAAAATAGCCCCGTATCCATGCGAACTAGCGTTAGTATGTAATTCTATCGGATAATTAGGATCGAATATCAGTCAGGACGGAAATTACCTTTTGCCTTATATTTTCATGTTTACCTGTCCAAGTTATGTTTTCGTTACCGGAAGTAAGTGAATATAAAAGTTTCATTACTTGTGAAAATTTAGGAACGAATTTTCGCAAGTAAGAAGCTAAGCCTATAAACTGTCTAAGCTGTCTGACGGCAGCGATCAACGGGTGTAGGTAGAAAACTCAAGGCTCGTATTTTACGCGGGTTCGGGCGAATTTCTCCGGTATGGATTTACGTATGGATTTACGTATGGATTTACGTATGGATTTACGTATACAAAATAAAGTACAAAATAAAGAGGTCTTTAGAAAAGAGCATTTCGCGAAATTGAAAGAAAATCCGGCGTTTACGAGGATATTTAATACAATGTACAATCTCTCTAGAGCTTGGTCTATCGAGTCAGCGATAATTAGAACGTTATCCAGATAAATAACAACATACGAATAGACGAGGTCGTCCAAGGCCTTGAGAAAATAGCCCTCTGGAAAACAGACGGTGCATTTTTCAATCCGAACGGCATCTTTATGTACTCGTATTGCTCGTTGGCGGTGAGAAATTCTATATATTCTGTAGAATTAGGATGAATGGGGATTTGATGGAACCCGCTGGCCATGTTCAGGCTAATAAAGTACCTCGTCTTTTGCAATTTCGTGACTTGATCCGCAATAAGAGGTAGAGGATATCGACCCGCGACCGTATTTTTATTTAGTTCTCGAAAATCTACGCACAATCTATCCGAGCCGTCCTTCCTCTTTACGAGTAACACAGGGCTCGCGAACCGTGAATTACTAGGCCTCTAATTAATTCGCTTATTCTCTCACGCACTACCCTTCGCTCTTTCTCGCTTAGTCTATAAGGACTTCTTCTTCGCACGGTGACGTTAGGATCGATTAGCCGTATTTCTAGCTGGGCCGTATTTACACGAGTACATGGAAAACTCGTAACGAATGAACTTTTGAATTTTTCGAAAACAGAAATCAAACGACTTTTATCATTACCAAGTACCTTATGAAGTATCAACTTCATAAACATCGATCTCGTTTTCAGCGATTTTGTCACAGACATTAACAACATTTGTTTTACAAATAGCGAGGCGAGATATTTTGTGTAATATTCGCGTTAAAACCTTGGCTTAAAATTTCACGACCAATCATGATATATCATATTTTAAGTAACTGTCAATAAGGACATGAAAAATTATCTCCAATGTAAAACCATTAATACATACTATGGACAAAATTTGTGATGTACATTTAATACAAGTGTTTCCTATTCCTCGCAATACTGTAAGATCATTCGATCTTTTGCCGGAAAATTTCGATGCTGAATGCATCTTTAATTAGTAAGCATTCAGCTCGCGAATCGAAGTTAAATGGGAACGACTCACCCAGATAACTTAATCTACCAGTTGGAGTTTCCACTACGCAGTATGGATGTCACAAGATTGGCAAGCGGCTGCGGTAATTAATGGCAACGGCTTTAGGTTCGATAACGAATTCACGGTCAACGGGATAAGAAGATGTACTGTGCTCCAAAGTCTAAATCGGACTCGACTTACTTCTCGCGATACAAGGATTACTTGACTAACTCTCTATTGAAACGTAGATTATTCACCGATCGTACAGACACTAGATAGCCGGCTAATGAGACAGCAAGAAAGGGAATGACTTTCCGTCACGATGACGCTGCAGAGGATAACTATGATGGGGTGTGTCTAAGGGCACAAGATCATCGGATTCGTCGAGGAAAGCCTCCGGATCGGAAAGTGAGGGAAATGGACGTTCCTGTTAATTGGTTAATTTCTATGTTGGTGGTTAGAAAAGGATGCTAGCCGCCCTTGAGAGAAAGTTGCTAACTGGGAAGCGTTCGTTCGTGAGGAAAGCAGATCTCCCGTATCTTCATAGCGGATGCTCAGGCTAGCTGAACATATACTGTGAATGATACATCGACATCTGGCGATCATGTTGCCCGAAGAATAGGGTCTGTGTGTGGCGAGCCACGGGGCAGAGGCCGTTGGAATGTTTACTGTTAAGTGTCGATACAACTATTTCTTTTTTAGGAGAGCTATGCAATTCTATACCTCTGTTAGGTAAAACGTTCATCGTTTGTGACCGCGGCTACGTTCGGCGAATAGTTGTCGTCTCGAGCCCAAGCCCATTATCGCACAATTCTCGGACAATTATAATCGGGTTGCCTTATAAGATTAAAGTGTTACGGATATTCCTAAGAATTCCGAAGGGAAGGCTCGGTCTACTTTCATCTCCAACATATGTAATATTATATATTACAATCCTGCTTATAATATATTGTTATATTTATTAAGTACGTTATTACTATTATTATCATTGTAAAATACCGAAGATTTTATGGAAATGGCACGGCTGTTATTCCTTAGAGGGGGAGCAACGATCGCATAGGCACTATCGGTTTCCATTATACGTCTCGATTCTATATTGTCGATCGCCTATTTGACGGGGTTGAACGATAGACGCAAGTATCAGAGGTGGAAGGTTGAAGCTTAGGGAAATGGAGATTGTAACTACAGCTCGGTTAGAGGTATTGCATCGTAATGTTCCGTTGTAGTGTACTGTTGCTCGTAAGTATAGTTCATAAGCATTGTTGATAAGTATAGTTCATAAACATTGGTAATCTGTGATGATATCATTGATAGCTGATAATGCGTCTAGACAATTGAAACGATTTGCGATAACATTATTTAGATTTATTTGAAGTGTACAAATTAATGATAAATTGATAATTAGAAGCTATAATTAGAAGCCTGGTATAGTAATTACAAAAACTATTGGCACATACTGTTATTCTCCAATTAAGCAGTCTTTCGTCAGATTTTGTTCATCAAATTTTTCTAACCATATTAAAGTACTACTGATATGAGAATTATATGAAATGCAGTATATTTGAACCTAATTAATTAGCATGTAAATGTTATAATAAATGGAATGGTATGCCCAATAGTTTCTGTAGTCACGTGTGCCTTTTTATGCAATCACCAAACTATAATAATAAATTATCTATTAAAAAGCAGCAACATTATATTTTCCTATCTAGCGTGTATATGCTATTTGCTATATAAATATCGATGATTTTAATATCGGAAGTCAAATTACAAGTGTGAGAGATCTGGAAGATCTCTCTTTATCTAATTTATAATCAAAAGATTAAAAAGTTAAAAAACCAGTTTTATTGTTACGTATTAGCTTCGAAAAATTAATTCAATTCGACCATAATAGACTATTATATGAAATTAAAGTTTATAAAAACGTAGTTATAATAATTTATTCTTAATTTTGTAAAAATATACATCAAAAGTAAACAAGTGTCTGAATACTTTTTAAAGTAATTTCAGATATAATAATTTTATAATAAAATAATTTTAGAGTAATGCACACTTTGATCGATCTGTATGAACAAGACACAGATGTTACTAAAACACGTGGTAGAATAAAAAGATCCAGGACGACTTTATTCTCTGTTACAGTTATCCTTCAATATTATAACTGCCTGTTATGCATGCAGCTATATCAAATATTATGGAGCAGTTATTATTACCTAAGGAATCCATTGTTTTTAGCTCACTTGGTGGTAAAACTGTTATATGTACAGTAGATATGATGGAGATGGATGTAATAAATTGATAGATAGACTGTTGTGATTAACTGAAGCAATAATATTTAATATTATTTAACACTCGGATGAATCGTATATTTAATTTCAATACGAGATTGATATAGTTTTAAATGAATAATTATTCCACAACAAGATCATTAAAGATCATTAATTCATACGTTTTAGTAACATTCGTGCATTGTCAAAACAAGTGAATTAACGTATTCAAATACATACGAGCTGCATTGTACGTAATTAAATCCGACGTAAACATTGTAATTTGGTTTAGACACATGTTAGATTATTTAATCTCATAGTATTTAATTTTAATTGATATTCTACACTTTATACCATGTATGTTATTAATAATAACATGCGCATATTTTGTTATATAGTATACTTTAATGTCACAATCGCCTATCATATATATGTGATATCATATATATTTTAACAAATTAAAAACTATAGAGGAGATTTGTTAATGAAAATAGAAATCAGGAATACGAATGGAATAAAATTTAGAACATAGATAAATAAATGTTACGGATGTAAGTGCAATGAAATAAACCAGCCTATTTGTACAACAAACTGAAATGTTCCTAGTTTAAAATATTGTTCATCCTTGTAAGAAGTAACCAATTTTTGTTTTCTTTCCATCAATGACGATGATATGTATTACGTGCAAATTCTGTCAAACATTTTTAAATACAAAGTGTAAGAATTGTAAATATTAAAAGGAAAATTCAAATTAATTTTCATTGAAATTTCATCGAAACTTCGGAACAAAGTATTTAATTCTTTGATTCGATATAAATTGATATATTTTTAGACATTTACAATTTCTATTTATTTGCAATTCATTAAATTACGTGTTACAAAAACTGTTGCCGTTTAATATTTTGCGACTATTAATAGTGCTTAAAGAATTTATAGCTAGAAAATAAACTATGCATTAAAGGACCGTATAAAATAGTACGTAGCAATTGAAATGCTGCACAGAGATGTTTCCAAGATTTCATTGGCAAATTATTTGGTCGTTGACCCAATAGAAGTGAAATAGAAATACGTGTGTGTCATTGAACCTCCATGAAAGAATTATGTTATGTCATTCTATCGAGAAATAAATTCGATGATATCCCGATAAATTTATAAATATATATATAACCCTTCATCCCTTTTGAAAGATTTATAATAAATCTTTATTTTTATCTGTATTTAATCATATACATGTCAAACAGAATAAATTAACGACGCAACTATAAATATGTTTCCTTCAAATATTCGAATTATCATATTATGCAAATTTTCCTTCTTTATGTCATACTGTTGTGAGAAATTTATATGTTTCTAATGGATATTTCCATTTTGAAATCTCATTAGTTAACGCTGAGGAAATTTTAATAAATCTTCTGACGAGAATTTGAAAGCAGAATAATTATTTGCAGAAAGAAGAATGTGTTTTTTTAATTAAACATGAGAACATGTAGGTCAGAAAATTTTACCCAGACGCGAATACAACGTAGAACCAGAGAAAATTAATACTGGCTATAAAACCAGTACGTAATCCTCTCAGATATTAAACCGTTAACGTAATTTATTTTTCCTCTTCACTACTTTAAATTTTATCCTGTTTTTATCCTGTCGCCAACTTTTACAAGATATCAATCATTTTTCATAAATTTTCACAAATCTAATTTCCATAATGTACATAGTATTACAATATTTATAATATTATATCTATATATCTTGTATCTATATATTATCTTTGTATATTATATTGTATTAATAAATATTTTTACGTTATCTCTTATATACGTATACATCTGCTAAATACTATAAAAAACACTACACTTTGAATGTATCAAATATTTGTATATCGTCTCTTCAATTCTTTCTTAATTAATAATATTGTCTTTAAAATTGTACATTATTGATTATGACATTATTTTTACTCCTATTATGGAAATTGTTAATTTTAGTCATCATTCTTATGGATCTGAATACATTTGTATGTGTACATTATTTTCGTTATAGTCTTCTCTAATATTATCATATTACAATAGACAGATTCATTGGTTATTAGTTAGACATATACATACATTTTCTTTCCAACTTCAAATCTTAGTGCAGAAATTGCAGATTTGTATCTGTAGTCAATGATTGACCGGATTTGAAAGTAGCATATAAAAAATGACTGTTGCAGTTTTTCAGCAATGTCATATGATTCTTACAATATGACGACCAGATGCGTAAGTAGATGTGTAGAAAAAAGGATGAAAATAGTATAATAAATAAGAACAAGTTATATACATATATAGATAATATATGTACGCTATATATATATATATACACTTATTTATTATATATATAATATATAATAAAATTCAGAGTTAACTGGATGGTAGTTCAACATTTTTGTGCAATTTTTTATGAAATGTATACTTTATGCTCTACGGCGTTATACGCATATTGAATTTTATTAACTACGCATACTGTGTGTTGCAGAATTTTGCAGCATAATATGAAAGTTAACTTAAATTATATTTATATATTCATACATAGTAGTATTTAATAATTAAGCACTTCCTCGCTCAAAATGTCTTATAAAATTAAATAACAGAACGATAGCTAGTTGACAGTATAACTAATAACGTTAGAGGATATTGTTGTTTTAAAAGAATGCTTTAGAATTCGATCATTCTAGTTGATCAGAAGAAAATCAGAAGACGTGTTGAACGCTGAATGCATTTTTTGCACATTTTTACGTATTTGCGTATCTTCGATATTATTCTGTCTTTGATTTGATTGACATGTCTGATGTCAAGGTTAATATGTCCTTAACGTTTTCATATTCTCAATACAAAATATAGTTTTATAATGAAAGGTTAATTTTTGTTGTTATCTATATATGCAATGTAAACGATTTTTAAAGTGACTAAAAGTGTGTCTTGTTACCTGTATGTAACCACGATAACAGTGTTTTATCGTCGCATGTTTGCAGTCAGTGTATTCTATATGTTAGTGTTTCTTCTTCATTATTTTTTTAATATTAAAATAATTTGTACTTTTGAGGAAAATTTTTAACATCAGTTTGGTAAATAAAAGAATTATCGTTAGATATATAATAATTAAAGAATCTTATTAACTTATTAAATTTGGTTATAGGATTCTCTTGAAACTTATTTATATCACATTAATTTCTCAAGTTCAGATTATCACATCGTAGATATTAAATGTGTCGTTAGTTTTTTCACAAAACTTCATCAACTTATTATCTACTGCTAAAAGGCTCATGTATTTGGATCGGTCAAGTTACTCCTCTTTGTAGCTATGTTATGTTAAAAAATACATTCTCTTATTTAGTAAATAACATAAAAGTCAGAAAATCGACAAAATTATCCTGTAATTCTCTGTTCCTGTAATCTTCAATTGCATGTTACATGAAGGCGATGTGAGGCATATCTTGCGAATGTTAAACGCGTATATTCTTGAGAATATTAAACGTGTTGCCGAAGCATGAAAATAATTTTATAGAAAGCACAATTTCACAAATGAGGTAATATTATTACAAATTACCAGCGCTAGTAAATTTTCTTACGAAAGGGCAAAAAGTTAATCGGTTATCCTATTCGATTTAAAATTGTAAGAGCTGTTGGTATAAAAGTTTACAACGCACAACTTGTCAGTTGTCAATTCAGTAATATTATTCGCTGATAAATTATTGTGCAAGAAACACTAGAAGCTTCGAACAATAATGCAACTATAAAGATCATGTACGTGAAAGCCTTGAAAATCTTGCTCAAACGACAGTAGAAAGTTTATTTGCAATGTTAGAAACAAGGGACGTGATTCACACAAAGAGCATCGTTTCAGGGTGCTATTGACACAACCGGCAATTCAGTTCCCATTATTTTGTTCTCAATTAACTTAGGTACCTGATACGAGCATTTCATATTGCAAACTTCTGTCCTCAAATATTTTTCAGTACAGTAGGCGCCTTCTTATCCGATCTCCCTTTAACCAATCAGAAATTTTCATTGAAAACTTATCTCAACAAAATATAGTAGCTCATAAAAACGAACGAACGAAAATATCATAGAAATTTTTTATATACCTATATATTATGTGTATTATGTGAAATATTTTGAAATTTCATTAGTCTTATAATGAGACACGACAATCATAATTATATCGATAAAATTTGAGATCAATCTGCAAGTCTATATAAAGCTTATGGCACAATAATCGCAAATATGCATCAATTAAAAGAGTATTACAGCACGAATAGCAGTCTTAAATTAATATGATTAACGACAAAGATAGTTTTACGAAATACTGTGCATTACTAATATAGTAAATAATAAGTATTTTGACTGTATAAAATTATAATCATCTGATACTCGCTTTATAATCTCTGTACATGTAATAAAATATCACGACGCGATTAGATTGACTAGATCAAAAGCCAATATGCAATAACAAAGCTGACATTTGGATTCGTTAAACCTGATACGACTTGATTAATTCGTTAACTTGGCAGGCTTATATTCAGATTCTTTAATTTCTGAAATCAGATGAAGGAGGTTCCTCTCAACTGTTACAAAGATTTCGATATTAATGCTAGTAATATTTACTTATATTTTTATAATTATTTTTATAACACGTTCTTTCAACAAGTACTGAAACTGTAAAATATTAATTCCTGTAAAATTCTTCTAGCGGAGTTCAACACCCACGCGGATGGAAGCTGGAGGATGCGCCAACACGGTATGGATGACGGAAGAGAGAAGTTATCGATCTTCCGCCGTAAACACGGTCGAGGAGGCACGGTTTAAAAGAAACGTCCAAGATACTGGTGCTTAGAATAGTTGCGAAAGAACGTTTATGCAATACCTTAAGGATTAGAGACGACATTCTTTCGCTTTATCGACCATAACAGAGCCGATCCTCGCTGTCGAAGATTATACGTTCCGTGAATCGTACGAGCTGGCCATCGTTGACGTAATTTAAACACCGTATCAAGGACCTTAAAAGTATTATAGTTCCTGTCGAACGAGCATCTAGTATCGAGATAACGAACCATTATTTTCCTATAGCACGTCATCATACACCGTTTTATCGCATTTTCGACAATAGGTTCGATCGCGCGATGTAACACGCGCGATGTAAACGTGTGTCACGTTTATCGTCCCACATGTGAAATGAATTTTACTTTTACGGTGCATGATTTTCGATATCAAGACTCCGATGAATTTTAACTTATCAACTAGGCTCATCCTTTGATCAAAAGCTTCTATAACCGATCAAAGTTAACGACAGAATCACCACAGCAATAGCATAGGCGCAATAATTGATTCGAAATTTTTTCTACAAATTTCATACATTTACAATGGCACACTATTAGAGATTTGAATAATTTTTTGTTAAATATACGAATGAAGATTTATTTTTCTCCTGGTACCGTGTATCTTTTCACGTAATTTTTCATTCTGATTTCTGTGGTATAAATTTGATATCTTCCTCGTCGGTAGTTCTAGTGTGTTAATCGAAGACAAATTAATTTCGATTAGGAACCTGTTAGCCGATAAAATATAGTTTCTTAAAAAATCACACTAAATGCTTTATAATCCGATTAATTTCAATTGTATCCACTTACGACACAAAAAATGGTGAATATTTTTGAAATATAGATAAATGAGAATGAAAAAATTGATACCGAAGAGTCTGGCAGATTTTAAATAAAAGAATTCCAAAGTAAGTCTAAGTCTAGAAAGTGGTCTAAGTCTAGAAAGAAATACCTTCTTAATAAATGTCATTACCAAGTAATATGAAAGATTACGCTAATTCCATGTGAACTGATAACAATACAATTTGATTTGCCATTCATTTTTTATTTCATAAGCATAGAAATCTCTGGTTAAAGGTCGACTACTTGCTTAATAGGTTAAAAGTTAATTCATAAATCGTGCGATATTTAAGAGCAGAACAATGCAAAGAAACTATAAGACAATTAAAAAAAAATACTTTCTTATAATGCGTACACAATTGTCACGCACAGGTAACTAGAAGACCATGTAGAAGAATAATAGCTGTGAAAGGTTACATGCAAATCGAAAGCAATGTGCATTCCCCCAAGGTGTAAGTATTTATACAGTAGATAGCTGTAGATAATAACATCAAAAGCTTCGATAAATAAAAAAAAAATATCATGTGTGAATTTTCGCAAAACGCAATTTGTTATTATAGTATGATATGATATAATATAATATAATAATTTTTGTAACCTCTATATACATTTTCAGATTCGTTACAAACGTTGAGCAGTGTAGTCATGATATATGTGTTTCATTGCAATACTGGTGAAATTTCAAAATGTTACGTATAGCAAATAGAATAGATCGATAAAAATTTCTGCAAGTGCATAGAGTGGCCTCCATGAGTCACAACGTGTGGACGATTTTGTCGATTTACATCAACAATTCACGAGTGTTACCAAAATATATAGATCAATGACAAATTAATAATCAAAGCCATATTTATTATCTTCTTGCGGAATTATTAGATTTTTTAATTACGTATAACGTTTAACGAGATAAATATGTCACATAAATGATACGTGATACGTTTTGCATATGCCCTTATACATAAATATGCAAAATTTATAGTCTCTTAATCATTCTAACAAACTTTTATCTTTATATAAATTTCGTTCTTCTATTTGCATTCTATAAAAAAGCACATTTGCATAAACGTCAGCAGTGTCATAACATGTACAACGTACATATCTATAAAAATGTTGTACGGTAAGTGTTGGAAAACTTTCATGAGCCACTGTGTGCAAGTAGTACTTGACGTAACTGACAAGTAAAACATACATGGTGAACAAAGGAAAGAGAGAAAAAGGAAAAGAAAAAAAAGAAAGAAAGAAAGAAAGAAAGAAAGAAAGAAAGAAAGAAAAAAAGAAGTCTTATAATGCAAAGTGTAACAGCAGGTAGAACCGCAGAAAAATTTGATCCGATAATCGCAGGAATATCAATGAGCCGGTCGCATTCTCCGATTACAAATAGTTGTTGTTGCGACACACGGCAGCCAGAACGTAATTTGGGTTGCACGTTCGCGATGTGACTGTTAAAACAAACGAGCAACCGGCCCGTGGCTGTTCGCTTCGAGAACATCAGAGCTCGCAATGGATGGCAGCTATTAGTATCTGGTGCACGCCCGAAAATTGCTGGCGCTAACTTTATCACCGTGGTCAGTGAAACTGTTGATTATTGCCGGTTACGGTTTAAACGGTATTGGACCATGCTGTAACAAATCATTGGAACGCATCGATTGCCCGGCTAAGTTTCACGCGATTGCTTTTTTCACGCACCGTTTTCAGTGTGCCGATGGCTACGATTAAACACGAAATTTCGAATAATTTCATACTGGCAGAACAAAGGCAGATAGAAAATTGTTAACCTGTTAAATAGACCATTTCTTAACCAGAAACGTTTAAGATTGATGAATTAAAAATTTAGAAAAAGAACTAACCTTAGTTAAATTAATTACAGTATTTGCAAATATACGTATATAAGTAGCCGTAGACGTATAATAAATTCGATATTTCCGAAAGGTAATTACGTAACACTTCGTAATGACAACTCGTTATCCACGTTATGACGTGGCGGAAATCCCGCGATCTTGCGGAAAAAGCGAATATCTCATTGATAATATGCGGAAGCGATATAGAGATGTCATAACATCGGTCAGTGGTCAAAGTTTACAACTTCCGATTGCAACAATTAATATCTAAACCCTCGTCCAGAATCAGTTCTTCGTTTGTAGTGAGATTTCTAAAAAGATCGTATCCTTGTAAAGGGGAACAGTTATAACTTACTTCTAATCTATATTCTGAAAACTCCGATTTTATGACTCATTGTTGAACAGGTAACAATGATAGGAACTGATTTGAAAAAACTGCCGTAAGTGCCCGTATGCGTGTGGAATGCGTACGACCTTAGCCATGGTTAGATCAATTGAATGTAAATCTAGAATAAAGGTCTATTTAGAATTTTGGTGAAGTTACCGCGTTATACTGTTTCATAAGTTTCAAACACGTAACGTGCTCCTTGTATTCAACATTACATCTCACTTCTGACGAAATATCTGCAATCTGTGTGTACTGAAATGATCTACTAATTCAACTTTGATGAAAATGCGCTATACAGCAGCATTCGAGGTTTTATTCCAGGTTTTCCACTTCATCTAATCGGTGACTCTACTTAATGTTTTCATCGAAGGTTGTAAATTTTAACCACTGTCCGATTTTATGATGATATTTTCACCTATTATACGTTCAGATATTAGTCCATCGTCACCATGAAAGGGTGCGGCTAAAGTAAATATCTACAACAAATATTGCAAGAATTGTCCGATTCTAAAATAAGTTCTAAAATAGTTCGCTGATATTTCAAGTAGCGCACGCTTTAAATTCTTCCTCCATTTCGCTAGATCTCGAATTTAATTTATTATGAATATAGAGCTTTATCGAAGTGTTGCTTCCTGACCTAAATAATATAATCAACCATAAGGAAACCTTAAAGGAATTTAATAAAACAAAGTCGTAAGAAAAATTGAACAAGTTACGTATTATTGGTATAAACATGGATTAAGTTTCGTAATGAGAACGAATCGTAAGAAGATGTGCTAATTCCTGATAAATTTGAAATTGAAACGGGACACGTGGAACGTGCTACATCCCACAATTGCGAATATCTTGCGTGTCATCGACACCTATACTCGCGAATAATGCCAACCAGATTGTCCTCCTTACAACTTACCGTTCGTTTCGAAGTGGGTGTTGTGCATTGTCAAGATTTGTAATACAATGTGACATGAATTTTAAACCGCGCAACTTGTCAGTCGCGGAAGTTATCGATCACTATGCGATCACGTAGTATGGTAATAAATTGTTATATTGACACAATTTTTGTATGGTTAAAGCGAACGTTACCTAATATGATATAAACAGGCTTGGATCATTAGTAGTCCACCGAGAATTTTCTATTATCTCGCGAAAGTATTTCAACCAGAGACCAAAAATAATAGATATTTTTAAAAATTTTGAGTAATGATAATCGCTTAAGTTTTTTTTTTTTTTTTGTTTAAATGGAAAACAGCAATCGCTAAATCTTAATAAAATACCTTAGGAAATTAAATGATTAAGACGTATGAATTTTTTAGTATCTTGCTTACGAATAACTATTAGAAATAATGAAAAATCTTTTGATTATACCGATAATCAGTGTTGGTGACCGAAATTATTTTTGGTTTCGATGGAAAATATTTTTTGATTACCGATAACTAAAGAGGATTTCATAGATATAATAATAATTATTTGTAACCAAAAACAATTTTTCTTATGAACGATGGTTACCGGTAATCAAAAATTTCTTAATCATTTGCAATGATTACTCATGAGCAAAATCATTTAAACTAAAATATGAATTAAACTCTACGAAGATCACAAAATTATTTAAATAGTCACTTTTCTGTTATTTCAATAAATATTAATATTTAGTGGGACCATCTTTATTATTATTGTGCCAATTATGTTTAAAGCAACTATTCATTCTCCACACTAATTTGCAATAAATGCCTTGTAACTTTTATACACATTTCCACGTTAGTTTTAAATTCTAATATTATAATCATGACAACGTGTTTCATTATAGTGCTAATAAAATTTCGAAAATTTTCATATGAAATACATGATAGATTCATAAAAACGTTCTATGGTAAGTATGTAAATACCTTCGTGAGCTACTGATATAATAATAAAATATAACTTTACTGTGATCAATTAGCAAATTATTTCGCACGAATACAAGATATTTTATAAATGATAATTCTTCATAAAAAAAAAATAAATAAATAATAATTAAAAAACATTGACAACAAAGAATAAATTTTGTTTAAATAAGGCTTCATTCTTTTTCTAATATAATTTCTAATATAATTGTATAATATCTAATTAATAATCTAATCTAATTAATAATTTGCAATATATAATGGCAATTATAGTGATTTACTGTTGCAAATTATTAAAAGAGATATTACATGTTAAATTCCTACAAATAATAAATTAGTATTTTGATTCAATGTTTATATAACTATAGTACATTTGCTAAATTAGTTTTGCTATTAGTTTTCCATCGTTAGAAATAAATGCGGTCATTTAGTTTATTTTATGGCTTTATCCATCAGTTTCATAGAATATAACATTCCACAAAATTAAATATATTGGCGATTCATTGAGAGTTTTCTATGCCCAAGTGCTGAATAATTCAATACTTTTAAAGTTCAATTATCACAAAGAATTTACATTTTGCAAATTAATATACACTATATGCGTTAATCATGCAACATTATGTAAATCACAAAAAGATAAAGTACCATGAATGATAATTAAAGAAAAAAGAAAGTCCGGATCATCAATTTACCGCCAGCATCTTAGTATATCTGTGAGTTAACGTGTCAATCGAAAATGATGAATCGAAGTCAATCGTATCCAGTATACAACTTATGAAATGCGACTAATGAATGAAAAAAGTAGTGGAAGTTATGGTGTCGCGATCTCGTTCATGCGGCCCCGTTCCTTCTCCATATAAGAAGGCATACAGACATTTTTCGTCTTTCCGTCAAATAAATTATCGCCGAGGAATGCAGGTACCCTTGCATCGGGAAAATAACCGTCGAACGAGTTAAACTGTAGCAAACATGAAGTTGCAAATTAAGCACAAATTTAAATCACGAAAAAATGTGAAAGATACACTACCGGTTAAAGGAAGTATTTAAATAAAAGAATCATTAGCACTCTAATAAAATACGACTGTCATGATTATAATGGTAAAATATAAAACTTATTTAAAAGTGTATATACAAATTACAGGATACTTATTGCAAACATTTAAATAAAAACTTAGTATACATTATGAATAATGGTCTTAAACACATAAATATTGCTAACTACGATCTCGTTAAATATTGCGATTTACTAACGTAATGAATAGACTGCGGATTGTTCATGCATTTATAGGAAATTTGAAAGTAAGAAATTGTACAGAATTCAAATGGTATAAAAAATACGTGAAATATTTAATATATAGTGTGTTCCATGATACTTAATACTTAAAACAATTCTTGGTAATTATTTAGAAAACTGCCACCGTCTTGAATTTTTATGCTTTTCCAATATGTTGTCGGGCGCATGATTCTAAACAACTTTTTCCTGCACCACTGTAACCAGTGTAACCACTGCTCGGCCTTAATATCCGAGATATTTGCAAAAATCTTGTCGGTACCATTACAGTGAATTCTGCCTATTGTGCGATTATGCGTCCGAGACAGCGTATGCTGATTGTCGACCGCTGTGAAGTCTAATCCAATAAAATAACTAATTATAGGCAATCATAGGCAGGATTCACTGTAATGGTACCAACAGTTTTTTTTTCCACATATCTTGAAAACTACAAGAGTCCGGCAGTAAAAAATTGTTAAAAAAAAAAGTTGTTAAAAATGTTGATTTCTACAACATATGAAAAAATTATGGAAATCCAAAACAGCAGCTTTCTAAATAATTACACAATTTTCTATATAAATTCTACTTTTTTTAATTACATTCCCAAAAATATCAATTTGCATAAAAATCCAGAATTTAGTAATAAATAATTTCTTGCTTAGATATTCTTGTGATCTGTACAAAATATATGTATACTTGTACTAGGTATCTTGTAATTTTTATATATTTTTTCAGATTCGCTTCAAACTTCACCAATATAATCATAATAGTCGAATCTCATAACAGTGTTAACGGAATTTCAAAATGTTTCGTACAACACACATAATATATAATATCAAAAAATATGTGCATAACTGTTCAAATGTTTTCGTGCGCCTGTGCATGAATAAGCAAAAAAAGAAGAAGCGAGAGAAGGAAAAATGACAAAGATTAGCTTCGCGATCTCCATCTAATACCGTAGGGTCGATCAATGAGAAACAAGCTTATCGTATAATCGCAAAGCCGACCCATGAAATATCGAGCGATAAGATATGTTGGATAGACATCCTATGGTGAAACGTTAGTATTCCTTTCACTAAAGTGGTTCTCAAAGATGAAAAGGTGTATGTAGCCGGGTCTGATAGTCGGAAAACGGTTTTTACACGGTCGAAACCCTCGTCCTCTGGCAATACACTTTTACTGTGACGCAATCCACCTGCTATGTACATTTCTCGAGGGAACGTGAAATGCAAGCGACAGTATAAAGTACGAGAAGCAGACTTACCGTTCAGGTGTCGCTGCTTTTGTTTGAGGATGATCTCTCCCAGATAGCAGACGTTACTCCTCGCGAAAGATATACCAATTTCGTTCACAGTCCTCATGTTCGTCCGGTAAACGCTGACAACAAAAAGGAAAATTTCATGTTAAATAGAAAGAATATAGTATTACGAACATCAATACGTGACTTCTTCGACGCTTTTAGAATTTCGAGATCACACATCAGACTATATCGGTATTTCTAGATTTTTCATTCTGGGATAGGAAATTATCTATTGTATGATTTTGTTGGGAAAATCAGGAACATACAAAATTTTTGTGTATACCTTAAATCTAAGAGACTCATTTTATTAAAATGTTCTTCCATTGAAAAAGATTTTTATTTTATGGAATTTAGAAAAGTTTATGTAATTTCAAGAAACGAATAAAAATAAGTTTACATAAATCAATAATTTGTATATTTACTTCCTTTTTTTACATAGAATTAATAGTAAAATTATTGTTAATATTCTCCTGTGTGAATTTTTTTCAATTTAAATTGTCGTTTAAATAGAATATTTTTTTGTATTTATGCAACAGTTAAACAAGATTATGAACTTAAAGACACCTTTTAAAAACTTTAAATTAATTTTTAAACTAAAGGTTTCATCTATCTCCATATACGATTTGAAATTTAAGATAATACCTGAACTATCTTTGTTAAAAGTCATACGGAACCTATTATAGAAAGAAACTGAAACTAACAGTTCAACATAAGATCATAATTTATCAACTATCAATTAATTTCCTTAATAAAACTATTTTTATTAGAATTAATTTGTTTTAATTTGATTTAATTTGCTTAATTTTCGACATTGAAATAGATGCTTTTATTTTACTGTTATATTTATGTTATATTACTGTTATTTATGTTATATATTATGTTATGTTATATATAGGTTCTTAAAATATGAAAATGAAAAGTCTTGTAAATATTTAAAAATTTCACGTAATGCAATATACTTTTATTCGAAAATTTCGTTTTCTTAACTTAGAAGTTAGAAACTGTATTTTGTGTCTCATGTCGTAGTTCTAAGAACTTAAGCTCGAGCCCTAGTTTATCGTATTTTGAAATGGCAGATCCCAAGAGCATAGCACAATGAAAAATAGTCTTAAAGTTATATACTCCTGAGAATCATGTAATTTTAACACGTTCCTTATATTGAACATTAGCAATTAATAGTAGTAACTATTGTTAACTGTAATTAGTCCGTTTGTATCATGTAACCAATTGCATTTATTACACTATGTCCTTAGAAAATAGTATGAACAAATATTTAAAAATTATCAATTACAAGTGTATATATATATATAATGTCAGGGTGATGTTAGGGCTTGGATTAGGGGCGTATAAGGAATCTCTTCCTGGATTGTTCATCGTTGTTGTACAATCGAAATAGCGTTTATTGTCAGAGATACAGATAATACAAGATCGACACAAGAGACCGCGGTAATTAGACGCTAATGACAATGATCTTAGGTCCGATATGACGAATCCACGGTCCACGGGTATACTTTGCTTCAAAGTCTAAGTCGGATTCGACTTACTGCTCGCGATACAAGGATCACTTGATTAACTCTTGGCTAAGGCGTGGATTATTCACCGATCGTACCAACATCCACTAGGTACCTGGCTAATGAGACTACAAGAAAGGGAATGCGTTTCCGTCACGACGACGCTGCGGAGGAAAACGATGATCGGTTGTACCTAAGGGCACGAGATTATCGGATTCGTCGAGGAAAGCCATCGCTCAAAGGGTGAGGGAAATGGACGTTGCTGTTAATTGGCTAATTTCTATGTTGACAGTTAGAAAAGGATGCTAGCCGCCCTTGAGAGAGAGTTCCCAGGGGGGAGTGTCGTACGTGAAGAAAGCAGATCTCCCGTATCTTCTCGTGATAGGTGACAAATTTACGGGCTGGCAGAACAAAGACCGTTTGTCAATCTGGAGGATTTCAGTTAACCAAATCTTAAGATTTGTAACAGTTACTCAGGCTAGCTGAACATAAACTGTGAATGATGCATCGACATCTGGCGACCATCCTACCCAAAGAATGGGGTCTGCGTGTGGTGAGCCACAGGGCTGTTGGAACGTTTATTGTCAAGTGTCGGTACGGCCAATTCTTTTATAGGAGAGCTATATCTCAGTTAGGTGGAACGTTCATCCCGTGACCGTGGCTACGCTCGGCGACCGGTTGTCGCCTCGAGCCTAAGCTCATTCTCTCAAATTTCAAATGACTGTGTCTGGGTTGTTTCGTAAATGTTACAGTATTGAGATTTTCCCAAGTAATTCCAACATATATATATGTCGGAGATGAAAGAACACCGGACCTTTCCCTTGGAATTCTTTGGAAAATTTCCCAATTTTCCAATTGTCTTTATAAATTAAACCGAATTGTTCGAGATTTGCGATAGTGAGCTACGTAGCCACGGTTACGGGATGAACGTTTTACCTAACAGAGGTATAGAATTGCATAGCTCTCCTTAAAAAGATATAGTTGTACCGACATCCGACAGTACACATTTCAACGGTCTCTGTCCCGTGGCTCGTCACACACAGACCCTATTCTTCGGGTAAGATGATTGCCAGATGTCGACGCATCATTCACAGTATATGTTCAGCTAGCCTGAAGACCCGCTAGAAATCTTAGGATTTAGTTAACTAAGATCCTTCAAATTGACAAACAGTCTTTATCCTAACAGTCCGTAAATCTGTCACCTACTACGGGAAAATACGGGAAAACTGTTTTTCTCACGAACGATGTTTCCCGCTAGCAACTTTCTTTCAATGGCGGCTAGCATCTTTCTCTAACCACCAACATAGAAATTTTTTCTTTTTTTTTTTTTTTTTTTTAATTAAATTAGATTATTTACGATCAACTCTTATACAGAATTTTAAGTAAATACATAGAAATTAACCAATTAACAGCAACGTCCATTTCCCTCACTATCTGAACGAGGGTTGTCCTCGACGAATCCGATGATCTCGTGCCCTGAGACACACCCCATCATAGTTTTCCTCTGTAGCATATATAGCATCCGCGACGGAGTGGAACATTCTGGTGCATTCTCATCAGCGAGTGAAACAACGTCCTTACGATCAGTGGATATTTCACGTTTTTAGCAAAGAGTGCTAGACTTAGATTTTGGAAGAAAGTATATTCGTTATCTCGTTAACCGCGGATTCGTTATTGAACCTAAGATCATTGTCATTAGTATCTCGAATATCTAATTACCACGGTTACTTGTCAAATTCTGTTGTAATATAATCATATTTGTACTAATAGATATCTTCTCTATTGCGTAATAACAATGTCTAATCCAAATGAAGATTCGTTACAGGCACCTAATCATAATGTTAACCCGACATATATATACATATATACCTGCATTCTAAATAAGAAAAATATATGTGTGTGAGGTATATTTATTTAGATAATAATCATAACTCACACTGTATGAATATTTAATGTAATGCGATGACATTACATAACCCTACAATTATTTTATTCTTCTAATAAAATATTTTTTAGGTTTAATTAGTTTTTGTTTTTTATGTTACAAATATTTCAATTTATATTTTGTAGCCTTACCATTTTTTCCAGTTTGCAACCAAATCCCTTGATTTATAATGAACGATGGATTTTAATTATTATCTTGGTATTATTGCCGAGAACTAGTATTGGTTCGTGTTGACTTCCATTTGCTATGGACGACTCCATTTCTTTACAAGCAATGATTGCAACGAGTGTCCTGTTGAAATTCGATGTGAACGAGAAATAGTCTGTGAATGAATTTAAACACGTAGTTAATATAAAAAATACAATTGTGCAAAGTATCATAAATTTAATTACAAATTATAGAACTCTCTCACCTGTGATATGACCTAGTCGTAAGATCATTTGTAGTCAATTTTATGCAGCCACCACCTTCGAAAGAAAACTGGCTACAAAATTCGAAGCTATTTACATATAGCATTGGCATTTTATTTTCAATATTTACAACATTTTTTAATACTCGAATAACATTTTTCCTCGTTTCATAAACATATTGTATCGGTTCTTTTGAACACTCATTTCGATCGTTTTCACCTTTTGGTTCTGGAAGTTGAGGCGAGGATGTAAATTTCATGTGCGGTATAGGTACTGAAATTTGTGGATTTTGCAGGGATAAATTGTAAAATGGTTTGTGTTTAAATTTTTTTCCGTCCTTTTCATATAGTGCCTAAAATATATAATATGTGCATTTCAGTTATAATATATTCATGTAATAAATTCAGTTTGTTAAAAATAATATGAGATATTTAATATACCTGACCACAGCGATAATACAAGCTACCACTGCCACGGCAAAATGATGTTTTGAATACTTCTTCTTCATAGATAGGTACATGAACATATAAATAAGGAAACAACTGTGCCCAAAATGGATCTTCTATTTCTTGGAATGTCTTAGATCGGAAAAATTCGTGAGTCCAACCTGGACCAAAAATCGCAACAGAAAGTCCTTCGTGTCGTATTTTTTGTAAAGCCTGTAGATTATAATGGTTTAATGAAATATTAAATGACTATATGCTACAATAAAATAAGTAATATTGTAATTACATATTACATACTGTTCTACAGACCACTTTCAAATAGTTTTTAATTCCTTAACTCAAACAAAGGTTTTCCTTCTTATCTGCATCACTGGAGAAGTTGTATACATGCAGCGCATTGATAACATTCACATCAAAGGGAACTAGCCTATCAGTTTACATTTACGTCTCATGATTTAATACTATTACCTACCAACTGCTAATGAGCAAAAAAAAAAAGTTCATTTCTCTATCTGAAACAAGATATATGAAATAAAATTATGAATTTATAACATATCAATATTTATATGATTATTTCAACTTTAAAACTAATATTCTTATTTACAGAAGTATTTACAGAAGTAAGTTCTTTAATATTTTGCAAAAATTATATCGAAACAAACAATTTGGAATAAACATAACTAAGTAAATACTTTAACACGTCATATTTAATTAAATATTTCATTAGATTCGAGTAGAATTTAACAACTAACCTTTACGTCTAAAATATCAAATTTCTTCTACTTTCGTTTTATGATATTTATAACGTTTCTTAGTTCAGATACAAGTAACTTTTTCGTAATTTATAAAAAATGCGGTTCTTTTTAATTATCGTATACTATTAAACCATTACATATCTTGTAATTTAACTTTTAGTAATTTAAGATACGTGCATTTACAAAGTAATTTTGTTCCTAAGAATAATCATTTATTATTACTAAAAATACTAAAGATACTAAAAACTTAAATTAATACCGTTGTTAATTAATTTTTAAATAACGTAATGTACAGCCATACACAAATCGTACAAGTTATACTTACGTCCTTTAAGTCACCGGAAATAAATTTTATATTTTATATTACATACATGTAATTCATTAGTATAAATACTTACTATACACAAAGCGTTCTCTTCAAAGATAATATGACGACTACCAAACGATCGATGGCACCCGAACGCATTTCTGGTACTGATAATAGTAGTCTAGTTACAAAACAGCTGTGTATCTATGTCCGACTACGAAAAATTGGCAATCGGTGCTTGGTATCGCGGCATGTCGCATGTCTCATGGAACATACAATGTATCGCCTACGGTCTACGATATGAATATATTAATAAACTTAACAAATTTGTCATTATTTACTCTAGATAATTTTTCTCCCTCAAGATTCTGGGGAAAGTACTGAACTGTTTGACTCGTTATCAGTCTTGCCAAAAGTTCATCGTTTATCACCTTTCCCACTCCGTAGTCAGGTTTTTCAAACTAAAACCGGCATCAGACGAGTGGTTTGTTGTGTTGAATATATGGTTCATTTGTATCGTACGTGCGAGAGCGAGGGAACGTATGGCACAACCGCACACAAGTATGTATCCCCTCCATAGTATGTATGGGAGCGTTGTACGATGGCCTAGGACTCCGTTGAGAAGAAAGAGAGAAGTGCAGTGTGAAATCTTGTGCCCTAGGTCTCTGGCGAGTAGCCCACGTGGTGAGCAGTTACGTGAATATTAGAATAAAGTTCCTTATAATACCTCTCCAAGTCCTCTCCATACTTTAATAGCCGTAAACTGGCGCAACAGCGCCACGTAAATTGAAAGAATAAGCAAATACATATGTGTGTATCCTTCTTTTGTGAGACAGAAAAGTTTTATTTTTCTGTTCTTGCAACGCTGCCGTCTTAAGCGTGCTTTCCATTTGCGACTAGCCACGCGATTATAAAGTCCATTTCCGAGTACGGCACAATTTTCATTCGTACTACCGCGATTAAGGATCGCGCGCGACTGTAAAGTTGCGACTTACCTCGACAAGTCAGTCGCCTGCGACTACAAAGTATATGGAACATGTACATGCTATATCCATAGCCAGAACAATCGCGCGGGATTGAACGTCATCTTGCTGCTAGAAGTGTGGAGACTCTTCACTAAGGACGTCTTAATATATAACACTATTAACTTATAACACTATATAATGTTATGTAGTTATAATGTATAATAATAATACTATAATATTATAATATTATATTATTATAGTATTATTATATATAATATTATAATTTATAATACCCTTAATATAAATAATTAATATTATAGCGATAAAAAATGACAAAACCCAATATTTGATTAATTTATTTATATTGTTCAGCTCTTCCAAAGTTTTTTCGTTCGGTACTAATAGTTTCTCGACATAAATAGGTTACTATCCTTTTATGAGAAATGCTATAACAGATTGATTAATGTGTTAAAAAATGGATGGTTCTATTATCTCAATTATACAATTTGAATTGCATTTCACTATCGTTACTCCTAAGATGCTCAGCTGGTCTCTGACTCGATACAAAACTGTATGTTCACTGTCACGGAGAGAGAGGAATGACCCTCCTACGAATATTCTATTCGAAATAAACTGATATGTATTCTGATTGTATAATATAATCGAATATAATCTGATGGTATTAGAAACAAATTCTCAGTAGAAACGTTTCTGTATCATATGATTCGGAACGATATAGATTAGATTGTATAGATAATATAATCTAATCTACGAAACAAGCAACTCTATAACTTTATAAACATCATATCGATTAAATAAAAAAAAAAAAAAAGAAAAACGCGAGTTTTTCTTACATTTCCTCTATATCTTAAAAATTATTTATCATACGTGAAAAAGTGTCAGTAGAAATTAGACTCGTTACGTAACGATAAGCTCAATTTTTACGTTGTACATTAGCAAATAGTGCAAAGACTTCTTTCTTAAATCGTTTATAACGTTAGTTAAAATTGTCACACAATATTGAGGTTTTATGGTATCAGACATATCAAAATAGGATACCAAATTTCAAATCGATTCGTTTAGTTAGTTTTAGTAAAATCAATTAATTAATTTACGAAACGGGAAATTTTTAATTTTTAAGAAAAATATGTGAGTTTATCTTAGTTTATGCTCCGAGCTTCTACGCTATGTAGAAGACATATAGTATAGATATGCAAGTGTAAGAAGATGTTTTCGTTCAAAGGCATGGCTAAAATACAGTGATAATTATTATTTTTACTTTGTTGTTAAATACAATAACTTTTGCAATTTACATTCTATCGTCGTGGAACTTGCTTTTATCGATTTCTGGAATCATTCCACGTAATTTAAAGAAAAAGACGTTTCTCTGGGATCGATTGGTTCCAAGATGGGGTTTTTTTCTTTTTCAAAAAATGGTCTACTCTAAACTAAATGCAACGAGCGTTATTCTACAGTTTATGAAAAATATTATTATGCGTGATTTTCTTTTCTCGTTGGTTGAATGCCCATAAAGCATAGAAAAAGATTTATAAAATTCCTTCATTTTCGCTGCGGGCTGTGTAAAAGTTCCGTATGCAGTTTCCGTATTGACTGGGGGGCACGAGGGAGCCCCGATGGATCTGATGCTCTCCTATAGCCGGACGGCGACTGGCCGGATCTTCGGGCACCCGTCAGTCCGCCGATCCGGTGCGGAGAGCTTCGGAGAAATAATTATTAACTGAGTTTTCACGGATAGTTGACGGATAAAATAAATTTTAGAGTACATTAACTTTATTAATTCTTTACCACTTTTACAAATAATTGCACTGCTTTATGGATTTTCAGACTTTGTATCATGGCTCGTTCACAATTATTATTATAATAATGTTATTAGCGTATTTCTTTTTTCACTCTGCTATTATCTCCTCGTTATGTTGTATAATTTTTATATTTAAATAGTACTACAAAGTGAGTAATAGTCATGGAAATAAATGGAGTAAATGGAAAATACGTATATTATACAAAAGAAATGAAACGTTCAGAATTTTAACAAGTTTTTAGATAAAAAAAATGATTAATTTTCAGCCGCCATAATAACGTGGTAACTGCCACTTGTTATTCATTTTGTCATTTGTTACGTGTTAGACTATGTTAGACTAGTTTTCTAAGGAAAAAATTAATCAACTGTGCCTGAGTTGAAACTTAAAATGCAAGTATATGTAAAATGCAATGAAACAATGAATGTAACCAATATAAATATATAATTGAAAATTGCTTCCTTCTTGCAATATACATATGTATAAAACAACTATTATTTATAAATTAGAAGTTATGTCATCATTTTTCAGGTATTACTAATAAGTACTCTATACTCTACTCACTCATTTAATAATCAAATATTATATCGATACAGAAAATGCTAAAGTTCAAAATTATCTACTTTGTTCGAATTCAGAAACTAAATTCTGTGACATATGTAGCTATATACAGCTGCTTAATTTTTTAAAAAAATTTTTTAATAAATATCTTGTAACTTATAAGCAACGGTTAATAATTTACGGCAACTCAGGTTACTCCCACGCAAAAAAATAGTTACAGATAAAAACAAATATGGCTTCTGCCATATTTACTTGAAAAACTACAGCGACTGTGCATATAAGAGAACAGATTGCCTTTTTTACTGCTAAACATAACGATGTACATTTTACATGCATATACATGTGAAGAACTCACGGGAAAAAGAGGGGAAATGTCAAGTTTTAGGATTTATTTTTCAATATAGAGAGTGCCCCGATTTAACTTTGACAGCGAAATATCTCGAAAATTGAGCTTTATCGAAAAAAATGTTTTAAACAAAAGTTGTAGAGTTCCGAGGGACGCATTCGATGTGAATCTTGTTTCAAAAATCAAATAAAAAAAATTAAATACTTTTTATCCTCATTGGCTCTTCTAATTGACCTTTTGTTTTCTAGGTACTTAATTTGAAGATTAACCTTCGCACGGCGTTCGAATCGTTTAGCGAAACCTGTTCGCCGTACGGTAGATACAGTGTCCACTTGGACCATTCAAAGAAGTTGCTATATCTGCAGAAACGTCCATCTACAGATCGTTCCTACAGATCGTTCACGATCCAGGGTTAATCAGAACGATTATCTGTGTTGGTAAAGTCTGAGAATTCGACTGAGAGGAAGGAAAATAACGAGTGTGAACGAAATAACGATACTCGACATAGTAGCATGTGGATTGCAGTGAGACGACGTAACTTAAAACGACACGCTCGAAGCTCACGTCAAGACTTTATTTCCAAGAATTGGTGGAGACGTGGACGTAAGTTAAACTGGATAAAAGTCCGGAGGCTAAAGCGGACTTAACAGATACTTCCGTATCTCATCTTTCCAACGCACAGACATCGTCTTATCGTTCTGTAGTTGAAGCAGCAGAGTTGGCAGTCAGATATCTTTCTTTCTTAGACATTTCCTGAATCGTTTCATTCCTCTCTGAATTCAGTCTTCCTTTTTGCTAACAAAAAAATTACATCGTCCGCGTATATGCAGTGATCCAGAATTTCATCTTCTCTCTCCCTATATCCCTCTCTAACTTCGTCAAGTATACATCTACACGTTAATTGTACATATTAAATAACGTGCTCGTCAAACCTAACCCCTGACCCCCCTCTGCGACCAAGACTCCGCCGAACAGCTATCTGCAACCTTCGGCATTTATAAATGTCCATTATTCTCAGTCGCAATTGGTCGCTGATCTCAGATGTTACCAACATCTTCTTTATGACTTTCCCATCCGTTCGAGCAAACGCGGATTTTAAACGAAGGACGGATTTTAAGCGAAAAAGCGCAAACAGTTACCTGTTCACTACAAAGCATAGGACACTGACTGCGTCAATTACTCCCCTGTTTTTTCTGATCTCGAAATGTATTTCTGTCAGTTTTCCTTTTACCTTTTCCACTGGTCTTTTGTTGAGGATGCTAGTATGGCAGAAGTGACATACTTCGAGACGATTGTCGACGGATCTGATTAGTCGTCGTATTTGACGTAATGAAATCACACGTTGGCGAAATCATGAACGAGATTTGCGTGTGTAAGAACAGGTATTCGACTACCGAAGGCAAAGAGAGCAAGTTACCATTGCACTTGTAAATTATGCATTTAACGTAGTAGTCGATATTCTAATGACTCTCGGTGAGTCGGTGAATGCCATAGAAATTAACGCCGGGCCCGGTGTGTCGCCGCAGCGGCGGTTTCCCGGGTATCCCTCGATCGCAAAAGGGACGGTTATCGTGGAGGTTTTAGTCGATTGGAATCCGACACTGCCACGCCGCTCTTCCCCCTAGAGGTGGCGGGTGTCCGTGCGGATTTCCCCCACGAAAAAAAAAAAAAAAAAAAAAAAGGAAAAAAGAAAAAAAGGAAAAAAAAGAAAAAAAAAAAGAAAAAAAAAGGATGCGAAATAACCAAATCGATGGATAATTCGAGAAGAAGCAGTTTTGCGGCCTCTGAGATCGTCAAATCTCAATCCGCTTGATTTTTATTTGTGTGAAAATACTGTATACGCGAATGACGTGAACATGTCAATACACGCAGGAAGACGTACTTAAATCAATACGCATCTTCAGGTAGACATTTTCCTTTGATACTGTCTCTCAATTGTATGGTTAAAATGCAAAAAAGTTTTGAAAAATTCAAGATAATCTTTATTTCACTTCAAATCAAATATTTGGAGAACAGGCAGCCGAATCGAAAAATCTAAAAATCTTAAATTGCGACACACCGTATAATGTTACAACTTCATATTTTTTCATAGATATTTGCATAGATATTTTATTCTGCATAATTTTGAACTTTTGCTTATAATTTTAAATATGTATGCACGTAATACATTAGTAAGTGTAAAAAATGAAAAGTATATTGCACAGCTTAATTTCTTATGACTACTATAAAACTGAAAAAATTTCTATTCAAATTAATACAACGTAGCCAATGATATATATAGAGCACAGACAGCAGCACACGTTAAAATTTACATTCCTCATTTTTTTCCCGTGGACCCTTCGTCCAGTTACCTCATCAGTTAACATAAAAATTCTACTTTTTTTTGTTGCCAGCCGATTGTGGAGTCGCGTCAGAGCCAGCCACTTGTAATATTCGTGTCATAGCGTTCGTAATTAGTTCGTATTAGTAAAACTAATTAGGTTCATCATTTACAAATTCATATTTTCATAAGCATAAATAGAAGAAGTAAAATTTAAGAAAAGATTCATCTACAGTATATATTTATATTTTATTTTCGATATTTTTTATTATATATATACTCTATATATAATTATATTATATGGTTGCTGGTGTGAAGGTTAATATCATGATTTGAAACGTGCGTTATGGTTGCACAGTGCACATATAATATTTGTCGCATAACGGTTTTTCGGAAACAACATAGTTCCTTGGCTATATCATATCTGAAAGTAACATTTACAAAATCATTAAAACTCACAGCAACATACAGTATCGTTCAAAAATATATGTTATTTTCGTTTTATAAGCGAATAATAGACGCGCAATGTTTTTTGTTTTATATTAGTTTATTGAATTATGCACGAACATGATAGAATGATAGAAATATAACGAGATGGATTATACGTAATTCAATAAAATAATATAAAACATCAATTATCATCTTATAAAACGAAAGAAACATTTCGGACAACCTAATAGATATTTGTTATTTTTGATAGAACGTAATTTGGTCAGAAAATTAGAAATAAAAAGGCCCTGGACGATTTTATTCTTTACTAGAACGTCATATTATGTTCAGACATTTTTTTGTTCAATTTTAAGATTCTCAAGGTCTACAGAATGCACATAATATGAAAAAATATAAATATATAATATCCAAAGCAGAGTACTTATTATGATATTTAGTAGGTGAAACAAATTCCTATTCTGACGAAATGCTAGGAAATTTCGTGTGAATAAGAGTTTCACTTAATTTAATCGATCCTGGCCGGCCGTGAAGTAACGATCGTTTCTAGAAAAAGCATTTATGCAAATCGATGCGAGCGGATACGGTCCGGTGCTATGCACCGGTGCAAGAAGAAGCGCAGGTCAATGCAATTCGATACGGAAGTAATAAAAGATCGGCAGAATCGGCAAAAATTTCTCATTTTTTCTACAGTGGAAAGTCGTACAAAACGTGAAGCGCGTAATGCAAGCCACGACCCGGCAATTGTGCACGCTTGCAAAATTTTAATTTACATATAGGCTGGCATACGAAATACGGGAGGCGATGAAGTAATTATCTTGCTCGAGACAAAGGAGGATCTCCGTGACGTTGGCCGTGTGTTTCATCACCGTTCTTAGTTCGCGAATTGGACCGACTTTGGACAAACTTCGTGAGAATATTTCTGTTTATTTTCTAATTAGCAACATTATGAGAGAATATTCTAACGTGCGAAACATTAACATTATACTGCAGTTTCTGGCCATCGAATTAAGATCGCATGCAGAAATTTCATTTCTCTAATTACAATATATCGTGCAGAGAGGAGAGTCGTGCAGTATCGATCGCTACAGACAACCGACCAAAATTTGTTCTGGCTTTTTCACCAAATATTAACACTTTTCAAAGTTTTCAAAGAGGTCGCGACAGTTGGTAATACGACTGGTTAATACGTATTGCAGTTAACAAGTTCCCACCCTGTGTTTTTCAGCGTTACGATCTTATTTCCAACGATTCTCAAAATCATATTACAGCGTGTTGGTAATTAGCAGGTAAGTTTCACAAAGTAATACATTTACAGTTTCTATTCGTTTTATTGTAAATGTTCGTAGGTCGCGTTGTGGGATAGAATCGCATGAGGTTACACCAGCATGTACAAGATCGTATGCTGAATTCCACTGTTGGTAAATTGCCTTTTGGTCAATTTTGGTTCGTAAATTTGTTTCGTAAATTAAACTCTTTAGTTATGGATTTAGAATTTTAAACATAAGGTTTTATATACATGTATGGGTTTGACAATGATAATATGACAATAATAAAGATTCAAATACCAGCGCGTATTATTCTCAATGCGAATGAACGAACGCATTCTGGATTTGCATTCGCTGGAACAGGTTGAAAATGGGAGGGAAATCGCGGGATATCGAAACCGAACGAATGGAATGAAATCGATGCCCGATTATAGCCAGATAATATCCGCTGCCAAGTGCAATGATCCGACGTTGGTACGCGTTAAAAGTAAATTGGCCTCGGTTTGCTCTTACTTTCGTTCTGCCTCGGATCGAATCGCTGCATTTCGACTTTCTTAGAATCGAAATCGCCCACTTCCTCTTTGGATGCTTCCGCGAATCGACATTGCAATCTGTATTGGAAAAGCTCGTCTGGCTCTCAAGCTGTTAACTGTTTTTTCTCGTGAAAAGCGGACTTTGATAAAGCTCTAAAAGACTTTAGTGTTTGCTTTAGCGTTCTAAAATTAAAAACTGATTTTACGAAAAACTTAAAAAATTAAAAACTGAAATTATAAAACTGAATTTTACGAAACTCAAGGATCAGTTTTAATATCCGGGCAATCTTTAAACTCGGATACTGGTCTACTGGGAAAAAGGCCATTTGGCAACCAGTCAGATACATAGTAAAGATACCAATATCCAGCAGAGAGCGGGTGAAGCGATTGCTTTTCCGGACAAAGCAGTCGTTCGATAACAGGGAACGATATCAAGTATAGAAGAAAGTGACAGGTCAAATTAAGTTCAAATGAATGTAGGTTTCACCGGTGGTAGATCGAAATATTTTTTAAATAATTGGAAGTAGATTACGCGAGATAAATGTATATTGAATTGCGTTAGAGGATATAAAATAGTCTTTGATAAAGAAGTGAAACAGACTCTAACTCCATCATCAGTGAGATACATTACGTCTGAAAGCAATAAGGAACTAGAAATTAAACAAAAGACTATTCTTATCGAATTACTACCTAGTCTCAAAGCCAGGTATATTGCCAATTTGCCATTTAACAATAGCTGCTATTGCTTACCATTTTTACCAATACAGTGCTAACTCGTTAGAGCGTACATGAAATTTCAAAATGTTTCATACGACACACGCACCTAATACATACATTAAAGATACATGTCTATGAGCATTCAAATACTTTCACTATACACCTGATGAAGACAAACGAGAAAAGTGTTATGAATTTGTATTGAGAGAAATTAATGACCGTTCCTCCATCTGATACGGGCTTCCATTGCGCGGATTCTGTCGGCTGATCTTTTTAAATTTCAATCAAGAGGTTCGTCGACCGACTGTACGAGCCGTTCACTCGTCATTGCCAGTGACAGCATTCGTTTCTCGCGTGACGCGTTATCGATCGCGAATTTTAGATTGTTCTTGCGCTGCAAGTCTGCGGTTAGCACGCATAGTTTCTTTCGAAAACAATTATTAAGACATTAAGCCTTGTTGCAGCATGCAACGATAACTTTAAGAAAGTTTTCGTAAGGAACTTTATGATAAGATGAAGAAATAATACGTACATATATCAGCAGTTTTAAATTTGTGATATATAAAAGACAATGGAGTATCATTTATTTTAAAATATTAAAGTGAATCAATGATAATTGCATTATCGAAAAATTTATTTTGAATGTTAACGTATGTAGTCAGTTTAATTTCGAGCGATTATGTATCGGTTTTAAATTGCTATGTATTGTATACATTATATTTTATACTTCTTTTTTGATGGTACGTATTTATAAAAAGGTTGAACTGCTGCATAAAATAGCATAAAAATGAATGTAGACGAAATTTCGAAACGAGTATAGATGGTTCATAAGGTTCTTTTTATGATTGCTTTCTATTCATGTAATATCACATAACTGATAATAGAAACTGTTACGACCGTTCGCGGAGAGACGCGGTCACGATGAAAACGCGTCAGCGAGAGGCGCAAAATTCTCACTACGATTCGGCTGATCGACGCCGCGAAGTAGTCGTTCCCCTTGTTTCGGTTAGGATAACAGGGATGGTTTAATGACTTAACAAATTATTTGGCGACGGATGCGGGTGATGCGTTACAGAAATGTGATTCGACGTGTTAGACTAGGCGACTTCGTTCGTTGGAGCTCTCGTTGTATGCCGAGTGAGTTTTGAAACAGTACTGACTCTCTTAAGCCGATTCTTTGTCTTTCTGGAGGACACCTCCCGTTAGGTTAGGGTTAGGTATGCCGACTTCCCCATAAAAACAACATAACGGTCAGAAATCGAAGGCTACAGAACTCGCCGCTTTATGACAACCATGTGTTCGGGGAGACATTGTCTGTTTTTCGTCGGGCAGATAAGAGAGCCTCTCTTGTTGGAAGGTTGGAAGGTCGCAAGCGACGGTTGAAAATATGATCTATACTGGGCCGCGCGGCGTAACAGAAACTGTTTACTTGCTTTTGATAAATCTTTGACAATTTTCCAATTTGAATATAATCTTCCATTAAAGAGAAATCACGATTTTAAAGCAACTAATTAAATAATAAACAAGATGTAAGTATACTTCTTATGGATTTCATGGATTTTTGAATTATCTAATATCTCTTTTCTTCCTCTCACGCGATTATGGCAAATATTTGATTGCCTAGATGTTTTCCTAAATAAAAATAGTATAACAATAAAGAAAGGCCAAGTCCTTGGGCAATAATAAAATTTCTTTTAATTTTTCAAAGTATTCGATAACTTATTGAAATAATACACGATATAGGCAACTAAACTCAAATTTCTAATCTGTAGCGTATCCGGTGTAACTTGTATGATCTCGTAAAATCTTGTGCAACTCTAATCGACAAACGTCTCGTAGGATCATTCGCAGAGTTGCTTTTACGAAATTATGCTTGAATTGTGCCGTGTGTAAAGCAGTATGTTTAATTAAACCCTAACCTCAAACAGTACGTGATTCTTCTGGGCTGTAATTTATACGCATATATTTGATATTCTGATATATTTGATGATGTATTAAGTAAAGTGTCATTTTAATTTTCAATATCAAACTAACTTTTTTAAAACCAATTTAATTTCATGATATAAAAATTGGAATAAGAAAAATTGTACAATCATTTCAATGTATTTCAATTGAAATGCAATACTTGTCTTACTTGTGTGTATGTATAATTAGTATTTCGTAATTTAACAAAAATTCATAATAAGACAATTATTTTTCTATCGCGAAAACGCAACCAACTTTTGCAACAGTAATATTATATTAAAAAAGTAATAAAACAATATTTGATGCAACATAATACTCATCGTGAGTTACGTTTGTATGAAGATGAGTGTCATCCTCATCTTCTAGTGTATACAAATAATTCCAGGAGTTTATTTAAATTCCGATCCGTTAAATTTGCATTGTACTGTTAACTAAAGCAAGTGGCACATTAGCGATATTTAGATAAATTATCTTCTACTTCCTGTTATTTCAGCTTCCACTGTCACACAATATGACATACGGTGCTACAGCATATTTTCAACGTTGGATTCCGTAATTTCTTTTACAACACGAGAAACGAAAGGAATTTGTCCCGTTGTCGGTTTATCTATGCTATTAGTCATAGGATTAAATCTGAAGATTTAATCCAAATGTGCTTAAAAGCTAAACTTATTTATTAATATCTCCGTGGGATTTTATCTTTAGCTCTTTCCTCTTGCTGTAAATCTAACTGACAAATCGGTTACTTTGATCTTAAAATTCAGCGAATAAATTGTTTAAAGTCAAAATATATGGACATTATATCAGATTAAAAATGTTATGAATATTATAATTATGGGTTGTTCAGAAAATTTACAGCGAAAGTTAAAAAAAGTGAAAAAAGAAGATAAAAGAAAACTATTTAAACGAATAATATATGCACTGATTGAGTAATAATAAAATTATAAATGATTTTTAATATTTATAATTTCATGAGTCTTCCTTGAAAAATTGTTCGCCTTTTTCGGCAATAAATAATAATTTTTATACACTTCTAAAGTATCCCATTTCTCGCCGTTGTTTTTTCGCTAAGCTTTGTAAATGCTACAATAAATAATAACGAGATTATACCATATTCAACGAATGAAACAGAGATGAACAGCTAAGAAGTAAGAATTTCTTCCTAAAGTTCAACATCGTTTGTTTTATTTATTAAGAAACCAGTTTTATTAGCGAATTTTGAATATTTCTCCTCAATTCTCTTTAGTATTCAATTCGAAATAACATTTGTTCGAACATTTCATTATTTAATAGAAGTTCATAACAAAGACGCAACGATGTTCTCGAACAATTCGAAATATAGATGAATATATTTACGTAAGTATATAAGTATGTAGGTTTACGTAAGCAACTTTATAATATAATATATTCAAATAATTTCAAAGCTATTCTCTGTTATTTAACTATAACAAAATGAAGTACGATAGAACGTGCAAATTATACCTTGCAATATAGATTTTTGAAATCAAATAAAGAGTAGAATTGAAAGTGATCTTCTTTGTTCTATTGCACACTTAACGTTTCTTCCTACAATTTAAATAACACGATTCGTTAAATCATATAATCACGTATATTTTCCTCGCTTTCTCAAACAGTTTATGTTCTTGGTATTTCGCGAACTAGCGTGAAATAGATTTCTTTTACCAGATAATTGTGGAAATATAATACAATAACTGTTTTATTACTATTTATATATTTAGATAATAGAAATGTAATTTTTTCTTAGCAACATTAGTGAATTCTTTGCTGCGATAATTTTAGCGTGAAGATCTATTTAATACCTGCTTTCAACATTTTAATACATTTCATTCAAATGTAATTCACTGTTCATTAAATATACCTGCAACGACTGACGAAAATACGCGAACATTTACTATAGAAAACTTCTATGTGCAAGTTAATTAAAAACAAAAGATAAAGTATAATATAATAACAAGAAAAAAAGAAAAAAAGAAAAGAAGAAAAGAAGAAAAAAAGAAAAAAAGAAAAAAAGAAAAAACGAATAAAAGTATAATTTATTGACTACAAACTTAACGTATCTAATTTTCAATATTATCGTCGTTAACATTGATACATTTTTAACGCGTAACAAATTTTTTTTATTCTGAAGAATTCTGTCGACCTTCTTCTCATCGTCGAACTTCAAACGAATACCCGTCAATATCCTACCTAATTCAGGGAGGGAACAGAAATCAACAGAGGATATTGGTTATTTCTTATCGTAAAAGATAGGGAAAAGATAAATTGAGTTTGTATCGAATTCTCATGTCTCAATCAAGAAGAGATGAAATAAAGTTTCTTAATTATTTCCGAATGTCAATGTCTATAGTAATACTTTTGATAATCTGTTAAAAAAAGTGGAGAAAAGACAGAAAGAAAACACAATTATGAGAACAAGCATCAGTTGCGAAGAGAGATTGATGATATATTTGAGGTAAGTAAGTTTTATTAAATTTTATAATTAGTTTTATAATTATCCTACTTGTTAAACAACATTAAGACTGATTTTTTAATTATTATGATTATGTATAATAACGAATGAATAATAACGAATAGCAGGACTCCCGATTGTCAACCGATTCAACCGATTCAATCGTTGGAATCGCCAACAATGGCGATGTATTATGTTGATGGTTTAATTATTGCAGACTGTTATCTCTATAAGGTTCCTATTCATAAAATTCATTTGATGGTCTGGAAGGATACCACCACCATATAGTTTTTTTCGACCTTGAGTATCGTGCAATCCGTTGCATCTATGTTCAAAGGATCGCCCAATTTCGACTTATTGGCAACGTCGTTCTAATCGAGTCTCCCGAACGAAACTGAGTGAACATAAAATATGGTGAAAATTGAACTGACTAAACTGTACTATGTGGTGAAATTTACTGAACTGAGCAAACTTGGTGATTTCCATGAAAAACTCTTACAAATAATCAAAAAACACTTCCTGGAACAAATCCATCGCTTACTCAAATCATACCTAAGCAACAGAACCTTTACAGTAAAATTACAGTAAAAATCTATTCTGAAGTAGAAAAAAAAAAAAAAAAAAAAAAAAATCAAGGCAGGGGTACTTAGGGGTACAGGAAAGCGTCTTAGGCTCAATATTATACACATTATACACGATCGATATAGCAACGTCTACCAACAGCAAAATACTGACATTTGCGAACGATACGACTGTACTAGTCAGGCACACTAAATCCAGAAACAGTAGCCACATTACTACAAGAGAAAAAACACAAAACTAGAATAATGGCTACGAGACAAACAAATAAAAGCAAACCTCAGTAAATGAAACCACGTTAAATTTACACTAGGACAACGGAAACCATGAAATATCCAATTGAATGGCGTGCATATAACACGAACAAGGCAAGTTAAATATCTAGGAGTCCACTTAGACACACAACTTACATGGAAGCAACATACTAAATCAATTATAGACAAAATACGTGTTACGACCGTTCGCGGAGAGACACGGTCGCGATGAAAACGCGTCAGCGAGAGGCGTAAATTCTCGCTACGATTCGACTAATCGACGCCGCGAAGTAGTCGTTCCCCTTGTTTCGGTTAGGATAACAGGGATGGTTCAATGACTTAACACTGTGTTAACAGGTTAATATATAGTATATTTTAAACAAATAATTATGTAATAACAATACGAATGTTACAATTATTTGGCGACGGATGCGGGTAATGCGTTACGGAAATGTGACTCGACGTTTTAGACTAGGCGACTTCGTTCGTTGGAGCTCTCGTTCAATGCCGAGTGAGTTTTGAAACGGTACTGACTCTCTCTTAAGCCGATACTTTGTCTTTCTGGAAGACACCGCCCGCTACGCTAGGGTCACGTATGCCGACTTCCCCGTAAAAATAACATAACGGTCAGAAATCGACCGCTCCAGAACTCGCCGCTTTGTGACAACTATGCGCTCGGGGAGACATTGTCTGTTTTTCGTCGGGCAGATAAGAGGGCCTCTCTCTGGCGACGTTGGAGGGTCGCAAGCGAGGGTTGGAGATATCATCTATACTGGGCCGAACGGCGTAACACATAATAATGATTAAATTAATTATGAAGTAAAATAAACTAAATAATAATGTAATTAATATAATTATTATAATTGATAATGTAATATAATAATAAAAAATAAAATAATTAATAACATAAGTAATAACATAATTTTCAAACGCCTACATTATCGAAATAAATTATTATTCGCGAAAATACAGATTTGTAACAATAAACGTAATTTTAATACGTTTAATTTTATCCTCAATGGATAAAAAATACAAAGAGTTTAATTACTACATTTTCATTTTTAAATAACGTTGCACAAGCGAACAGATTTTACCAGCCATTTCCTACTTTTTTGGATAACTTCAAATTAAAAACGGGTAACGTCTCCCTAATTGTATAGTTGCATAGATCGCACGACCTTTTCCACGAGTTGTAGTTTTCACACAGTCAATACAGAAACTTTTTTTTTTCCGTGGAGAAACCACCGGGGCGAGGGCACCGCGTAGTGCCGGATTCGTACCGACTAAAACCTCCACGGTGACAATCCTCACGTCTTGGTAGAGGTGCCCCGGGCTCTCTTGCGAACTACTACCAAGGGGCACCACCCCTCCCCTCGTGTTCTCCCTGCTGTTCTTGGTCGAGGGAGACGTCCTGGATTGTGTTGGGCCGCTAGGGTGGACCACACCCCCTGTTACGACCGTTCGCAGAGAGACGCGGTCACGATGAAAACGCGTCAGCGAAAGGCGTAAATTCTCGCTACGATTCGGCTAATCGACGCCGCGAAGTAGTCGTTCCCCTTGTTTCGGTTAGGATAACAGGGGTGGTTTAATGACTTAACACTGTGTTATACTGTGTTAACAGGTTAACACAGTATAGTATATTTTAAATAAATAATTCATATAATAATATAAATGTCACAACTATTTGGCGACGGATGCGGTTTATGCGTTACAGAAATTTGACTCGACTGGATTAGACTAAGCGACTTCGTTCGTTAGAGCTCTCGTTGTTTGCCGTGTGAGTTTTCAAACAGTACTGAAGCTGTTAAACTGATTCTTTGTCTTTCTGGAAGACAACCCCCCACTACGCTAGGATCACGCCATCGATCGCTTTGGTGATCACGTATGCCGACTTCTTTGTAACAATAACATAACGGTCAGAAATCGACGGTTCCAGAACTCGCCGCTTTGTGATACTATGCGCTCGGGGAGACATTGTCTGTTTTTCGTCGGGCAGATAAGAGGGCCTCTCTCTGGCGACGTTGGAGGGCCGCGAGTGACGGTTGAAAATACCATCTATACTAAGCCGCGCGGCGTAACACCCCCTAACGCGGAGATCCTTGATCTTGACCCTCCTAGGGCAGCGGCTCTGCCGCCCCCCTACTGCGCACGGAGCTCCCTTGTCGCGGCACTCTTGCGGAATCGCGTGTTCTTCCCCTGTCTCTCTCCGCCCGCTCCTTCGCGAGCATCACTTGCTCGCAGAAGGTACGGACAGCAGTGTACTCCTGACGCCCTCTCAGAATGGCCTTCACTATGGCTTCGGGGGCTACGCTCTCGCCGATGACGAGCTGTAGGACGCGTCGCTGTTCAGCCCACGCCGGACAAAGCTTCAACGTGTGCTGCGCCGTGTCCTCGTCATCCGCGCAATGGTGACAGATGGAGGTCGCCTCTCGCCGTATCCGTAGCAGGTACGCCCCGGATACACTCCGTGGCCGGTCAGCACCTGCGTCATCCTGAAGGTCAGCGGGACTCCGCCTTGGTTCCTCCAGGCTTCCCAGTTAGGGAGCACGGCGCGGACGGCCCGATATGGCCGCACAGCTTCTCCTGCTCGAGAAGTCGGGAGTGCCATCGCTCCCAGGTTTCCAGTTTGACTTCCTCCCGCACGTCCAGTGTCGACCGGCTATCGGGCGGTGGTATTGTCGCCCTCCCGTCCAAGCGCAACCATCCTCAGATGCTTGTACACCCGTCGGAGTGTGAGGGCCTGCAGCTCGAAAGGAGGGGAGGGGGGGGGGGACGCGGATAGATATGATACAGTCCTGTACACTCTCGCTGATGGCGGATGGCGGTCGTCCTCTGCAGCCTTCTCAGAAGAAACAGGCTGCGGCGGCTCGCTATTAGGTCTTCGGCCCATATAGGGGCCCCATAGAGGACTCGTGACCGCACCACTCCCTCGTAGAGTCGGCGTACGCTTACTCCCCCGCTCCGCCGATATTCGGCAGTAGGCCGCATAAGGCGTTGGTTGCGGCAGTCACCCTCAGAACTAGGAGCTCAAAGTGCGGCTCGAAGGTCCACTGGCTGTCGATGGTAAGTCCCAGGTACATCATCCGGCGTCCCACCAGCACTTGCTCCCTGTTGATGGTCACGGTCAGACCGGGAGGAGGGGTTCCTCTGAGTCGTTGGTTGTAGAACCACAGGGCCTCGGATTTGGCCGGTGACACGCTCAGACCGAGTCCCCGGATGGCGTGCATATAGCCGCACACGCCACGCCGTCCTTCGCGAAGTTGACGGTCTCGTTCCACCAGCGCCCGCCAGCGAGTATCAGGGTGTCGTCGGCGTAGCACACTAATAAGCCCGTGTCCGGTGGCAGAGGGCATCGAAGGACGCGGTCGTAAGCGGTGATCCAAAGGATGGACCACCACCCTAGCACGGAGCCCTGTGGTACGCCGCGCTCGACCGGTCTTCTCACTTCCCCGTCTCTGCTGGCGTATGCCACCCACCTGTCGCTGAGGTACGCCTCGATGACCCTGACAAGGTACGCCGGCACCTCGTAGTAGCGCAGTGCCTCCGCTATCTTCGCCCAAGGCGATGGTGTTAAAGGCGTTCGTGACATCTAATAACACCGCCAACGCCACTCCTTTCCCGGAGACCATGTCCTCCGCCATGGACCTTACTCGTCCCTCCGCATCCACCGTCGAGCGTCCTCGTCGAAAACCGTACTGGCTGTCGTGCCACCCGGGTTCTCGCCGCGTCATATGGGCCACCAGGCGAGCGGCTGTTACCCTCTCAAGCAGTTTGCCCACCTCGTCCACTAGGCATATCGGCCTGTATGCGGACGGCGAGTCCAACGGGCGGCCCTCCTTCCGCAATAAGACTAGCCTCGCCGTTCGCCATGCCCGGGGATAGACGCCGTCCTTTAGGCATCTAGTAAAGAGATGCCGCAGGCTGGGGTGCCATGGTGTCCATCGTCTCCGCCCAAGCTCGGCCCGGAATTCCATCTGGACCCGGCGCCACATCGCGGGATGCCATCCTCCTCGAAGTCGCTTCGAGCATTTCCTCCTCGGTGACTCGTAGTTCCTCGTTCCACTCCGTCACTGCCGGGGTGGCGCTCATGTATCTTCTGAGGTTTTCCGCCTCCTCCGCTACGGCCTCCCAGCGCGATCGTCCTTTGGGCATCCCAGCTCCAGGCCGATACGACGGCTGCCGCCCGCAGCATCTCTTTGTCTCTTCCCTTGAGACGCTATCTGAGCGGCGGTGGGCCGGGGCGGCTCGCTCCTCCTCTGGTGTCGCTGGTGTCCTCGTTGTCAGTGGCCAGCTCCATCGGTATGCAGAGGTGGTCGGACAATGTCTCAACACCTTCGGCGACTGATGGATCAGCTCGTGCAAAGATCGTTTCACCAGATTGCCAGTTTGCGAGCCACAAGCCAATTGAGTTTGTTCAATAAGCTTTCTGAACGTCTCGTACAGGTCGTGCTTTCTTCGTTGGGGTATATGGCTACGTACCGATTAGAATATGACGAAAGATATGTATGACACCAATATCATCTATAATCTTATGACGAAGATCCAGAACTATTCAAGCTCTGTGACGCTTCTTCTTTTAAAACGGGCACTCGATACCGAGACCGAACAGGCCGGTTTTCTCACACCCGACTTATTAATTCGTACGTTATAGGACGACGTCTACAGAATTATATAATTTTGTTCATCGTTTGTCTATTGTTAACATGGTGGGAAATAACCGCTTCCATTCTCGCAACGTATACACAATACCGTACAACAGACGAGAAAACTACAACGATCCGTCATTCAGAGAATTAAAGCGCGCGGGACCTATCGTTCAAACTTACAGATATGTATCAATATATTGTTGATCGATACGAAAATAATCGTGGGAGAAATTGTATTCAATTTTCACTCTACAATACATAAATTATTTACGGATAATATGTATACCAATATGTTGCAAAAAATTATATTGTAAATGACATAAATAAACCGTATAACTACTAGTATCACTTTTAATATTTCCTGTCATTAATGTATCGTTATATTTCCAATGGAATAAATTTCTAATAAAATCTAATATTTAAGGTATTATCTATTTTAAAGTAATTCTCAAATATAATTAGTACGAATTGTGGTACATAATAACCAATCTTATTTTTCACTATATTCCCAATTGTTGCAATCACATTGTTACAAATTATTCATAAATCATCGATAAATTTTACATGCTACAAAACACGTTCGTATACTCCTGCTCGAAAGTTTGGAGCATGCTTTGCCATTTGGATGAAACAAGCTTTTTCGCACACCTTTGTGAGAAATAAGAATACGACAGTTATAATTTTATATATTAAGCGTGATTAATCCACTATAGTTTCGATACTATAAAAAATAATATTACAGATAAGATAATTACTCAATTAAGGAATTCATTATTTCTCTTAAAATCCTGAACCACTTTCATGAAAATTAAACTATGATTCAATGTATGTATACAATACTAACTCTTCATTTGCCATTTTCAAAATCAGAAAAACCACACAAATTTAAATAATTCATTTTAATGTTAACGTAATGATTAACGTTGTTTGATCTTCACGTATAATTCATACCGATCAACAAATTCCGAATAAAAGGAAACGTTTAATAGATAAAGACGAAATTCATCGAAGGCCGCGATTACGCGAAAATCGAGTTTCTCGCGAATCACGCGTTCGAAGATTTCGTAGGATATGTGATGATAGTTATTCTTAGACAGATTATTATCGGCTTCTTTAGAAGCCCTCGTCGATACCCCGATCCCTGGCAAGATTGAAAACTTCGAAATCGCCATCTGGTTCGTCTGACATGTCTGGTGCAATTTGTATCTCGGGTTGAAGGGCCACGCAGTCCCGTGGCGAACACTCGACACGGCCCTCGGATCCGCAGCTGCACTCGATGCAGTTTCCGGTCGAGTGCGGAAGTACCTCGCCCACACTGTATTCCCTTCCTGTAATCAGAATATCGTCATCATCGTAATATCGTCATTATCGTAATCAGAATAAGTCAATTAATTGTGCATGTTGATCCATACAATACAGAATTCAATTTTGTCTCTGTCATTAAAAGGAATATATATATATATATATATTTATTTATTTATTTATTTATTTATATAGAGTAGGAAGCTATTTAATATTAAAATCATAGCGTAAATTCATATCTACGAAAGGTGTGCAGTAAATGAAATGCTTGGGTATTCTACTTTTATATACGTATAATTTTCACTACATATGTATACATATATTACATGCGTAGTTACATACAATAATTATCTCTTGATATTTGGTTTCACGTATATGCATAAGTACGTGTACATGTATATATAACATATATACATGAATATATAACATTTATATGTATGTATTAAGTCAATTAATTGTGCATGTTGATCCATACAATACAGAATTCCATTTTGTCTCTGTCATTAAATGGAATATATATATATATATATATTGTACGAAAAATCTTCTTTCTTCGCCTTATAACGTGGTTTACGTACCGTAAGCGATTAATCCGCACGTGAGATTAGGAATGTCAGCTATCCTCGAGAACTCACTCCCATTCTATCCTTCTGTTGTTTAGACATTCTATTCGTCTTAAAACTCTGGTATTTTCTCGCTGATAGTTGATTCATTCATGATATGATGCAAATGTACGAGATGTTCGATCTGATTGACACGATCTTTGCATTCTTGCCCGGTGAATTAAAATTTTAATATTAATTGAGCATATGTTTCGGATACGTATACAATGAAATAATATTAATAAAATAATGTTGCTATAAATTTTAGTTTCGACTGTTACGACTATTTAGATATATTTATGCCCGTAAATTGATAAAAAATTCTTTCTTAATTAAATTAAAAGTCGTTATTCATTTTGCAATAGAACTGTGTGCAATGTATAATATTCCTTTGCAACGGTATTAACATTTACATACTTTGCCGCTAATGCTCGCAGCCAAACAAAAGACATTCACTTGTTTAATAGAATAAATGTTCTTATAGGTTGTAATCATAAATGAGTAATGAATTTAAATTTAGCATTTCAAGAAATTACTAAAATTATTCAAATTTATTCAATAAAAAAGAATGTCTTTTTCATTAATACAGATCTACGGCAATACGATAAAACAAGCAAACAACAAAATTTTGTTGTTTGCACGAATACATGCAGACCTAATTTATATATATATATATATATATATGTATATTCCTTTTAATGAAAGAGACAAAATGGAATTCTGTATTGTATGGATCAACATGCACAATTAATTGACTTATTCTGATTACGATGATGACGACATTCTGATTACGGGAAGGGAATACCGTGTGGGCGAGGTACTCCCGCACTCAACAGGAAACTGCATCGAATGCAATTGTGGATCCGAGGGCCGTGTCGAGTGTTCGCCACGGGACTGCGTGGCCCTTCAACCCGAAATACAAATTGCACCAGACATATCAGACGAACCAGATGGCGATTTCGAAGTTTTCAATCTTGCCAGGGATCGGGGTATCGACGAGGGCTTCTAAAGAAGCCGATAATAATCTGTCTAAGAATAACTATCATCACATATCCTACGAAATCTTCGAACGCGTGATTCGCGAGAAACTCGATTTTCGCGTAATCGCGGCCTTCGATGAATTTCGTCTTTATCTATTAAACGTTTCCTTTTATTCGGAATTTATTGATCGGCACGAATACGTGCAGACCTAATTTATATATATTTCTTTTAATGATTTAATATATACATCTACATGTGCTTATGCATTATGCAATAATTATTGTATGTAACTATATATATATATATATATATATATATATATATATATATACCTATGTAGTGGAAATTATACGTATATAGAAGTAGAATACCCAAGCATTTTCAATTACTGTACACCTTTCGTAGATATGAATTTACGCTATGATTTTAATATTAAATAGCTTCCTAATCTATATATATATATTCCTTTGAATGACAGAGACAAAATACATACATATAAATGTTATATATTCATGTATATATGTTATATACACATGTACACGTATTTATGCATATACGTGGAACCAAATATCAAGAGATAATTATTGTATGTAACTATGCATGTAATATATGTGTACATATGTAGTGAAAATTATACGTATATAAAAGTAGAATACCCAAGCATTTCATTTACCGCACACCTTTCGTAGATATGAATTTACGCTATGATTTTAATATTAAATAGCTTCCTACTCTATATAAATAAATAAATAAATAAATAAATAAATAAATATATATATATATATATATATTCCTTTTAATGACAGAGACAAAATTGAATTCTGTATTGTATGGATCAACATGCACAATTAATTGACTTATTCTGATTACGATGATGACGACATTCTGATTACGGGAAGGGAATACAGTGTGGGCGAGGTACTTCCATCGAGTGGAGCTGCGGATCCGAGGGCCGTGTCGAGTGTTCCGCAAATTTTCAACTCAGCACAAAAAATGAACTAAAAATCTACAAAAAGGATAATAAAACCAATTTGAACGTACGGAATACCGCTATGAGGGACAGCAGCTTCGAGCCATATAAATAAACCAGAGTCGCTAGAATTGAAAATACTGAAAACAATAGTCGACGTTCCATGGTATGTCAGAATCGAGGATATGCGCAGACTGAAAAATACCAACGGCGAAAGAAAAGATTGGCAGGTACGCAGAAAAATAGAAGGGAAGAACGGCAACACGTCCAAACCAGCTGGCTGCTGAAGCGAGCAAAGCTCTCGTAGAAAGAAGACTAAAAAGAACTGACCTCGCTAAAGAAATAAAATAGTCAAACTCGAAGATGGTATTCCGCTGGAGGTAGCCATCCACATGTTATTTAGCAATTAAATTAGACAAATTTACCAAATGTCCAGCTGGACAAATTGTAAAGTACAAATTAAATAATAATAAAAAAGAAAGAAACTAGTGATTTTTTGACTTTCGACCTTAACTCGAAAAAGCTAAAACTGTCTTTCTGCTGTCACCCGAGAGGAAGACCGGCAGTCCTCGAGATCATTCATTGACTTGCTCGCCTAAAAACAAGGATCGATCAGGAATCCGGCATTTCTGTAACGCGAGCGAAGTGATTCCAGAAATTATCAAAGGTGGCCTCTCTCCGGTTACTGTGAAACAATTCCTCCGAGTCTCGATAACTGACCCCTAGTACTTGACACCGGTCGAGATCCTTCGGAATTTTTAATTAATAATAACAGGCGAATACCTGTAGCAAGAAACAAATCGACCTTTCTATGCGCAAAGTGTCACTTTATATAATCGCCGAGAGACTTTAAACTAAACACCACAGCGAACGGATCGCTAACAAAATTAGTTTAGTAATACAATATGTAATTCATCTTTTAAATATTTTTTAACGACCTGTACGAAACATATACTTGTACTAAATATTTTGTAGCTTTCAATTTTAATTATTAGTTTTCTCTTATATTCATTATTGCATGATGTTCCCCGTAAAATTCAGAGCATTATGTATTCTATACTTGGTATACTTGGTATAACATCAAGATCTGTATAGATTGTATGTAAAGTTTGAACTAGATACCTTGATGGCTGAATATCGTGCATTCTACTTATTAAATAGATGATTATTGAAAGAGTATATTTAAAATATACTATACTGTTAACCTGTTGACACAGTGTTAAGTCATTGAACCACCCCTGTTATCCTAACCTACCCTAACCCTAAAACAAGGGGAACGACTACTTCGCGGCATCGATCAGCCGAATCGTAGCGATAATTTACGCCTCTCGCTGACGCGTTTCCATCGTGACCGCGTCTCTCCGCGAACGGTCGTAACAATTATACACATACGCTTCCTCCCTTTCTCACTGTATGAATTACTGTCGATATAGTACTTGTATTAAATAATTAACATACAATAGTCGTAAATATTACAAGTACGGTATTTCAGTTACCTTTCATATTTTCCACGTATTATGTGCGATCTGTACACCTTTACACCTTAAATAATTAATTACAGATTAACATGTTCTATAGTTCAATGAAGATAAGCAATGAATAGTTCCAATGAAATCTGGAAAATCTGGAGCTTGAGAGCAAAAGAGCAAAATCTACAGTGGCCACAAGAAATATCGATACATCATTATATTTACTATAACATTTGCACGGTAATTGATTAGGGCTATATATATTAAATTTCGAATCATTTAATAATACTTTCATAAGGCTACGAAATGTAATTTTATAAAAACTATAAAAAAAACTATGTTCCACTGTAACTTAGTTTAAACTGTAGTTTAGTCTATGTTACTTAAAAGCATATAAGAAAAAGAAAAGGAAAAGAAAAAAGAAAAAAAAGAGAAAAGAAAAAAAAAGAAAAAAGAAAAAAAAGAAAAAAGAAAAAAAAAGAAAAAAGAAAAAAGAAAAAAGAAAAAAGAAAAAAAAATGTTGAGTCTTAAATTTGTCGACTATCGTGGAACGTATTTCGTGTTTCGCCACACAGTTGTTCGTGATACAATTTGAACGAGATATTTTGCGATGAAATGTCGTTCGCATGATGCTTTGTACGAGATAGCTCGCTTTGCGCGTGACATGTATGTTACACGTTTTTTTTTTTTTTTTTCATTAAAAAGAGAGATCTCGCGCAACAATCGCGCAATTTTATTCGCATAAAAATCAATTCGTAAGATACTGCATATCTGTGAATATAAAAGAGATTAAAAAGATGCTAAACGGAGCATCTGTTTCTATGAGCAAGTGATCTTGTTTCTTTGTCGTGTGAAATAATTCGAAGCACGGTATTATACATAACAATGGTACGTTACAATCGTTGCGAAGATACCTCGTTTGTTTACGTAACTCATTCTCCTTACGAAGTACGCAGCGTTTTATAGGATAGCATATCTTTAGCGTAGGAGCTATTTTCTTAGGGAAACATCGAGATTCAACGCAAAGCGGCAACCTTTTCTGAGATCTTTTTGTTTTGCGATGAAAATTTTTTTCAGCTGGTATAAAATACTTCTCTAATAATCAAGAAATAATGTCTCCTTTTATCTCGCGAAAAGATTTTCTATCTTCGTGACAAGAGTTCCATATTACAAGACAATTAAATATCGTTATGTTAAGCAAATGTAGAAAATACTTGTTGTGCCATTTTATAGATTTACTTATGATCGGATTCTCCTGTAAAATTTGATGGATATCATTTGCTCCACTCATGTATGTATTATAATCTAGAAGGACATTGAGTTTTTTTCGGTATTGGTGACCGTAACGTGACCAATATTAATATTACGTGATCAATATTAATCGACATCATCAAGCGGGAAGCATGTACAGTAGTAAGAGTTGATACTAACTTCTTATTTTTCCACGCACTGGCCACGAAAGCCACTGTTTCGTTATATCTGACTAGCATTTGTCCTTTTTCCAATCTGTTTATATCTCTTGCAATCGTCCCGTAACACGGCATTTCCTTTCGTTTTAGACGTACGATATCGCAAACGTCAGTTTCATTTTTATATAATATTTCGTACAAGGCGACAGACGAATGGTAATTATTGAGGAACAGAGTTTTTCCTTGTTGAAGCGAATGTTTTGTTAAATGCAGTACAATTGAAGCAGAGGAACCAAGTGGTTTGGAATTCAGTTCACGTAGCACTTGTAAAGTTTGAAATTGTATACATACCGAGTTTCACATTCAGCCAAAACAATGGTTTTGCGTCACGCTTTCATTTACGATGATATTTCGATACGCGCTTTGAAAACGCAACAGTAACGTGTCGATAACAGGTTTTATATATATATATATATATATATATATGTTGCATCAATATCTTTTCCATTTATTTTCTCGTTATCCTCGTCGCAGAAATGTAAGAATCGCAGGATTCGTAGGAATTTGTCTCGTGACATAACTTTTCTTATGAATTGAAGATTGTACATGGGATTGGTATTCCAATGCATAGAGATCGTAGGTAAATGGACTATACTCGTGTAAATAATAATAGCGATGGCAGAATACATATCAGTAACGGTAATACCATAAGGAACCCTGGAGAAACTTTGTTTCTGTCTGTATTTGCTACTTTTATTCACGATCATTTCAACGAGCTCCTGATCGAAAAAGTATTGGAAAATAGAAATGGGTCAACTATTTTCTGACAAACCAGATGCCTGCTGCACTCCATTATTATTATCTATATAATTTATAACGCGTGGTTCAAAATTTGTCGTAGCGCCTTTCTTCGGTAAATTAATTTAATCTTACTGATAACCGGGCGTCGTCGTCGTCGTCGTCACTGCGTTGCACATCATCGTTACTACTGTCTTCGCTATCGCTAATAATACGGTTCCTAGTATATCGTCGCACCATGATTACTACGCTTATGCGGAATGCTAAATGAAAACTATTGTTACGAATTCAACGTAGAAACGATAAACTGTGGTCTCCCCACGACGCGGTACAGTTCGTACGACGCGGTACAGTTCGTACGACGCGGTACAGTTCGTACGACGCTACGGAGATATCCCGCGTGTTCGTTTATTAGGGCAAAAGTTGTAATTACAGAAGAACAGATTCACAGGATAACATCGTGCCAACAATATTGTGTCGCCATACGTATGGCGACGTGGTTCCGAAGCGATTAACAATATTTGAATCCGAGATATTTTGTTCGAAGCATCGCATGAACGATACTGTCAGGTATTTCGTACAAGGCGTTGTACGAACGACATTGCGTTGTAAAATATAAGATATCTCGTTCTCAAATACGAAAAGATTAAAAACGTAAACTGTTTACACTCGAAAGTGTAAATTCTGATGAATTTGTTTTGTCCTTGTCTATCTCATCGATTTGAATTTGAACGCAATTATCTAATTATTATCAATACCTTGTACAGAAATCATCGTGCGTTTTAATAATCTAAGAAATGAATTTTCATTTGCAAATGTAAAGCATCGAGTATTTAGAATAAGAAGAAAGAACACGAGTCGTATTGAACTTTTGGGAGACTAGCACTGAGAAATTAAGAAGATCTACTTGACCATGGATCATTATTCACGTCTGTGAAACCTGTGCGTGCCGGTTATACCGGAGCCGTTAGTTAGTTGAGAAGCGAGTGTAGCCAATGAGTGTTGTCAACGTGAAAAAGAACATTGGAACCGTTGTAACGAGAGTAGTGAGTGACGAATAGTGATTACGTGCATATAGATTGACGATGCATCATACTTGATTTTGTGTTGACGTGAACGATATTGAAATAAATCATACGGTTACCGAACTTACTAGCACTATACTCTCATACATATATATATATATATATATATATATTAAAATGTCACACCTACTTTTAGATTCTCCTGCTTGATCATCAAGTGACATTAAATTCAGAAAATCGATAAAAATGTCATAATCCATAATTATGCTTGTTTCATATTTAGTTAAAAAATACAATGTATCGCGTTATCACGTTCTCTGTAATTTCCGTATTATTACCAAGAGGTGAGATAGTATTTCAGGTAGATTACGAAACGAACTATAATAATTGTGCTCGACAGAGATGTAACAGGTGCAACCACGCTGCATGCTATTTCTAACGAACAGTGCATCGGCATCTCGAACATCTACGCATCTTGATTTGCAAATAGATATGCACAGTTGCAACAGACTTACGAACTAACATCATAATAAGGTCTCAGAGCACTTAACTCGTCCTTTTACATTTTACAACTTGCAAGATTTCTACGTTGGAAAATACATTGTCAATTTGCCAATAAATTACTTTCATACACAAACTTATTATTTATATCCTAAATTATTATTATTTGTATTATTTCTATATTTATATTTATAAATTTGTTAATATTTTCTCTTATTATAGACATACTTATTATTTTTTTGCATCCTAGTAATTATTATTATGGGTTTTCTTATTATCTGAATAATATAATTTTATTACAATTGTTAAGATAATCTAATCACGTTAAGTCGTGAATACTGAATTTATTAAAAATTAATGAAGCAAAGATAATTGTTCAGAATCAATTAAGTAGACGGTAATTAAATGTATGAAGCAAGTTCAATACATTGTACATTATACATCGCAACAAAAAGAAAGTTCGTTACAAAAAAAAAAAGTTGTTAATTCATGAATTTTTTTACTTTTTTACTAGTTTAGATTAGTATTTTCCTTCTCAGCTGTATAAACGAGTTATATAACACCTATGCTTACTCAAAGGATATACCTATACTCACATCCACTCGTTATTTCCAATAAATTGCAATAAATTGCAAATTCGATATTTCATTAAGTTTCGTTATCCACTAACAGCTTATCGATAAAGAAAATTTGTTATTAATCGAAGAATTAGTATATCATGAAGAGTATGTGTGTATAGCAGTATCGAGCAGATATTCAAAATCGTTTATTTTTCTTTTTTTTTTTTTTTTCTTTCTTTCTTTCTTTCTTTCTTTCTTTTTTCTTTCTTTTTTTCTTTCTTTTTTTCTTTCTTTTTTTCTTTCTTTTTTTCTTACTTTTTTCTTTCTTTTTTTCTTTCTTTTTTTTTTCCTTTCTTTCTTTCTTTCTTTCTTTCTTTCTTTTTTCCGAAAACGAAGCATCATACGTAAAATCTTTATTCTACATCTACGACTTGTTTTCTGAATCGGTGAATCAGACTTCGCTTAATTTCCGAACACCAAATACATTCAAAACGTATTCATGCACGCGATTGTATGAAATAGATACAATGGCTCGTAAAAGTATTTTACAACTACTATTTTTATGATAGAAAAGCCTGAAACCAATGTGAAAATATACATAGAAGTTATTTGCAAACATATATTTAATAAAGATTAGCACGGAGCGTTAATAGCCTCCTTAGGTATGCCTAGAATAGAATAAGTCTCAAAAGTGGTTCCAGTAAATATTTAGGTTTATTTTATACATATGGAAAATGGACTGTTTAAATACTTTCATGATTTGTACAAAATATCCACATACTTGTGTTAGGTGTTTTGTAACATCTATGTATATTTTCACATTTGCTAAAGGCTTTACCAATATAACTCTGACAATCGGATTTTGTTACAATACTAATGATATTTCAAAATGTTTCTTACAAGACATACAGTATATTCATAAAAGGTGTCTTCTACAAGAATATAAACACCATCATGAGCAACTGTATAAAAAGAATACCGTTACTTGACTCCCATTTTAATCTTCTAAAACCTTTCCTGTACTTTCGTTGTACTTCTGAGTAGTCGCAGTACTTCGTTGTACTTGAGTAGACGCAGTACCTCGTTCTACTTGAATACGTTGTACTTGAAAACGATGGTCTAGTATTAGGAGGATTAAAGTTAAATCCTTCAGACTGGATTGAAGCAGGTTCCTAAAAAGAAAACCATATATTAATCATAATAATGTTAATAATACACGATCATTAACATAGTTGGTATCGCGATCCTCTAATATACTGCAATACAGTTTTGTAAATTTCCTTCTATACCACTGTAAAAGAGCTTTCAAAAATAGAAATACAGTAACTCTTACTAGTATCAGGTCATCGCAGTATTCGAAATATTACTCTTCTGTATATTTGTTTATAATAGTGTTTATCAATAAGTCATGATGGTCATATCTTATGATATGTGGCAACGGAATTCGAAAATATTACGTATAACATATATAATATTAGGTTGCCCGAAAAGTTTCTTACGTTTTATAAGGAAATAATAGATGCACAACATTTTCCGTTTTATATTATTTTACTGAATTTTGAATGAAACGAAAGAAACTTCTGGGACAGCCTAATCTATTGCTAAAAGATTTTTACGAGTGTTCAGTGTGTACGGAGTACAACAGAATAAATCGATTATCGAATATGCTAGGAATTTTTTCAATGACTTAATACTTTTAGTTTACTTTACAGCTGTACAATCACCTGGTGACGAATCAAAATTAAACGCGCATTTTAAAGGAATAGATGACGAAGTAGACAATTGTTGACTTTGCGTAACAGCTTGCGATGTAGAAAATGAACTTGTAGTTGTACATTGCGGAAATGCTGCCAGTTCCGTTAAATTAGGTCCGTTAAATTAGGTCCGTTAAATTAGGTCCGTTAAATTAGGTCCGTTAAATTAGGTCCGTTAAATGTATAACCGGGGGAATCGATTGATGCTTGATTCTGAGTCGATACAGCAGGTTTCATATTCGTAGAAAAATTGAATTGAGTTCTAGGTATTACAGCTGGTTCAGTAGGAATGCCGTTAAATATAAATGTTTGATGTACATGTATAAGAGGCGTTGACTCGCTGGTAGACATTGTAACAGTAGTATTACCAGATACAATTGACGTCGCTGACAATGCGACAAATACAGTTGGTATTGCAGTTGGCATCCCGAGTGTTATATTCCATGTTGTTTCTTTTTGGTTTGTTATTGTTGAATCGCAAGCTGTAGGTTTATTTTCTAGCACTGGACAAGTGGAAGATTTACATGAAATTGCGCCACCAAATTCACGTTGTTTATTAAGTAAACAAAAAGTAGTTGGTGTTAAAATTGACGATTTGGGAGCTGCAAGTTCAAGGTTATTCCGTTTATGAGTCCATTCTTCTTGGCATGTACGTGAAACTGGTTCGAGTGTTTGTGCAGTTTTTTACATATTTATTATTTGACAATGTTAGAGCATTAAAAGCATTGGAAATCAATGAAGTTGCAAAAAGAGGAGCTAATGCTGTAATGCTGTACTAGAAGTCTTAGTCGCTGGAAATTCTGGCGTTGAGTCTTTCTTTAGATTTTCTGAATCTTGCATTGCATCAGTCTTTATTTACATCATTACCTCCATTCCTTTGAAGTTCAATACTATTCTTTGAGATCGACGAAACTGTATTTTCAGCTATCATTGCTTTATTTGTATTTTTTCCTTGTTCAAGCGTGTCGCATATAAAGTTATTTTTAGATAATGTAACATTAATCTCCTCTTGACCATCTCTGTTAATATCAAATTTAACATTCGCAATATTTGCTACGATAAATTTACTCGACGTTGTATCTGGAAATGATTAAATTCTGGCAATGATAGCAATATGTGCAGTTAACTATATTAGTTAGAGTCAGCTATATTACAATATGGACAGAAATAACAGAAATAATTTAATTAAAAATTAATGCAGTAAACTGTATAGAAAAGGTTTTATTATATATTTTAAAAATTCCTTTTATTAACCACATTTCATATTATATTTTGATTTCACATATTTTTATGATGTCCTCCTTTTTTAATTGTTCTCGTAATACTATACAAATTTGGAAATTTTAGATTGTACAATATAATAGGTCACATTAATATTTGGATCGTCTAAACCAAAATTACTTTTTAGAAATTGTACCAGAGCACTTGAATTTCTCGGAGAAGTTAAAAGGATTAGATCACCAAATGATATGGTAGATAGACTTGGAAAAAAAAATTGCAATTAGTCGGGATTGCAAAGAAAACAGTCATGACATGTTTATCTAAACCTGTAATGTGTCTATTACGATCTTCTAACAATACGTTTCGTAGGCTTATGTCGGTTATATATATGCTAGAAGTTTCATCGAAATCAATTGATGCAGAAAGATGTAAGAATCTTTAGATTTGTTACGGTTATAGATCGGAAACGGGTTCCGTGCAAAAATTGCAGTCTTCGCCATTTTTAATATTTAGTTCATACAAACATTGATCGACGAACATTGAGCACACAAAGGGTTAATTAATCAAAATAGAACATATTTCATGCCACATTATTTACGACAATTAGACGCAGTTCACTGAGCATTTAAAGGATTAATCAATTAGAATATAACACAATTTACATATCCACATTTAACGCATAGTTAGACAAACAGAATACACAAATCTGTAGTTATCAGTTATAAGTCAATATGAATGAGTTAATTCGAGATGAAACACAAGATAACCGAATAAATAGCCAAGTATAACTCTCATTTCTCTTTTTTCCTTCTTTTTTTCTTTTTTTTTTTTCTTTTTTTTTTTATTTTTTTTATTTTTTTTATTTTATTTTATTTTTACGAGATTTTTAAGATCATCGTTTTCTGAAAACGAAATTCTATCGTATGTTCTTTTATATTTTCTCTGATCGATACATTTATTTATTCTTTATAGAAGAATATTAAGATTGTTGACCTTAAAATGCCTTCGTACTTACGTAACTCATTTTGAGATAGCAGTGACATGAGCATTAAGAATATGTTTTCACATACGGACAATAATTTAGTCAAGTAGCAGGTAGAACTGAACTTACATTGTCCACTTTGAAGAATCACTACGGTTGAAACGAGGATAAAAAGCCGAATTTATGCTGTTTCATTTTTGGGGAATACGAATGGAAATAGCGTTTATCCGTCGTATTCGTCCACAGTGAAACATAAATTCGCCTAAAGCGAATTGTGTTGATCCACAGCGAGACAATTTGACAAATTTGAATTTACTTATAACTTCCAACTATGGGGAACAACAAGTAACTCCAACATAAAAATAAAATAATTTCAATGTTTCTTCTGTTTTGTTACAAATACGTATCTGATAAAGTTATCTTATTGTTAGTAGTACGATGCAAGAGTTTTAGTTACGATGCAATCACTGGAAAATAAAGACTGTCCGTATATGTATATAATAAAAATCGTGGAAATAGAATAACAACGGATTGGGTTACTGACCAATCTCGCCCCACTATTAACGTATTACGAACGTTTTACAAATTAAAACCACTAAAAAGCTTTAGGCATTTTACCTGATTTTAGTAAGCACGGTTACGTTCGAATAACAGTAATACTGTTTTCAACTGTGCATTTTTGCACCCGGATGAATATATACCGAAGCAATCACTTGATATAAGTTTACCGTTTGACAAGGCACATCCTTGATAAGACCGTACTTACTACCGGTATTATATTCCAGTAATTATGGATTCACGAGGCAGTTATAATTTTCTACATGGCAACATAAGCAGAAAATGTAGAATAAGGTTTGTTTATACGATACTTTGTTAAAATTGACTTGAACTTTACTTAAAAGCTTAAAATGGAGTTAAAAACTTTGCCAAATATATACTCAAACATGTCTGATTCCGAATTATTTCGGTTTGATTTTTGGAGTGGGGAATTAACGATCGATAAAAGGTTCTAGCATCCTGAAATAGGTCAAGAATTTATAGAATAATATGTTTTCGTACGGCGCTTCGTTTTCAAGAAAATCGAGTGAAAAAGTTTGCCGAGTATAATTGAACTTGCCTGCTTCTGAACTAGGCAAAAGTAAATCAATAAGAAGTTATTCTGTTATTTCAAAATAAATCGAAAATATAGAATAAAATCATTTCATAGAAAGTATCGTTTCTAGGAAAATGAAATTTGAAAACTTATCGAATAGACGTGCAGCAGGTCTTAATTCTTAAAGTCAAGATTCTTAATTCAACGCATTAAACTCTATTTTCTTAAAAACGCAGCTTTACAGCTGCTAAACAGATGAATCTTGTTTTACATCTTTCGACTTATTTTTGCAAGTAGAGTAGTTTCCTGTCGGTTGTTTACTCATATTGAATTGGTAACTAGCCAAATTCACATACATTAAACGAATTCGATTCTCTTGAAAATCAGATAAATGGAAGAATGTTATTCTTTACTGCATACTTTTTACTTATTTTCGGAGATGGAATACCTCGTATTCCACATCTGTCCTTCAAATTTAATTTTCCGTATAATATCTCGTATAATTTCGTACAATATCAAATTTAATATATATATATATATTTGTCGGGTTATGGTTAGAATTAGGACTAGGGGCGTGTAGGGAATCTTTACTGAAATTGACCATCGTTGTTACGCAATCGAGGTAATATTTATTGGCACAAGTGTGGACACTACAGCGTTGATAAGTAACAACAATAAGTGGTTAGATTCGATAGGTTCAATAACGAATCCGCGGTCAACGGAATTGTACTTTTCTTCAAAGTCAAAGTCGGACTCTTCGTTAAAACGCGAGGTATTCAGTGATCGTAAAGACGTTATACTCGCTGATGAGATTGCACGAGAATGTTCCTCTCCGTCGCGGTTATGCTATAGAGGAAAACTATAATGGGGTGTGTCTCAGGGCACGAGATCATCGGATTCGTCGAGGACAACCCTCGTTCAGAAAGTGAGGGAAATGGACGTTGCTGTTAATTGGTTAATTTCTATGTATTTACTTAAAATTCTGCATAAGAGTTGATCGTAAATAATTTGCTAAATGAAAAAAAAAAAAGTTACTAGCGAGAAGCGTCGTTCGTGAGAAAAGCAGATTTCTCGTTTGAAGGACCTTAGTTAATTGTAATCCTAAGATTTATAGCGGGTCCTCAGGCTAGCTGAACATGTCCTGTGGCGAGCCTCGGGGCAGAGATCATTGGAATGTTTACTGTCAAGTGTCGCTACAACTATTTCTTTTTAAGAAGAGCTATACAATTATTCTATATCTCTATTAGGTAAAACGTTCATTCCGTAACCGCGGCTACGTTCGGCGACTAGTTGTCGTCTCGAGCCCAAGCCCATTATCGCATAATTCTCGGACAATTATAATCGGGTTGCCTTATAAGATTAAAGTGTTACGGATATTCCTAAAAATTCCGAAGGGAAGGCTCGGTCTACTTTCATCTCCGACATATTTATATATATATATATATATATATATATATATATATATATATATATATATTAAGGTTTTCACGTACGAAAAATTAAATTTATATATATTCTATACAATATTCTATACAGTAACATTCAAAAGCATTTTGCAGTAATATCTTCAATTGTAGCAGCGTACATATTCTTCCATTTAATTTCAATTTCGATTATGCTTTGCGAAAAGGCAGTAATTTCTACACTCGATAAGAACGTAAAATTAGAAATTTCACATTTTCAAAGTTAGTTGATAATTTAACAGCAATTTAAAAGCAATTTTAACGAGCGTTCGATCTAATCTTCGAATCACGTGTTTTTCTATAAATGCATCAAACCACTTCGAAACAATGGTGGAAAGTTTTTACGATAAAATACAAATGTACATAAATATCTCGTTAATAATTGCCTAAATCGTCTAACAATATAATCACGCGTTATCCATTGCAACACGAACCAAATACACTTAACTTTCAGATAGTAGAAGTTTGTTAAAACGTTTTACCCAATATATAATTCGTTACATAATTTCGATACGAGATTAGATACTTCTTGTTTGAAACAAAAACAGCAAATAAAAAAATTGATTACTCCAAGTAACTTTATTTGAAAATAACGCTTGAGAAATAAGTATTATTGCTAGACTTGCATTTAATATCTTGCAAATAATATATACAATCTCGCCATTACTAGTTTTCTTACAGGTTCTCCAGGAAGTAGGTATTTAAACTAAATGCTGCGATATAGAATGCCAGTCTCGTGAACGATTTAAGTTTCGAAATCTGTGTAAATTATCGCGTAGCATATAAAATGAGGTATGTGAGATATTCATAAACTGATTTCAGGGAATTTAACACAAGGTTATACGTTAATGCTTGAAAAGGGGAAAGTTTTTCTTAGAGTTGGGTTGTATACTACCGCACGAAAATTATCCTTTACACCACATTTAGATCATCAACATTTCGATACATTATTTCATTATATATTTCGTAATATACTTCAGAATATATATCGCAAGATATATTTTACTTACAACATTATTGCAATGATTTTATTCTTTATAATCATTATTGCTATCTATTTATAAGTATTAAGACATTCGTGTGAAATTTGACGATTAATATGCATAACCAAGTAATATACCACAATATGTAATATAAAAAAATGAATTATCAAGAAATGGATTAGTCGACCGAGATTTTATATTCACATAAAATTGTGTTTTAAGATACACAGTAAAAATTTATTAAATCTGCGATAACACAGGTAAATTAGTATAATGATTACGCCCCACCCCACGGTCTTCTAATCTAAATCTCATAGACAAAATTTAGAATAAATTAAATAAGAAGTTTCGAAAAATCTGCACAAAATCTAAATCTGTACTGCAAAATCGTTTACAAGGTGCATGAAATTTGCATGAAATTGAATAACAACAAACACAGTAATAATATGCTTACTATATGATAAAAACATAGTAAGTAGCAAAATTTAATGCAATAATTAACAACGAACATAACAAGTATAGGTAATGATGAAGATAAATTAATTTCATTATAGAAAATTATTTTGAGATGATTATTATTATTATTATTATTATTATTATTATTATTGTTATTGTTATTATTATTGTTGTTGTTGTTGTTGTTGTTGCTGTTGTTGTTGTTGTTATTATTATTATTATTATTACTACTACTATTATTATTATTATTATTATTACTACTACTATTATTACTATTATTACTATTGTTGTTGTTGTTGTTGTTATTATTATTATCATCATTATCATCATCATCATTATTAATTATTATTATATTGAATATGAATTCTTTATTTCGAATGAGATAATAACTTTTTGACGTTTTAATAATTTCGTAATGATTCTTCAAGGACGCTTAAGTTTTCAGAAGTGTGCTAATACTTATGAACGGTATATACGGTATATAGAGCTTATAACAGTGTATTACAGTAGTATTGAGTTGCAGAATTGGATATTTTATTTTAACAAAGAAATTTAATGACTTGTAATACATGTACGTATATTATGCATATATTACATATATTTATTACTGTATTACTTATATTACAGTATTAGCCCTTTAGTTTTAGTATATATAATTATGTACAGATATATTTCATTATTATTTGCTGATGTAATTATCGATGAATTAATTATTACAGAATCTTTCATTTGAATGAATGTAGAAAGATATATATTTATTCAGGTGGAAAAATAATCATGATCTTTATTATTGGAATAGGAAATAACGAGAGTAGAATTAGATATTAAAGTCTGTATATGCAACAATAGGATTTACCGATAGCTTTTAGCGAACCATTTCGAATATTTATCAGTTCCATTTTAACCAATTAATTGTACTCGTCTTGTCCCGCGAGCGAGAGATACGGTCTGAAAGCGATTTTAAGAAATAATATGTATTGATCGAGTTGCGGGAATCCGTGAATTTACGCTACCGTTTAAGAAGATAAGAATTTAATTGAACAATTAATATAATTTACGTAACAGAATCTGATCTGGACGCTCTAGTTGCTATCGTACTGGTTTAACCGTTGCCTTCGTTTCCAATGACCGTTTTGCAGTTAATAATGGCGTTAACTATAAATATGAAACTAACGGAAACAAGTCCGATAAATAAGTTTCTATTTATCGTAGAGACACTTTTATTGATCTAATAATTATCAAAATATCTTGAATATTTTTAGGTGATTTCACGTTGAATTATTATACTATGTCAATTATTTTTATAATTTCATTTGTAATTTATTAATTATTACCATTTTCTTTTTTTTTTCCTTCTTTTTTTTTTCTTTTTCTTTTTCTTTTTCTTTTTCTTTTTCTTTTTATAGTTCACATCATTTACTTATCAATAATATTTATAATAATATTGTATTTATAATAATCTATACAAAAGTATTAAAAATATTAATTAATTAAACTAATATTATTCGTTTCTCACAAAATATCGTGCATTTATCATCTGCTTGAAAAGGCTTATACCTTTAAATCTGTTAGCTTAATCCTCTTATCCACTGTTTATACTTATCTACTCTACCTCTTATCTACTGAAATACCTTTTTTAATCAACGAGCGATATAAAAGTCAGAGTATCAAGAGAAATCCACTTATATATTCTCACATTATCTGTAATTAGAGGTAACTTAGTACCATGATTGATCGCTATACACGGTAATTGGAATTATAAAAATAACATTATATATAAAGAGAATAAAATTAGTGTAATTAGTTAAAAATCATAATTTTATTTTTATACTTCCATGTATAATTCGTTAATTATAATGATAATAATTTTATAATTTCGAATCACTTATTAATCAATAAATAATCGCTGTATACCTTCGGGGCATTTCAAGTTCGCTATCGTCTTTTATAAATACATATTTTTTATTACATATTTTTCGCTACACATTCCTTGTATTTCCTTGTTTCTTTGACTTTATTATGGTACGCTTATGGTCGCTATCTACGGGGTTCCGCGAAAGGAAATTGGCCATTCGTTTACCTTCTCGGTATATTATGTTAGAAGTAAAAGTCCCCCCCCCCCTCCTCTCCCCCGCCACCCCCAGTAAGTAAGCCCACCACCTACAAACCCCGTCACTTAGATTCACTTTATTACCGTGGTCGCCTTCAATAAATTACAATCAGTAACAACAAGAAATTCCGATTCATGTAGATAATGGCGAAAATGTTTAACGGCGTTTACAACTGCCAACGTCTCTAGTTCATACGAACGATAACTGGATTCCGCGGGACTAGTTTTCTTACTATAATATTCTATTATCTGGTTTTTACCGTCAACCTTATGCATCAAAATAGCCCCGTATCCATGCGAACTAGCGTTAGTATGTAATTCTATCGGATAATTAGGATCGAATATCAGTCAGGACGGAAATTACCTTTTGCCTTATATTTTCATGTTTACCTGTCCAAGTTATGTTTTCGTTACCGGAAGTAAGTGAATATAAAAGTTTCATTACTTGTGAAAATTTAGGAACGAATTTTCGCAAGTAAGAAGCTAAGCCTATAAACTGTCTAAGCTGTCTGACGGCAGCGATCAACGGGTGTAGGTAGAAAACTCAAGGCTCGTATTTTACGCGGGTTCGGGCGAATTTCTCCGGTATGGATTTACGTATGGATTTACGTATGGATTTACGTATGGATTTACGTATACAAAATAAAGTACAAAATAAAGAGGTCTTTAGAAAAGAGCATTTCGCGAAATTGAAAGAAAATCCGGCGTTTACGAGGATATTTAATACAATGTACAATCTCTCTAGAGCTTGGTCTATCGAGTCAGCGATAATTAGAACGTTATCCAGATAAATAACAACATACGAATAGACGAGGTCGTCCAAGGCCTTGAGAAAATAGCCCTCTGGAAAACAGACGGTGCATTTTTCAATCCGAACGGCATCTTTATGTACTCGTATTGCTCGTTGGCGGTGAGAAATTCTATATATTCTGTAGAATTAGGATGAATGGGGATTTGATGGAACCCGCTGGCCATGTTCAGGCTAATAAAGTACCTCGTCTTTTGCAATTTCGTGACTTGATCCGCAATAAGAGGTAGAGGATATCGACCCGCGACCGTATTTTTATTTAGTTCTCGAAAATCTACGCACAATCTATCCGAGCCGTCCTTCCTCTTTACGAGTAACACAGGGCTCGCGAACCGTGAATTACTAGGCCTCTAATTAATTCGCTTATTCTCTCACGCACTACCCTTCGCTCTTTCTCGCTTAGTCTATAAGGACTTCTTCTTCGCACGGTGACGTTAGGATCGATTAGCCGTATTTCTAGCTGGGCCGTATTTACACGAGTACATGGAAAACTCGTAACGAATGAACTTTTGAATTTTTCGAAAACAGAAATCAAACGACTTTTATCATTACCAAGTACCTTATGAAGTATCAACTTCATAAACATCGATCTCGTTTTCAGCGATTTTGTCACAGACATTAACAACATTTGTTTTACAAATAGCGAGGCGAGATATTTTGTGTAATATTCGCGTTAAAACCTTGGCTTAAAATTTCACGACCAATCATGATATATCATATTTTAAGTAACTGTCAATAAGGACATGAAAAATTATCTCCAATGTAAAACCATTAATACATACTATGGACAAAATTTGTGATGTACATTTAATACAAGTGTTTCCTATTCCTCGCAATACTGTAAGATCATTCGATCTTTTGCCGGAAAATTTCGATGCTGAATGCATCTTTAATTAGTAAGCATTCAGCTCGCGAATCGAAGTTAAATGGGAACGACTCACCCAGATAACTTAATCTACCAGTTGGAGTTTCCACTACGCAGTATGGATGTCACAAGATTGGCAAGCGGCTGCGGTAATTAATGGCAACGGCTTTAGGTTCGATAACGAATTCACGGTCAACGGGATAAGAAGATGTACTGTGCTCCAAAGTCTAAATCGGACTCGACTTACTTCTCGCGATACAAGGATTACTTGACTAACTCTCTATTGAAACGTAGATTATTCACCGATCGTACAGACACTAGATAGCCGGCTAATGAGACAGCAAGAAAGGGAATGACTTTCCGTCACGATGACGCTGCAGAGGATAACTATGATGGGGTGTGTCTAAGGGCACAAGATCATCGGATTCGTCGAGGAAAGCCTCCGGATCGGAAAGTGAGGGAAATGGACGTTCCTGTTAATTGGTTAATTTCTATGTTGGTGGTTAGAAAAGGATGCTAGCCGCCCTTGAGAGAAAGTTGCTAACTGGGAAGCGTTCGTTCGTGAGGAAAGCAGATCTCCCGTATCTTCATAGCGGATGCTCAGGCTAGCTGAACATATACTGTGAATGATACATCGACATCTGGCGATCATGTTGCCCGAAGAATAGGGTCTGTGTGTGGCGAGCCACGGGGCAGAGGCCGTTGGAATGTTTACTGTTAAGTGTCGATACAACTATTTCTTTTTTAGGAGAGCTATGCAATTCTATACCTCTGTTAGGTAAAACGTTCATCGTTTGTGACCGCGGCTACGTTCGGCGAATAGTTGTCGTCTCGAGCCCAAGCCCATTATCGCACAATTCTCGGACAATTATAATCGGGTTGCCTTATAAGATTAAAGTGTTACGGATATTCCTAAGAATTCCGAAGGGAAGGCTCGGTCTACTTTCATCTCCAACATATGTAATATTATATATTACAATCCTGCTTATAATATATTGTTATATTTATTAAGTACGTTATTACTATTATTATCATTGTAAAATACCGAAGATTTTATGGAAATGGCACGGCTGTTATTCCTTAGAGGGGGAGCAACGATCGCATAGGCACTATCGGTTTCCATTATACGTCTCGATTCTATATTGTCGATCGCCTATTTGACGGGGTTGAACGATAGACGCAAGTATCAGAGGTGGAAGGTTGAAGCTTAGGGAAATGGAGATTGTAACTACAGCTCGGTTAGAGGTATTGCATCGTAATGTTCCGTTGTAGTGTACTGTTGCTCGTAAGTATAGTTCATAAGCATTGTTGATAAGTATAGTTCATAAACATTGGTAATCTGTGATGATATCATTGATAGCTGATAATGCGTCTAGACAATTGAAACGATTTGCGATAACATTATTTAGATTTATTTGAAGTGTACAAATTAATGATAAATTGATAATTAGAAGCTATAATTAGAAGCCTGGTATAGTAATTACAAAAACTATTGGCACATACTGTTATTCTCCAATTAAGCAGTCTTTCGTCAGATTTTGTTCATCAAATTTTTCTAACCATATTAAAGTACTACTGATATGAGAATTATATGAAATGCAGTATATTTGAACCTAATTAATTAGCATGTAAATGTTATAATAAATGGAATGGTATGCCCAATAGTTTCTGTAGTCACGTGTGCCTTTTTATGCAATCACCAAACTATAATAATAAATTATCTATTAAAAAGCAGCAACATTATATTTTCCTATCTAGCGTGTATATGCTATTTGCTATATAAATATCGATGATTTTAATATCGGAAGTCAAATTACAAGTGTGAGAGATCTGGAAGATCTCTCTTTATCTAATTTATAATCAAAAGATTAAAAAGTTAAAAAACCAGTTTTATTGTTACGTATTAGCTTCGAAAAATTAATTCAATTCGACCATAATAGACTATTATATGAAATTAAAGTTTATAAAAACGTAGTTATAATAATTTATTCTTAATTTTGTAAAAATATACATCAAAAGTAAACAAGTGTCTGAATACTTTTTAAAGTAATTTCAGATATAATAATTTTATAATAAAATAATTTTAGAGTAATGCACACTTTGATCGATCTGTATGAACAAGACACAGATGTTACTAAAACACGTGGTAGAATAAAAAGATCCAGGACGACTTTATTCTCTGTTACAGTTATCCTTCAATATTATAACTGCCTGTTATGCATGCAGCTATATCAAATATTATGGAGCAGTTATTATTACCTAAGGAATCCATTGTTTTTAGCTCACTTGGTGGTAAAACTGTTATATGTACAGTAGATATGATGGAGATGGATGTAATAAATTGATAGATAGACTGTTGTGATTAACTGAAGCAATAATATTTAATATTATTTAACACTCGGATGAATCGTATATTTAATTTCAATACGAGATTGATATAGTTTTAAATGAATAATTATTCCACAACAAGATCATTAAAGATCATTAATTCATACGTTTTAGTAACATTCGTGCATTGTCAAAACAAGTGAATTAACGTATTCAAATACATACGAGCTGCATTGTACGTAATTAAATCCGACGTAAACATTGTAATTTGGTTTAGACACATGTTAGATTATTTAATCTCATAGTATTTAATTTTAATTGATATTCTACACTTTATACCATGTATGTTATTAATAATAACATGCGCATATTTTGTTATATAGTATACTTTAATGTCACAATCGCCTATCATATATATGTGATATCATATATATTTTAACAAATTAAAAACTATAGAGGAGATTTGTTAATGAAAATAGAAATCAGGAATACGAATGGAATAAAATTTAGAACATAGATAAATAAATGTTACGGATGTAAGTGCAATGAAATAAACCAGCCTATTTGTACAACAAACTGAAATGTTCCTAGTTTAAAATATTGTTCATCCTTGTAAGAAGTAACCAATTTTTGTTCTCTTTCCATCAATGACGATGATATGTATTACGTGCAAATTCTGTCAAACATTTTTAAATACAAAGTGTAAGAATTGTAAATATTAAAAGGAAAATTCAAATTAATTTTCATTGAAATTTCATCGAAACTTCGGAACAAAGTATTTAATTCTTTGATTCGATATAAATTGATATATTTTTAGACATTTACAATTTCTATTTATTTGCAATTCATTAAATTACGTGTTACAAAAACTGTTGCCGTTTAATATTTTGCGACTATTAATAGTGCTTAAAGAATTTATAGCTAGAAAATAAACTATGCATTAAAGGACCGTATAAAATAGTACGTAGCAATTGAAATGCTGCACAGAGATGTTTCCAAGATTTCATCGGCAAATTATTTGGTCGTTGACCCAATAGAAGTGAAATAGAAATACGTGTGTGTCATTGAACCTCCATGAAAGAATTATGTTATGTCTTTCTATCGAGAAATAAATTCGATGATATCCCGATAAATTTATAAATATATATATAACCCTTCATCCCTTTTGAAAGATTTATAATAAATCTTTATTTTTATCTGTATTTAATCATATACATGTCAAACAGAATAAATTAACGACGCAACTATAAATATGTTTCCTTCAAATATTCGAATTATCATATTATGCAAATTTTCCTTCTTTATGTCATACTGTTGTGAGAAATTTATATGTTTCTAATGGATATTTCCATTTTGAAATCTCATTAGTTAACGCTGAGGAAATTTTAATAAATCTTCTGACGAGAATTTGAAAGCAGAATAATTATTTGCAGAAAGAAGAATGTGTTTTTTTAATTAAACATGAGAACATGTAGGTCAGAAAATTTTACCCAGACGCGAATACAACGTAGAACCAGAGAAAATTAATACTGGCTATAAAACCAGTACGTAATCCTCTCAGATATTAAACCGTTAACGTAATTTATTTTTCCTCTTCACTACTTTAAATTTTATCCTGTTTTTATCCTGTCGCCAACTTTTACAAGATATCAATCATTTTTCATAAATTTTCACAAATCTAATTTCCATAATGTACATAGTATTACAATATTTATAATATTATATCTATATATCTTGTATCTATATATTATCTTTGTATATTATATTGTATTAATAAATATTTTTACGTTATCTCTTATATACGTATACATCTGCTAAATACTATAAAAAACACTACACTTTGAATGTATCAAATATTTGTATATCGTCTCTTCAATTCTTTCTTAATTAATAATATTGTCTTTAAAATTGTACATTATTGATTATGACATTATTTTTACTCCTATTATGGAAATTGTTAATTTTAGTCATCATTCTTATGGATCTGAATACATTTGTATGTGTACATTATTTTCGTTATAGTCTTCTCTAATATTATCATATTACAATAGACAGATTCATTGGTTATTAGTTAGACATATACATACATTTTCTTTCCAACTTCAAATCTTAGTGCAGAAATTGCAGATTTGTATCTGTAGTCAATGATTGACCGGATTTGAAAGTAGCATATAAAAAATGACTGTTGCAGTTTTTCAGCAATGTCATATGATTCTTACAATATGACGACCAGATGCGTAAGTAGATGTGTAGAAAAAAGGATGAAAATAGTATAATAAATAAGAACAAGTTATATACATATATAGATAATATATGTACGCTATATATATATATACACTTATTTATTATATATATAATATATAATAAAATTCAGAGTTAACTGGATGGTAGTTCAACATTTTTGTGCAATTTTTTATGAAATGTATACTTTATGCTCTACGGCGTTATACGCATATTGAATTTTATTAACTACGCATACTGTGTGTTGCAGAATTTTGCAGCATAATATGAAAGTTAACTTAAATTATATTTATATATTCATACATAGTAGTATTTAATAATTAAGCACTTCCTCGCTCAAAATGTCTTATAAAATTAAATAACAGAACGATAGCTAGTTGACAGTATAACTAATAACGTTAGAGGATATTGTTGTTTTAAAAGAATGCTTTAGAATTCGATCATTCTAGTTGATCAGAAGAAAATCAGAAGACGTGTTGAACGCTGAATGCATTTTTTGCACATTTTTACGTATTTGCGTATCTTCGATATTATTCTGTCTTTGATTTGATTGACATGTCTGATGTCAAGGTTAATATGTCCTTAACGTTTTCATATTCTCAATACAAAATATAGTTTTATAATGAAAGGTTAATTTTTGTTGTTATCTATATATGCAATGTAAACGATTTTTAAAGTGACTAAAAGTGTGTCTTGTTACCTGTATGTAACCACGATAACAGTGTTTTATCGTCGCATGTTTGCAGTCAGTGTATTCTATATGTTAGTGTTTCTTCTTCATTATTTTTTTAATATTAAAATAATTTGTACTTTTGAGGAAAATTTTTAACATCAGTTTGGTAAATAAAAGAATTATCGTTAGATATATAATAATTAAAGAATCTTATTAACTTATTAAATTTGGTTATAGGATTCTCTTGAAACTTATTTATATCACATTAATTTCTCAAGTTCAGATTATCACATCGTAGATATTAAATGTGTCGTTAGTTTTTTCACAAAACTTCATCAACTTATTATCTACTGCTAAAAGGCTCATGTATTTGGATCGGTCAAGTTACTCCTCTTTGTAGCTATGTTATGTTAAAAAATACATTCTCTTATTTAGTAAATAACATAAAAGTCAGAAAATCGACAAAATTATCCTGTAATTCTCTGTTCCTGTAATCTTCAATTGCATGTTACATGAAGGCGATGTGAGGCATATCTTGCGAATGTTAAACGCGTATATTCTTGAGAATATTAAACGTGTTGCCGAAGCATGAAAATAATTTTATAGAAAGCACAATTTCACAAATGAGGTAATATTATTACAAATTACCAGCGCTAGTAAATTTTCTTACGAAAGGGCAAAAAGTTAATCGGTTATCCTATTCGATTTAAAATTGTAAGAGCTGTTGGTATAAAAGTTTACAACGCACAACTTGTCAGTTGTCAATTCAGTAATATTATTCGCTGATAAATTATTGTGCAAGAAACACTAGAAGCTTCGAACAATAATGCAACTATAAAGATCATGTACGTGAAAGCCTTGAAAATCTTGCTCAAACGACAGTAGAAAGTTTATTTGCAATGTTAGAAACAAGGGACGTGATTCACACAAAGAGCATCGTTTCAGGGTGCTATTGACACAACCGGCAATTCAGTTCCCATTATTTTGTTCTCAATTAACTTAGGTACCTGATACGAGCATTTCATATTGCAAACTTCTGTCCTCAAATATTTTTCAGTACAGTAGGCGCCTTCTTATCCGATCTCCCTTTAACCAATCAGAAATTTTCATTGAAAACTTATCTCAACAAAATATAGTAGCTCATAAAAACGAACGAACGAAAATATCATAGAAATTTTTTATATACCTATATATTATGTGTATTATGTGAAATATTTTGAAATTTCATTAGTCTTATAATGAGACACGACAATCATAATTATATCGATAAAATTTGAGATCAATCTGCAAGTCTATATAAAGCTTATGGCACAATAATCGCAAATATGCATCAATTAAAAGAGTATTACAGCACGAATAGCAGTCTTAAATTAATATGATTAACGACAAAGATAGTTTTACGAAATACTGTGCATTACTAATATAGTAAATAATAAGTATTTTGACTGTATAAAATTATAATCATCTGATACTCGCTTTATAATCTCTGTACATGTAATAAAATATCACGACGCGATTAGATTGACTAGATCAAAAGCCAATATGCAATAACAAAGCTGACATTTGGATTCGTTAAACCTGATACGACTTGATTAATTCGTTAACTTGGCAGGCTTATATTCAGATTCTTTAATTTCTGAAATCAGATGAAGGAGGTTCCTCTCAACTGTTACAAAGATTTCGATATTAATGCTAGTAATATTTACTTATATTTTTATAATTATTTTTATAACACGTTCTTTCAACAAGTACTGAAACTGTAAAATATTAATTCCTGTAAAATTCTTCTAGCGGAGTTCAACACCCACGCGGATGGAAGCTGGAGGATGCGCCAACACGGTATGGATGACGGAAGAGAGAAGTTATCGATCTTCCGCCGTAAACACGGTCGAGGAGGCACGGTTTAAAAGAAACGTCCAAGATACTGGTGCTTAGAATAGTTGCGAAAGAACGTTTATGCAATACCTTAAGGATTAGAGACGACATTCTTTCGCTTTATCGACCATAACAGAGCCGATCCTCGCTGTCGAAGATTATACGTTCCGTGAATCGTACGAGCTGGCCATCGTTGACGTAATTTAAACACCGTATCAAGGACCTTAAAAGTATTATAGTTCCTGTCGAACGAGCATCTAGTATCGAGATAACGAACCATTATTTTCCTATAGCACGTCATCATACACCGTTTTATCGCATTTTCGACAATAGGTTCGATCGCGCGATGTAACACGCGCGATGTAAACGTGTGTCACGTTTATCGTCCCACATGTGAAATGAATTTTACTTTTACGGTGCATGATTTTCGATATCAAGACTCCGATGAATTTTAACTTATCAACTAGGCTCATCCTTTGATCAAAAGCTTCTATAACCGATCAAAGTTAACGACAGAATCACCACAGCAATAGCATAGGCGCAATAATTGATTCGAAATTTTTTCTACAAATTTCATACATTTACAATGGCACACTATTAGAGATTTGAATAATTTTTTGTTAAATATACGAATGAAGATTTATTTTTCTCCTGGTACCGTGTATCTTTTCACGTAATTTTTCATTCTGATTTCTGTGGTATAAATTTGATATCTTCCTCGTCGGTAGTTCTAGTGTGTTAATCGAAGACAAATTAATTTCGATTAGGAACCTGTTAGCCGATAAAATATAGTTTCTTAAAAAATCACACTAAATGCTTTATAATCCGATTAATTTCAATTGTATCCACTTACGACACAAAAAATGGTGAATATTTTTGAAATATAGATAAATGAGAATGAAAAAATTGATACCGAAGAGTCTGGCAGATTTTAAATAAAAGAATTCCAAAGTAAGTCTAAGTCTAGAAAGTGGTCTAAGTCTAGAAAGAAATACCTTCTTAATAAATGTCATTACCAAGTAATATGAAAGATTACGCTAATTCCATGTGAACTGATAACAATACAATTTGATTTGCCATTCATTTTTTATTTCATAAGCATAGAAATCTCTGGTTAAAGGTCGACTACTTGCTTAATAGGTTAAAAGTTAATTCATAAATCGTGCGATATTTAAGAGCAGAACAATGCAAAGAAACTATAAGACAATTAAAAAAAAATACTTTCTTATAATGCGTACACAATTGTCACGCACAGGTAACTAGAAGACCATGTAGAAGAATAATAGCTGTGAAAGGTTACATGCAAATCGAAAGCAATGTGCATTCCCCCAAGGTGTAAGTATTTATACAGTAGATAGCTGTAGATAATAACATCAAAAGCTTCGATAAATAAAAAAAAAATATCATGTGTGAATTTTCGCAAAACGCAATTTGTTATTATAGTATGATATGATATAATATAATATAATAATTTTTGTAACCTCTATATACATTTTCAGATTCGTTACAAACGTTGAGCAGTGTAGTCATGATATATGTGTTTCATTGCAATACTGGTGAAATTTCAAAATGTTACGTATAGCAAATAGAATAGATCGATAAAAATTTCTGCAAGTGCATAGAGTGGCCTCCATGAGTCACAACGTGTGGACGATTTTGTCGATTTACATCAACAATTCACGAGTGTTACCAAAATATATAGATCAATGACAAATTAATAATCAAAGCCATATTTATTATCTTCTTGCGGAATTATTAGATTTTTTAATTACGTATAACGTTTAACGAGATAAATATGTCACATAAATGATACGTGATACGTTTTGCATATGCCCTTATACATAAATATGCAAAATTTATAGTCTCTTAATCATTCTAACAAACTTTTATCTTTATATAAATTTCGTTCTTCTATTTGCATTCTATAAAAAAGCACATTTGCATAAACGTCAGCAGTGTCATAACATGTACAACGTACATATCTATAAAAATGTTGTACGGTAAGTGTTGGAAAACTTTCATGAGCCACTGTGTGCAAGTAGTACTTGACGTAACTGACAAGTAAAACATACATGGTGAACAAAGGAAAGAGAGAAAAAGGAAAAGAAAAAAAAGAAAGAAAGAAAGAAAGAAAGAAAGAAAGAAAGAAAGAAAAAAAGAAGTCTTATAATGCAAAGTGTAACAGCAGGTAGAACCGCAGAAAAATTTGATCCGATAATCGCAGGAATATCAATGAGCCGGTCGCATTCTCCGATTACAAATAGTTGTTGTTGCGACACACGGCAGCCAGAACGTAATTTGGGTTGCACGTTCGCGATGTGACTGTTAAAACAAACGAGCAACCGGCCCGTGGCTGTTCGCTTCGAGAACATCAGAGCTCGCAATGGATGGCAGCTATTAGTATCTGGTGCACGCCCGAAAATTGCTGGCGCTAACTTTATCACCGTGGTCAGTGAAACTGTTGATTATTGCCGGTTACGGTTTAAACGGTATTGGACCATGCTGTAACAAATCATTGGAACGCATCGATTGCCCGGCTAAGTTTCACGCGATTGCTTTTTTCACGCACCGTTTTCAGTGTGCCGATGGCTACGATTAAACACGAAATTTCGAATAATTTCATACTGGCAGAACAAAGGCAGATAGAAAATTGTTAACCTGTTAAATAGACCATTTCTTAACCAGAAACGTTTAAGATTGATGAATTAAAAATTTAGAAAAAGAACTAACCTTAGTTAAATTAATTACAGTATTTGCAAATATACGTATATAAGTAGCCGTAGACGTATAATAAATTCGATATTTCCGAAAGGTAATTACGTAACACTTCGTAATGACAACTCGTTATCCACGTTATGACGTGGCGGAAATCCCGCGATCTTGCGGAAAAAGCGAATATCTCATTGATAATATGCGGAAGCGATATAGAGATGTCATAACATCGGTCAGTGGTCAAAGTTTACAACTTCCGATTGCAACAATTAATATCTAAACCCTCGTCCAGAATCAGTTCTTCGTTTGTAGTGAGATTTCTAAAAAGATCGTATCCTTGTAAAGGGGAACAGTTATAACTTACTTCTAATCTATATTCTGAAAACTCCGATTTTATGACTCATTGTTGAACAGGTAACAATGATAGGAACTGATTTGAAAAAACTGCCGTAAGTGCCCGTATGCGTGTGGAATGCGTACGACCTTAGCCATGGTTAGATCAATTGAATGTAAATCTAGAATAAAGGTCTATTTAGAATTTTGGTGAAGTTACCGCGTTATACTGTTTCATAAGTTTCAAACACGTAACGTGCTCCTTGTATTCAACATTACATCTCACTTCTGACGAAATATCTGCAATCTGTGTGTACTGAAATGATCTACTAATTCAACTTTGATGAAAATGCGCTATACAGCAGCATTCGAGGTTTTATTCCAGGTTTTCCACTTCATCTAATCGGTGACTCTACTTAATGTTTTCATCGAAGGTTGTAAATTTTAACCACTGTCCGATTTTATGATGATATTTTCACCTATTATACGTTCAGATATTAGTCCATCGTCACCATGAAAGGGTGCGGCTAAAGTAAATATCTACAACAAATATTGCAAGAATTGTCCGATTCTAAAATAAGTTCTAAAATAGTTCGCTGATATTTCAAGTAGCGCACGCTTTAAATTCTTCCTCCATTTCGCTAGATCTCGAATTTAATTTATTATGAATATAGAGCTTTATCGAAGTGTTGCTTCCTGACCTAAATAATATAATCAACCATAAGGAAACCTTAAAGGAATTTAATAAAACAAAGTCGTAAGAAAAATTGAACAAGTTACGTATTATTGGTATAAACATGGATTAAGTTTCGTAATGAGAACGAATCGTAAGAAGATGTGCTAATTCCTGATAAATTTGAAATTGAAACGGGACACGTGGAACGTGCTACATCCCACAATTGCGAATATCTTGCGTGTCATCGACACCTATACTCGCGAATAATGCCAACCAGATTGTCCTCCTTACAACTTACCGTTCGTTTCGAAGTGGGTGTTGTGCATTGTCAAGATTTGTAATACAATGTGACATGAATTTTAAACCGCGCAACTTGTCAGTCGCGGAAGTTATCGATCACTATGCGATCACGTAGTATGGTAATAAATTGTTATATTGACACAATTTTTGTATGGTTAAAGCGAACGTTACCTAATATGATATAAACAGGCTTGGATCATTAGTAGTCCACCGAGAATTTTCTATTATCTCGCGAAAGTATTTCAACCAGAGACCAAAAATAATAGATATTTTTAAAAATTTTGAGTAATGATAATCGCTTAAGTTTTTTTTTTTTTTTTGTTTAAATGGAAAACAGCAATCGCTAAATCTTAATAAAATACCTTAGGAAATTAAATGATTAAGACGTATGAATTTTTTAGTATCTTGCTTACGAATAACTATTAGAAATAATGAAAAATCTTTTGATTATACCGATAATCAGTGTTGGTGACCGAAATTATTTTTGGTTTCGATGGAAAATATTTTTTGATTACCGATAACTAAAGAGGATTTCATAGATATAATAATAATTATTTGTAACCAAAAACAATTTTTCTTATGAACGATGGTTACCGGTAATCAAAAATTTCTTAATCATTTGCAATGATTACTCATGAGCAAAATCATTTAAACTAAAATATGAATTAAACTCTACGAAGATCACAAAATTATTTAAATAGTCACTTTTCTGTTATTTCAATAAATATTAATATTTAGTGGGACCATCTTTATTATTATTGTGCCAATTATGTTTAAAGCAACTATTCATTCTCCACACTAATTTGCAATAAATGCCTTGTAACTTTTATACACATTTCCACGTTAGTTTTAAATTCTAATATTATAATCATGACAACGTGTTTCATTATAGTGCTAATAAAATTTCGAAAATTTTCATATGAAATACATGATAGATTCATAAAAACGTTCTATGGTAAGTATGTAAATACCTTCGTGAGCTACTGATATAATAATAAAATATAACTTTACTGTGATCAATTAGCAAATTATTTCGCACGAATACAAGATATTTTATAAATGATAATTCTTCATAAAAAAAAAATAAATAAATAATAATTAAAAAACATTGACAACAAAGAATAAATTTTGTTTAAATAAGGCTTCATTCTTTTTCTAATATAATTTCTAATATAATTGTATAATATCTAATTAATAATCTAATCTAATTAATAATTTGCAATATATAATGGCAATTATAGTGATTTACTGTTGCAAATTATTAAAAGAGATATTACATGTTAAATTCCTACAAATAATAAATTAGTATTTTGATTCAATGTTTATATAACTATAGTACATTTGCTAAATTAGTTTTGCTATTAGTTTTCCATCGTTAGAAATAAATGCGGTCATTTAGTTTATTTTATGGCTTTATCCATCAGTTTCATAGAATATAACATTCCACAAAATTAAATATATTGGCGATTCATTGAGAGTTTTCTATGCCCAAGTGCTGAATAATTCAATACTTTTAAAGTTCAATTATCACAAAGAATTTACATTTTGCAAATTAATATACACTATATGCGTTAATCATGCAACATTATGTAAATCACAAAAAGATAAAGTACCATGAATGATAATTAAAGAAAAAAGAAAGTCCGGATCATCAATTTACCGCCAGCATCTTAGTATATCTGTGAGTTAACGTGTCAATCGAAAATGATGAATCGAAGTCAATCGTATCCAGTATACAACTTATGAAATGCGACTAATGAATGAAAAAAGTAGTGGAAGTTATGGTGTCGCGATCTCGTTCATGCGGCCCCGTTCCTTCTCCATATAAGAAGGCATACAGACATTTTTCGTCTTTCCGTCAAATAAATTATCGCCGAGGAATGCAGGTACCCTTGCATCGGGAAAATAACCGTCGAACGAGTTAAACTGTAGCAAACATGAAGTTGCAAATTAAGCACAAATTTAAATCACGAAAAAATGTGAAAGATACACTACCGGTTAAAGGAAGTATTTAAATAAAAGAATCATTAGCACTCTAATAAAATACGACTGTCATGATTATAATGGTAAAATATAAAACTTATTTAAAAGTGTATATACAAATTACAGGATACTTATTGCAAACATTTAAATAAAAACTTAGTATACATTATGAATAATGGTCTTAAACACATAAATATTGCTAACTACGATCTCGTTAAATATTGCGATTTACTAACGTAATGAATAGACTGCGGATTGTTCATGCATTTATAGGAAATTTGAAAGTAAGAAATTGTACAGAATTCAAATGGTATAAAAAATACGTGAAATATTTAATATATAGTGTGTTCCATGATACTTAATACTTAAAACAATTCTTGGTAATTATTTAGAAAACTGCCACCGTCTTGAATTTTTATGCTTTTCCAATATGTTGTCGGGCGCATGATTCTAAACAACTTTTTCCTGCACCACTGTAACCAGTGTAACCACTGCTCGGCCTTAATATCCGAGATATTTGCAAAAATCTTGTCGGTACCATTACAGTGAATTCTGCCTATTGTGCGATTATGCGTCCGAGACAGCGTATGCTGATTGTCGACCGCTGTGAAGTCTAATCCAATAAAATAACTAATTATAGGCAATCATAGGCAGGATTCACTGTAATGGTACCAACAGTTTTTTTTCCACATATCTTGAAAACTACAAGAGTCCGGCAGTAAAAAATTGTTAAAAAAAAAAGTTGTTAAAAATGTTGATTTCTACAACATATGAAAAAATTATGGAAATCCAAAACAGCAGCTTTCTAAATAATTACACAATTTTCTATATAAATTCTACTTTTTTTAATTACATTCCCAAAAATATCAATTTGCATAAAAATCCAGAATTTAGTAATAAATAATTTCTTGCTTAGGTATTCTTGTGATCTGTACAAAATATATGTATACTTGTACTAGGTATCTTGTAATTTTTATATATTTTTTCAGATTCGCTTCAAACTTCACCAATATAATCATAATAGTCGAATCTCATAACAGTGTTAACGGAATTTCAAAATGTTTCCAAAAAAATATGTGCATAACTGTTCAAATGTTTTCGTGCGCCTGTGCATGAATAAGCAAAAAAAGAAGAAGCGAGAGAAGGAAAAATGACAAAGATTAGCTTCGCGATCTCCATCTAATACCGTAGGGTCGATCAATGAGAAACAAGCTTATCGTATAATCGCAAAGCCGACCCATGAAATATCGAGCGATAAGATATGTTGGATAGACATCCTATGGTGAAACGTTAGTATTCCTTTCACTAAAGTGGTTCTCAAAGATGAAAAGGTGTATGTAGCCGGGTCTGATAGTCGGAAAACGGTTTTTACACGGTCGAAACCCTCGTCCTCTGGCAATACACTTTTACTGTGACGCAATCCACCTGCTATGTACATTTCTCGAGGGAACGTGAAATGCAAGCGACAGTATAAAGTACGAGAAGCAGACTTACCGTTCAGGTGTCGCTGCTTTTGTTTGAGGATGATCTCTCCCAGATAGCAGACGTTACTCCTCGCGAAAGATATACCAATTTCGTTCACAGTCCTCATGTTCGTCCGGTAAACGCTGACAACAAAAAGGAAAATTTCATGTTAAATAGAAAGAATATAGTATTACGAACATCAATACGTGACTTCTTCGACGCTTTTAGAATTTCGAGATCACACATCAGACTATATCGGTATTTCTAGATTTTTCATTCTGGGATAGGAAATTATCTATTGTATGATTTTGTTGGGAAAATCAGGAACATACAAAATTTTTGTGTATACCTTAAATCTAAGAGACTCATTTTATTAAAATGTTCTTCCATTGAAAAAGATTTTTATTTTATGGAATTTAGAAAAGTTTATGTAATTTCAAGAAACGAATAAAAATAAGTTTACATAAATCAATAATTTGTATATTTACTTCCTTTTTTTACATAGAATTAATAGTAAAATTATTGTTAATATTCTCCTGTGTGAATTTTTTTCAATTTAAATTGTCGTTTAAATAGAATATTTTTTTGTATTTATGCAACAGTTAAACAAGATTATGAACTTAAAGACACCTTTTAAAAACTTTAAATTAATTTTTAAACTAAAGGTTTCATCTATCTCCATATACGATTTGAAATTTAAGATAATACCTGAACTATCTTTGTTAAAAGTCATACGGAACCTATTATAGAAAGAAACTGAAACTAACAGTTCAACATAAGATCATAATTTATCAACTATCAATTAATTTCCTTAATAAAACTATTTTTATTAGAATTAATTTGTTTTAATTTGATTTAATTTGCTTAATTTTCGACATTGAAATAGATGCTTTTATTTTACTGTTATATTTATGTTATATTACTGTTATTTATGTTATATATTATGTTATGTTATATATAGGTTCTTAAAATATGAAAATGAAAAGTCTTGTAAATATTTAAAAATTTCACGTAATGCAATATACTTTTATTCGAAAATTTCGTTTTCTTAACTTAGAAGTTAGAAACTGTATTTTGTGTCTCATGTCGTAGTTCTAAGAACTTAAGCTCGAGCCCTAGTTTATCGTATTTTGAAATGGCAGATCCCAAGAGCATAGCACAATGAAAAATAGTCTTAAAGTTATATACTCCTGAGAATCATGTAATTTTAACACGTTCCTTATATTGAACATTAGCAATTAATAGTAGTAACTATTGTTAACTGTAATTAGTCCGTTTGTATCATGTAACCAATTGCATTTATTACACTATGTCCTTAGAAAATAGTATGAACAAATATTTAAAAATTATCAATTACAAGTGTATATATATATATAATGTCAGGGTGATGTTAGGGCTTGGATTAGGGGCGTATAAGGAATCTCTTCCTGGATTGTTCATCGTTGTTGTACAATCGAAATAGCGTTTATTGTCAGAGATACAGATAATACAAGATCGACACAAGAGACCGCGGTAATTAGACGCTAATGACAATGATCTTAGGTCCGATATGACGAATCCACGGTCCACGGGTATACTTTGCTTCAAAGTCTAAGTCGGATTCGACTTACTGCTCGCGATACAAGGATCACTTGATTAACTCTTGGCTAAGGCGTGGATTATTCACCGATCGTACCAACATCCACTAGGTACCTGGCTAATGAGACTACAAGAAAGGGAATGCGTTTCCGTCACGACGACGCTGCGGAGGAAAACGATGATCGGTTGTACCTAAGGGCACGAGATTATCGGATTCGTCGAGGAAAGCCATCGCTCAAAGGGTGAGGGAAATGGACGTTGCTGTTAATTGGCTAATTTCTATGTTGACAGTTAGAAAAGGATGCTAGCCGCCCTTGAGAGAGAGTTCCCAGGGGGGAGTGTCGTACGTGAAGAAAGCAGATCTCCCGTATCTTCTCGTGATAGGTGACAAATTTACGGGCTGGCAGAACAAAGACCGTTTGTCAATCTGGAGGATTTCAGTTAACCAAATCTTAAGATTTGTAACAGTTACTCAGGCTAGCTGAACATAAACTGTGAATGATGCATCGACATCTGGCGACCATCCTACCCAAAGAATGGGGTCTGCGTGTGGTGAGCCACAGGGCTGTTGGAACGTTTATTGTCAAGTGTCGGTACGGCCAATTCTTTTATAGGAGAGCTATATCTCAGTTAGGTGGAACGTTCATCCCGTGACCGTGGCTACGCTCGGCGACCGGTTGTCGCCTCGAGCCTAAGCTCATTCTCTCAAATTTCAAATGACTGTGTCTGGGTTGTTTCGTAAATGTTACAGTATTGAGATTTTCCCAAGTAATTCCAACATATATATATGTCGGAGATGAAAGAACACCGGACCTTTCCCTTGGAATTCTTTGGAAAATTTCCCAATTTTCCAATTGTCTTTATAAATTAAACCGAATTGTTCGAGATTTGCGATAGTGAGCTACGTAGCCACGGTTACGGGATGAACGTTTTACCTAACAGAGGTATAGAATTGCATAGCTCTCCTTAAAAAGATATAGTTGTACCGACATCCGACAGTACACATTTCAACGGTCTCTGTCCCGTGGCTCGTCACACACAGACCCTATTCTTCGGGTAAGATGATTGCCAGATGTCGACGCATCATTCACAGTATATGTTCAGCTAGCCTGAAGACCCGCTAGAAATCTTAGGATTTAGTTAACTAAGATCCTTCAAATTGACAAACAGTCTTTATCCTAACAGTCCGTAAATCTGTCACCTACTACGGGAAAATACGGGAAAACTGTTTTTCTCACGAACGATGTTTCCCGCTAGCAACTTTCTTTCAATGGCGGCTAGCATCTTTCTCTAACCACCAACATAGAAATTTTTTCTTTTTTTTTTTTTTTTTTTAATTAAATTAGATTATTTACGATCAACTCTTATACAGAATTTTAAGTAAATACATAGAAATTAACCAATTAACAGCAACGTCCATTTCCCTCACTATCTGAACGAGGGTTGTCCTCGACGAATCCGATGATCTCGTGCCCTGAGACACACCCCATCATAGTTTTCCTCTGTAGCATATATAGCATCCGCGACGGAGTGGAACATTCTGGTGCATTCTCATCAGCGAGTGAAACAACGTCCTTACGATCAGTGGATATTTCACGTTTTTAGCAAAGAGTGCTAGACTTAGATTTTGGAAGAAAGTATATTCGTTATCTCGTTAACCGCGGATTCGTTATTGAACCTAAGATCATTGTCATTAGTATCTCGAATATCTAATTACCACGGTTACTTGTCAAATTCTGTTGTAATATAATCATATTTGTACTAATAGATATCTTCTCTATTGCGTAATAACAATGTCTAATCCAAATGAAGATTCGTTACAGGCACCTAATCATAATGTTAACCCGACATATATATACATATATACCTGCATTCTAAATAAGAAAAATATATGTGTGTGAGGTATATTTATTTAGATAATAATCATAACTCACACTGTATGAATATTTAATGTAATGCGATGACATTACATAACCCTACAATTATTTTATTCTTCTAATAAAATATTTTTTAGGTTTAATTAGTTTTTGTTTTTTATGTTACAAATATTTCAATTTATATTTTGTAGCCTTACCATTTTTTCCAGTTTGCAACCAAATCCCTTGATTTATAATGAACGATGGATTTTAATTATTATCTTGGTATTATTGCCGAGAACTAGTATTGGTTCGTGTTGACTTCCATTTGCTATGGACGACTCCATTTCTTTACAAGCAATGATTGCAACGAGTGTCCTGTTGAAATTCGACGTGAACGAGAAATAGTCTGTGAATGAATTTAAACACGTAGTTAATATAAAAAATACAATTGTGCAAAGTATCATAAATTTAATTACAAATTATAGAACTCTCTCACCTGTGATATGACCTAGTCGTAAGATCATTTGTAGTCAATTTTATGCAGCCACCACCTTCGAAAGAAAACTGGCTACAAAATTCGAAGCTATTTACATATAGCATTGGCATTTTATTTTCAATATTTACAACATTTTTTAATACTCGAATAACATTTTTCCTCGTTTCATAAACATATTGTATCGGTTCTTTTGAACACTCATTTCGATCGTTTTCACCTTTCGGTTCTGGAAGTTGAGGCGAGGATGTAAATTTCATGTGCGGTATAGGTACTGAAATTTGTGGATTTTGCAGGGATAAATTGTAAAATGGTTTGTGTTTAAATTTTTTTCCGTCCTTTTCATATAGTGCCTAAAATATAAAATATGTGCATTTCAGTTATAATATATTCATGTAATAAATTCAGTTTGTTAAAAATAATATGAGATATTTAATATACCTGACCACAGCGATAATACAAGCTACCACTGCCACGGCAAAATGATGTTTTGTATATTTCTTCTTCATAGATAGGTACATGAACATATAAATAAGGAAACAACTGTGCCCAAAATGGATCTTCTATTTCTTGGAATGTCTTAGATCGGAAAAATTCGTGAGTCCAACCTGGACCAAAAATCGCAACAGAAAGTCCTTCGTGTCGTATTTTTTGTAAAGCCTGTAGATTATAATGGTTTAATGAAATATCAAATGACTATATGCTACAATAAAATAAGTAATATTGTAATTACATATTACATACTGTTCTACAGACCACTTTCAAATAGTTTTTAATTCCTTAACTCAAACAAAGGTTTTCCTTCTTATCTGCATCACTGGAGAAGTTGTATACATGCAGGGCATTGATAACATTCACATCAAAGGGAACTAGCCTATCAGTTTACGTTTACCTCTCATGATTTAATACTATTACCTACCAACTGCCAATGAGCAAAAAAAAAAGCTCACTTCTCTATCTGAAACAAGATATACGAAATAAAATTATGAATTTATAACATATCAATATTTATATGATTATTTCAACTTTAAAACTAATATTCTTATTTACATAAGTAAGTTCTTTAATATTTTGCAAAAATTATATCGAAACAAACAATTTGGAATAAACATAACTAAGTAAATACTTTAACACGTCATATTTAATTAAATATTTCATTAGATTCGAGTAGAATTTAACAACTAACCTTTACGTCTAAAATATCAAATTTCTTCTACTTTCGTTTTATGATATTTATAACGTTTCTTAGTTCAGATACAAGTAACTTTTTCGTAATTTATAAAAAATGCGGTTCTTTTTAATTATCGTATACTATTAAACCATTACATATCTTGTAATTTAACTTTTAGTAATTTAAGATACGTGCATTTACAAAGTAATTTTGTTCCTAAGAATAATCATTTATTATTACTAAAAATACTAAAGATACTAAAAACTTAAATTAATACCGTTGTTAATTAATTTTTAAATAACGTAATGTACAGCCATACACAAATCGTACAAGTTATACTTACGTCCTTTAAGTCACCGGAAATAAATTTTATATTTTATATTACATACATGTAATTTATTAGTATAAATACTTACTATACACAAAGCGTTCTCTTCAAAGATAATATGACGACTACCAAACGATCGATGGCACCCGAACGCATTTCTGGTACTGATAATAGTAGTCTAGTTACAAAACAGCTGTGTATCTATGTCCGACTACGAAAAATTGGCAATCGGTGCTTGGTATCGCGGCATGTCGCATGTCTCATGGAACATACAATGTATCGCCTACGGTCTACGATATGAATATATTAATAAACTTAACAAATTTGTCATTATTTACTCTAGATAATTTTTCTCCCTCAAGATTCTGGGGAAAGTACTGAACTGTTTGACTCGTTATCAGTCTTGCCAAAAGTTCATCGTTTATCACCTTTCCCACTCCGTAGTCAGGTTTTTCAAACTAAAACCGGCATCAGACGAGTGGTTTGTTGTGTTGAATATATGGTCCATTTGTATCGTACGTGCGAGAGCGAGGGAACGTATGGCACAACCGCACACAAGTATGTATCCCCTCCATAGTATGTATGGGAGCGTTGTACGATGGCCTAGGACTCCGTTGAGAAGAAAGAGAGAAGTGCAGTGTGAAATCTTGTGCCCTAGGTCTCTGGCGAGTAGCCCACGTGGTGAGCAGTTACGTGAATATTAGAATAAAGTTCCTTATAATACCTCTCCAAGTCCTCTCCATACTTTAATAGCCGTAAATTGGCGCAACAGCGCCACGTAAATTGAAAGAATAAGCAAATACATATGTGTGTATCCTTCTTTTGTGAGACAGAAAAGTTTTATTTTTCTGTTCTTGCAACGCTGCCGTCTGAAGCGTGCTTTCCATTTGCGACTAGCCACGCGATTATAAAGTCCATTTCCGAGTACGGCACAATTTTCATTCGTACTACCGCGATTAAGGATCGCGCGCGACTGTAAAGTTGCGACTTACCTCGACAAGTCAGTCGCCTGCGACTACAAAGTATATGGAACATGTACATGCTATATCCATAGCCAGAACAATCGCGCGGGATTGAACGTCATCTTGCTGCTAGAAGTGTGGAGACTCTTCACTAAGGACGTCTTAATATATAACACTATTAACTTATAACACTATATAATGTTATGTAGTTATAATGTATAATAATAATACTATAATATTATAATATTATATTATTATAGTATTATTATATATAATATTATAATTTATAATACCCTTAATATAAATAATTAATATTATAGCGATAAAAAATGACAAAACCCAATATTTGATTAATTTATTTATATTGTTCAGCTCTTCCAAAGTTTTTTCGTTCGGTACTAATAGTTTCTCGACATAAATAGGTTACTATCCTTTTATGAGAAATGCTATAACAGATTGATTAATGTGTTAAAAAATGGATGGTTCTATTATCTCAATTATACAATTTGAATTGCATTTCACTATCGTTACTCCTAAGATGCTCAGCTGGTCTCTGACTCGATACAAAACTGTATGTTCACTGTCACGGAGAGAGAGGAATGACCCTCCTACGAATATTCTATTCGAAATAAACTGATATGTATTCTGATTGTATAATATAATCGAATATAATCTGATGGTATTAGAAACAAATTCTCAGTAGAAACGTTTCTGTATCATATGATTCGGAACGATATAGATTAGATTGTATAGATAATATAATCTAATCTACGAAACAAGCAACTCTATAACTTTATAAACATCATATCGATTAAATAAAAAAAAAAAAAAAGAAAAACGCGAGTTTTTCTTACATTTCCTCTATATCTTAAAAATTATTTATCATACGTGAAAAAGTGTCAGTAGAAATTAGACTCGTTACGTAACGATAAGCTCAATTTTTACGTTGTACATTAGCAAATAGTGCAAAGACTTCTTTCTTAAATCGTTTATAACGTTAGTTAAAATTGTCACACAATATTGAGGTTTTATGGTATCAGACATATCAAAATAGGATACCAAATTTCAAATCGATTCGTTTAGTTAGTTTTAGTAAAATCAATTAATTAATTTACGAAACGGGAAATTTTTAATTTTTAAGAAAAATATGTGAGTTTATCTTAGTTTATGCTCCGAGCTTCTACGCTATGTAGAAGACATATAGTATAGATATGCAAGTGTAAAAAAATGTTTTCGTTCAAAGGCATGGCTAAAATACAGTGATAATTATTATTTTTACTTTGTTGTTAAATACAATCACTTTCGTAATTTACATTCTATCGTCGTGGAACTTGCTTTTATCGATTTCTGGAATCATTCCACGTAATTTAAAGAAAAAGACGTTTCTCTGGGATCGATTGGTTCCAAGATGGGGGGTTTTTCATTTTTTCAAAAAATGGTCTACGCTAAACTAAATGCAACGAGCGTTGTTCTACAGTTTAAGACATATATTATGCGTGATTTTCTTTTCTTGTTGGTTGAATGCCCATAAAGCATAGAAAAAGATTTATAAAATTCTTTCATTTTCGCTGCGGGCTGTGTAAAAGTTCCGTATGCAGTTTCCGTATTGACTGGGGGGCACGAGGGGGCCCCGATGGATCTGATGCTCTCCTATAGCCGGACGGCGACTGGCCGGAGCTTCGGGCACCCGTCAGTCCGCCGATCCGGTGCGGAGAGCTTCGGAGAAGCTGGGGGGCTCGTAGCCGTCAAGACCACTCACCTCGCCTTCTCATGGGGCCCCCCTTCACCCTGCACCAGCCTCGACCGGAACAGTGTGCGAATGAGTGAGTGGTACCGGGATGGAAACTTCCGTTGACGACTCGGCGACCAACAAAAAGAAAAATGGACGGCAAAGATAAAAAGAAGAACGTCTACGGTGCAGGGGAGGGAGACCCCAGTACCGGCGCAGTTGTGGGTAGTAAAGTGGGCCCCGCTGCATCGTCACCTCACGACCACGGCCGTTCGAGGGTGGACCGCCAGGCCCCTGGACGCGTTTCTACGCCTGGCGAGGCGATAGAAAACAATGGGTGGAAAAAAACCGAAGAAGCCCCAAGGCGAACAAGGAGGGGACTGCAGAGTACCGCGGACAGGTCGGAGAACATTTTTCTCGCCCCGGCTGAAGTCAACACCACACCGCCGATGGCGAGAGGACTTCGGACGCGGGCAAAGTCCGACGACGAAGAATCGGTCGCGTCCTTCGCGTCCCGCTCGTCACTGCCCCCGACAATGTCCAGAGGGAAAAAGAGGAAGCTAACGTCGCTTACTCCGGACGTGTCTGCAGAGCTGGCGTCGGAGATCAGAGCTAGCTCGGCGGCGGATGTTAGCGCCGAGGTAACTCGGCAAGTGGCGGAAATAATAAAGTCGGGACGATGTCGACCAACCTCAAAGGGACATACGTCCGTGGACTCGAGGATGCGGCCTCATACATCGCAACGGCATGGAGAGACCAGGCGAGGAGGACCGAGCCGGGACACAGCGGCGGCGTCGCATCCGCGAGACTCGTGGACGCAAGGCTAACAGCGCTAGAGGAGGAGAACGCGACCCTTCGCCAAAAACTGTCGCGTAGGCCCGCACACGTCCACGGGTGCCCGCGGTGCAGTGACGCGCCCACGGCACCCGAGCCCTCCCCGCGGGCGGGGCAGAGCGACGGCGAGCGCGTCGACGCCTTAGAAAAGAGGCTGAACGAGCTTAGGACATCGCTGTCAAAGACCATCGAGGAGCGACTCGGGGATCGACGGCCGCGCACCGCAGAACCACGAAACAAGGCGGACCACCCGGCCGCCCTCCGGGCCGCCCAGGCTGGCCAGAGATACTGACGCTCGCAAGAGAGCAAGGGGCTAACGAATGGAGGGAAATAGAGCCCAGGAGGAGGAAGAAACCGGAGAAGAAGCAGCAGGGGAAAACGGTCGCCTCCAAAGAAACGAAGAAAGGGACGACCGCGACTGCACCTGCCAGGACCACACGAGCGCCGCAACTGAGCGCAGCCACGACCGCGACATGGAAGATACCGGCACAGGCACCAAGGACGGCCACGCTTCCCCGCACACCACGAGCATCCGCGGTGACTGTTACGCTGAGCAAGGAAGCAAGTGTGTCGTATGCCGATGTACTGGCAACAGCGAGGCAGAAGATCCCGCTGACGGAGATCGGCGTGGAATTCGTCGAAATGAGGAAAGCCGCGACGGGCGCCATAATCATAGGAGTCCCTGGAGACAGGGACAGAGGGAAAGCATCGCGGCTAGCGGCACGACTGACCGAGGTGCTAGATCAGACCGCGGTGAGAGTCGCGGCTGCGACGAAGACGGCGGAGCTGAGAGTGGTCGAGATAGACATCTCGATAAGCAAGGAAGAACTGCGACGAGCACTGGCCTTGGCAGCGGAATGGAGCAGCGCGGAAGTGCAGGTTGGGGAGATCGGCACATCCAGAGGCGGCCTCGGGGCGGCGTGGATCAAGTGCCCGGTGGCGGGAGCCCGGAAACTAGCTCGGGAAGGAAAAGTGGCGCTGGGCTGGTCCAGAGCCAAAATAATAGCCATACCGACGAGGCCCCTGCAGTGCTACAAGTACCTGGAGCTGGGGCATGTACGCGCGACCTGCGCGTCCGTTGTGGATCGGAGACAGCTGTGCTACCGATGCGGTGAAAGCGGACATCGCGCCAGAGGGTGTCCCGCGACTGCACCCAAATGCCCCCTGTGCGTGTCGCTCGGGTTAACCGCCGGCCATAGAATGGGTGGGGTGGCATGCGCCCCCCCCCACTGGCCAATAGGAGTCAGTCCCATCCTCAAACCAACCGTCGCCACGGGAATAACACAGAGGAGCACCGCCGAAATAGCTGGTGATGACCGGGAGGAGGCCATGGTTTTGAACGAATAAGTTCAAAAGCCTCCTTCAATGCAACCTAAGGAGAGCGAGGCGGGCGCAAGACCTGCTCCTCCAGACCAACCGGGAAAGTGGGATCGCCCTCGAGGCGGTGGCCGAGCTGTATCGTGTCCCTGATGCACCCAACTGGGTCGGGGACTTGGACGGACTGATGGCCATAGCATGGACACCAACACTGAGCGCCCCTGGTGATCTACTCGACCGCGGCAACGGCTACGTCGCGGTCGAATGGGCCGGAATAGCGGTGGTAGCTGTATACGTTTCCCCCAACAACGGCTTAGCCGCGTTTGGGGTCTTCCTGGACCGGGTCGGCGAGTGCGTGAGAAGGTGCCTTCCCCGCCAGGTACTCGTCCTCGGGGACTTCAGCGCCCACTCGACGCAGTGGGGAAACACCAAAACTACCACGCGAGGAAGATGGCTGACCGACTGGGTCGCGGGCCTGGGGCTCCTTCTAACAAACAGTGGCTCGGCAAGCACCTACATGGCATGGATGGGGTCTTCCGTGGTGGACATCACCTGGGCTACCCCGGAGTTATACCGGAGGATCCGCGACTGGAGGGTCGCCGAAGGTGTTGAGACATTATCCGACCACATCTACATACGGGTGGAGCTGGCCACTGACAACGAGGACACCAGTGACACCAGAGGAGGAGCGAGCCGCCCCGGCCCTCCGCCGCTCAGATGGCGTCTCAAGGGAAGAGACAAAGAGATGCTGCGGGCGGCAACCGTCCTATCGGCCTGGAGCTGGGATGCCCAAAGGAGGACCGCGCTGGGAGGCGTCGACGAGGAGGCGGAAAACCTCAGAAGATACATGAGCGCCACCCCGGCAGTGACGGAGTGGAACGTCGAACTACGAGTCACCGAGGAGGAAATGCTCGAAGCGACTTCGAGGAGGATGGCATCCCGCGATGTGGCGCCGGGTCCAGATGGAATTCCGGGCCGAGCTTGGGCGGAGACGATGGACACCATGGCGCCCCGCTTGCGGCATCTCTTTACTAGATGCCTAAAGGACGGCGTCTATCCCCGGGCATGGCGAACGGCGAAGCTCGTCTTATTGCGGAAGGAGGGCCGCCCGTTGGACTCGCCGTCCGCATACAGGCCGATATGCCTACTGAACGAGGTGGGCAAACTGCTTGAGAGGATAATAGCCGCTCGCCTGGAGGCCCATGTGACGCGGCGAGAACCCGGGTGGCAGGACAGCCAGTACGGGTTTCGACGAGGACGCTCGACGGTGGATGCGGAGGGACGAGTAAGGTCCATGGCGGAGGACATGGTCTCCGGGTTAGGAGTGTCGCTGGCGGTGTTATTAGATGTCACTAACGCCTTTAACACCATCCCTTGGGCGAAGATAGTGGAGGCACTGCGCTACTACGAGGTGCCGGCGTACCTTGTCAGGGTCATCGAGGCGTACCTCAGCGACAGGTGGGTGACATACGCCAGCAGAGACGGGGAAGTGAGAAGACCGGTCGAGCGCGGCGTACCGCAGGGCTCCGTGCTAGGGCCCATCCTTTGGATCACCGCGTACGACCGCGTCCTTCGATGCCCTCTGCCACCGGACACGGGCTTGGTGTGCTACGCCGACGACACCCTGATACTCGCTGGCGGGCGCTGATGGAACGAGACCGTCAACTTCGCGGAGGACGCCGTGGCGTGTGCGGTACACGCCACCCGGGGACTCGGTTTGAGCGTGTCACCGGCCAAATCCGAGGCCCTGTGGTTCTTCAACCAACGACTCAGAGGAACCCCCCCCCCTCTCGGTCTGACCGTGACCATCAACAGGGAGCAAGTGCTGGTGGGACGCCGGATGATGTACCTGGGACGTACCATCGACAGCCAGTGGACCTTCGAGCCGCACTTTGAGCTCCTAGTTCTGAGGGTGACTGCCGCAACCAACGCCTTATGCGGCCTACTGCCGAATATCGGCGGAGCGGGGGAGTAAGCGTACGCCGACTCTACGAGGGAGTGGTGCGGTCACGAGTCCTCTATGGGGCCCCTATATGGGCCGAAGACCTAATAGCGAGCCGCCGCAGCCTGTTTCTTCTGAGAAGGCTGCAGAGGACGACCGCCATCCGCACAGCGAGAGTGTACAGGACTGTATCATACGCGTCGGCGACCATGCTAGCCGCGTCCCCCCTCCCCCCTTTCGAGCTGCTGGCCCTCACACTCCGACGGGTGTACAAGCATCTGAGGATGGTTGCGCTTGGACAGGCGGGCGACAATACCACCGCCCGTTAGCCGGTCGGCACTGGACGTGCGGGAGGAAGCCAAACTGGAAACCTGGGAGCGATGGCACTCCCGGCTTCTCGAGCAGGAGAAGCTGTGCGGCCATATCGGCCCGTCCGCGCCGTGCTCCCTAAATGGGAAGCCTGGAGGAACCAAGGCGGAGTCCCGCTGACATTCAGGATGACGCAGGTGCTGAACGGCAACGGCGTATTCGGGGCGTACCTGCTACGGATACGGCGAGAGGTAACCTCCATCTGTCACCACTGCGCGGATGAGGAAGACACGGCGCAGCACACGTTGGAGCTTTGTCCGGCGTGGGCTGAACCGCGACGCGTCCTACAACTCGTCATCGGCGAGAGCGTAGCCCCCGAAGCCATAGTGAAGGCCATTCTGAGAGGGCGTCAGGAGTACGCTGCTGTCCGCACCTTCTGCGAGCAAGTGATGCTCGCGAAGGAGCGGGCGGAAAGAGACAGGGGAAGAACACGCGATCCCGCAAGAGTGCCGCGACAATGGAGCTCCTTGCGCTGTAGGGGGGCGGCAGAGCCGCTGCCCTAGGAGCGTCAAGATCAAGGATCTCGGCGTTAGGGGGTGTGGTCCCCCCTAGCGGCCCAACACAATCAAGGACGCCTCCCTCGACCAAGAACAGCAGGGAGAACACTACGAGGGGTGCCCCTTCGTAGTAGTTCGCAAGAGAGCCCGGGGCACCTCTACCAAGACGTGAGGATGGTCACCGTGGAGGTTTTAGTCGGTACGAATCCGGCACTACCCGGTGCCCTCTCCCCGGTGGGCGCGTGGCGCCTATGACGCCTATGGCGTTTCCTCCACGGAAAAAAAAAAGTTTCTGTATTGACTGTGTGAAAACTACAACTCGTGGAAAAGGTCGTCTTATCTATGCAACTATACAATTAGGGAGACGTTTCCCGTTTTTAATTTGAAGTTATCCAAAAAAGTAGGAAATGGCTGGTAAAATCTGATCGCTTGTGCAACGTTATTTAAAAATGAAAATGTAGTAATTAAACTCTTTGCATTTTTTATCCATTGAGTGTTATTGTTAAAATTACATTTATTGTTACAAATCTGTATTATCGCGAATAATAATTTATTACGATAATGTAGGCGTTTGAAAATTATGTTATTACTTATGTTATTAATTATTTTATTTTTTATTATTATATTACATTATCAATTATATTAATTATATTAATTATATTATTATTTAGTTTAATTTACTTCGAAATTTAACCCTTGTTATGCGTTACGCCGCGCGGCCCAGTATAGATCGTATTTCCAACCGTCGCTTGCGGCCCTCCAACGTCGCCAGAGAGGCCCTCTTATCTGTCCGACGAAAAACAGACAATGTCTCCCCGAGCGCATAGTTGTCACAAAGCGGCGAGTTCTGGAGCCGTCGATTTCTGACCGTTATGTTATTTTTACGGGGAAGTCGGCATACGTGACCCTAGCGTAGCGGGGGGTATCTTCCAGAAAGACAAAGAATCGGCTTAAGAGAGAGTCAGTACCGTTTCAAAACTCACTCGGCATTCAACGAGAGCTCCAACGAACGAAGTCGCCTAGTCTAAAACGTCGAGCCACATTTCCGTAACGCATTACCCGCATCCGTCGCCAAATAATTGTAACATTCGTATTGTTATTACATAATTATTTGTTTAAAATATACTATACATTAACCTGTTAACACGGTGTTAAGTCATTGAACCACCCCTGTTATCCTAACCGAAACAAGGGGAACGACTACTTCGCGGCGTCTATCAGCCGAATCGTAGCGAGAATTTACGCCTCTCGCTGACGCGTTTTCATCGCGACCGTGTCTCTCCGCCAACGGTCGTAACATTATGTTTAATTAAGCCTGTAATATTTCAGACTGGTGAAGTGAATTCAACCAGTGAAGTAGTATAAATACCGTGGCTTTCATCCTTCACATTTACTGATCATCCTTATTTCCATGATCATTTTTAGAATTCGCTACGTCTTAACTCATTGGCAGTTGTCATTGCCAAGTTTAAGATTATGAATATCAGTAGCCCGATGACTTTTGAGAGTTACGAGATGCCTCGACGCATGTCATTATCTGTATAGAAGACGCGACACTAATATGTTATTAAATTTAAATAATTTGCCTTATGAATATTCTTGTGATATTGTAATAATATACGACATATATATTTTTGAATTGAACATATCGTAAATATCTAATTTTAGTGTAATGCTTTATTTGATGTAACAAATCTGTTTATCTTATTTGTTTATCTTACCTTATTCTTTATTTTATTTTTTCCGGAGACAGTATTAATAATATAAATTAATATAACCATGTTAAATGATTTATCTGAATTCTATAAAGTAATTATGTAAAAGCACAGTTTTGCTAAACAATTTAATAATGGAAAAACCATTGGCTGTTGATGTTGCGATATATATATAACTAAAACATCGTAATAACGTAAATATATTATACACTGTGTGCTTAGATTTGCGGTAGAGATGAAGTCAAGAAGATTCTACGACTTATTCTACCATGTACCAAAATAATACGTAATAATAGAATAACTATTACATCGGAGGTGTTTTTTTAGAATTATTGAGTCAGAAAACTTGCCTAGTGTATTTAGGTAAATGGATGTATAATACGGGAAATTATTCTATGGAAAAATAAGTCAAAATTGAGAAAATGTAGAATAACACTTTTTCATTTAAGTTTTCGTTTTCGAGAAGATACGATTTGAACATATTGAATAAAAGATTAGCCTGGTATATGTGTATTTGACAAATTTTCAAATTCGACTTTCTCGAAAACGAGATTTCAGACAAAAAAGAATGTTATTCTATATTCTTTATTTATTTTCGTATGTTGAATAATCTCCTATCAATTGTTTACTTCTGTCCAATCGAGAATCAAACTCGTATACATATGTAGTTGACACGCTTTTAGCTTTTATTTTCTCAAAATCGAAATCTTCACGTAATATTGTTATTCTTGATTTCCATATTATCTCGGGTCACAGAATTTCCCTGACTTTACACGGATTTAGAACCATGACGTATATTACAAATATATAATATAGATAATATAAGGATAGAGTGAAAATCGAAAGAAAATCGACATACCGTAAGATTTTCCTTTATTTAGCGTACAACCCTTTTTAAGAAGACAGGCGATCCCACGGATACAAGACAGACACAACGGTTTATGGAACGAATGGAAGACGTACGAGAAAAACGAACTGCCATGATGGTCCCGCGTGATCTCGCCGATGATCCTACTTACTTTTCCCATTCGTTTTCGATTCGATCGAAGATTATGGCTTACAATTTATCAAGTAAAATTTATAATAGTAACATGGAAGAAATCTACTAAAGTTTGTAATAGAAATGAAATAATGTTGAACTTATGGCTAATGTACATGCATATACACATAATTATAGAGAATTCATCTTTCAATGAGTTGCAAGTAATTTTTGGATGACACGATATCTTTTATTTTCTTGCTCTACAATATTCTTCTTACCATAGTTTCCAATTTGAATCTCTATTACATATAATTAAAAATAACGTACACGTATAGTAATCACTGTAAAAATGTATACATACTATCAATTTTATAAAAGAATAAACGAGAAGCATTCGAAACAGATGGTCCATTTATCTCTCAATATTACATTTATATTAACAGAATGCGGAATTATTTTTTTCTCAAAATAACTATTGTAATTTGAGTGTAACTAGACTATTGAAACATCGGAATTACACAAAAGAAAACTTACCGTGAAACGAAGAGACGAATTCATATCTACGAAAGGTGTACAGTAATTGAAAATGCTTGGGTATTCTACTTCTATATACGTATAATTTTCACTACATATGTATACATATATTACATGTATAGTTACATACAATAATTATTGCATAATGCATAAGTACATGTACATGTATATATTAAATCATTAAAAGGAATATATATATATATATATATAGATTAGATCTGCACGTATTCATGCCGTTCAACAAATTCCGAATAAAAGAGAAAGTTTAATAGATAAAGACGAAATTCATCGAAGGCCGCGATTACGCGAAAATCGAGTTTCTCGCGAATCACGCGTTCGAAGATTTCGTGGGATGTGTGATAATTGTGGGACAGGTTATTATTGGCTTCTTTAGAAGCCCTCGTCTATTCCCCGATACCTGGCAAGGTTGAGAACTTCGAAATCACCATCTGGTTCGTCTGATATGTCTGGTGCAACTTGTATCTCGGGTTGAAGGGCCACGCAGTCCCGTGGCGAACACTCGACACGGCCCTCGGATCCGCAGCTGCACTCGATGCAGTTTCCGGTCGAGTGCGGAAGTACCTCGCCCACACGGTATTCCCTTCCTGTAATCAGAATATCGTGTCCATCCGGACACAGTATTTTACATTTCTCTTGGATTTTTCTCTTGGCCTACCCATAAGTTGTTTGACAACCAACACAATAGTGTGCAGGCGAAGAGTAGGGATGTGAGTGAAAGCGTAGATAGAGAAGGATTAACGAAGAGGCTGAGAATGTGAGAGAGGGTGAGAGAAGATAAGAGAAAGATGTAAAGCCGAAGGACCATTCTAACTGCTAAGCGAGAACTATGTACAGTGTAAATCTTTTATTATTGTATAACTTTTGTACATTGTACAGAAGGTATGTGTAAAAACCATCGTGACATGACTATACACACCAGGATAAGTGAAGATTTGTAAAAAGAAGTTGTGCAAAGTTGATCTTGAGTATGATTTTTAGAGCTAAATATTTTCTATTTCAACGTATTCCGCTCATTACGACGAACGAAAGTCTCAAAGGAACCATGGTAACCAAATAATATCATCTTCCGGAAAAAATATTAAAGTTTTAATAATTCTTAAACTGGCTTCATTCACAATACGGTAACATCTGTGTTCGTATTTTTACATTACAGATTAGCTCGTTAAATATATCGGGATACAAGAATAGTGGAAGATCCCTGCGTGCAGAAAGCATTCTGTCACGACCGTTCGCGGAGAGACGCGGTCACGATGAAAACGCGTCAGCGAGAGGCGTAAATTCTCGCTACGATTCGGCTAATCGACGCCACGAAGTAGTCGTTCCCCTTGTTTCGGTTAGGATAACAGGGGTGGTTTAATGACTTAACACTGTGTTAACAGGATAACAGTATAGTATATTTAAATAAACGATTATGTATAATAATACGAATGTTACAATTATTTGGCGACGGATGCGGGTAATGCGTTACAGAAATATGACTCGACGTTTTAGACTAGGCGACTTCGTTCGTTGGAGCTCTCGTTGTATGCCGAGTGAGTTTTGAAACAGTACTGAAGCTGTTAAACTGATTCCTTGTCTTTCTGGAAGACAACCCCCCACTACGCTAGGATCGCGCCATCGATCGCTTTGGTGATCACGTATGCCGACTTCTTTGTAACAATAACATAATGGTCAGAAATCGACGGTTCCAGAACTCGCAGCTTTGGGATACTATGCGCTCGGGGAGACATTGTCTGTTTTTCGTCGGGCAGATAAGTGGGCCTCTCTGGCGACGTTGGAGGGCCGCGAGTGACGGTTGGAAATACGATCTATACTAAAGCCGCGCGGCGTAACACATTCCGTGACAAGAATTAATATCGCGACGTCTGAATGTGGGTCGAGCCCGTATAAATAAACATCTTTTTCTTGAAGAAAGGGTTATTTAATATCCATAGTTCCTTTGAGACTGGTCGGCGTGGATCAAGTGCCCGGTGGCGGGAACTCGGAAACTAGCCCGGGAAGGAAAAGTGGCGCTGGGCTGGTCCAGAGCCAAAATAATAGCCATACCGACGAGGCCCCTGCAGTGCTACAAGTGCCTGGAGCTGGGGCATGTACGCGCGACCTGCGTGTCCGCCGTGAATCGGGGACATCTGTGTTATCGATGCGGTGAAAGCGGACATCGCGCCAGAGGGTGTCCCACGACTGCACCCAAATGCCCCCTGTGCGAGTCGCTCGGGGCACCCGCCGGCCATAGAATGGGAGGGGTGGCATGCGCTCCCCCACTGACCAAGAGGAGTCAGTCCCATCCACAAACCAACCGTCGCCACGGGAATGACACAGAGGAGCACCGCCGAAATAGCTGGTGATGACCGGGAGGAGGCCATGGATTTGAACGAATAAGTTCAAAAGTCTCCTTCAATGCAACCTAAGGAGAGCGAGGCGGGCGCAAGACCTGCTCCTCCAGACCATCCGGAAATGCTACAGTATTGAGATTTTCCCAAGTAATTCCAACGGTGAGGGGGGGGGGGTCGTTGTCTCATCATCTCCGACATATATATATGTCGGAGATGAAAGAACACCGGACCTTTCCCTTGGAATTCTTTGGAAAATTTCCCAAAACTGTCTTTATAAATTAAACCGAATTGTTCGAGATTTGCGATAATGAGCTTGGGCTCGAGGCGACAACTAGTCGCCGAACGTAGCCACGGTTACGGGATGAACGTTTTACCTAACAGAGGTATAGAATTGCATAGCTCTCCTTAAAAATATATAGTTGTACCGACATCCAACAGTACACATTCGAACGGTCTCTGTCCCGTGGCTCCTCACACACAGACCCTATTCTTCGGGTAAGATGATTGCCAGATGTCGATGCATCATTCACAGTATATGTTCAGCTAGCCTGAAGACCCGCTAGAAATCTTAGGATTTAGTTAACTAAGATCCTTCAAATTGACAAACAGTCTTTATCCTAACAGTCCGTAAATCTGTCACCTACTACGGGAAAATACGGGAAAACTGTTTTTCTCACGAACGATGTTTCCCGCTAGCAACTTTCTTTCAATGGCGGCTAGCATCTTTCTCTAACCACCAACATAGAAATTTTTTTCTTTTTTTTTTTTTTTTTTTTAATTAAATTAGATTATTTACGATCAACTCTTATACAGAATTTTAAGTAAATACATAGAAATTAACCAATTAACAGCAACGTCCATTTCCCTCACTATCTGAACGAGGGTTGTCCTCGACGAATCCGATGATCTCGTGCCCTGAGACACACCCCATCATAGTTTTCCTCTGTAGCATATATAGCATCCGCGACGGAGTGGAACATTCTGGTGCATTCTCATCAGCGAGTGAAACAACGTCCTTACGATCAGTGGATATTTCACGTTTTTAGCAAAGAGTGCTAGACTTAGATTTTGGAAGAAAGTATATTCGTTATCTCGTTAACCGCGGATTCGTTATTGAACCTAAGATCATTGTCATTAGTATCTCGAATATCTAATTACCACGGTTACTTGTCAAATTCTGTTGTAATATAATCATATTTGTACTAATAGATATCTTCTCTATTGCGTAATAACAATGTCTGATCCAAATGAAGATTCGTTACAGGCACCTAATCATAATGTTAACCCGACATATATATACATATATACCTGCATTCTAAATAAGAAAAATATATGTGTGTGAGGTATATTTATTTAGATAATAATCATAACTCACACTGTATGAATATTTAATGTAATGCGATGACATTACATAACCCTACAATTATTTTATTCTTCTAATAAAATATTTTTTAGGTTTAATTAGTTTTTGTTTTTTATGTTACAAATATTTCAATTTATATTTTGTAGCCTTACCATTTTTTCCAGTTTGCAACCAAATCCCTTGATTTATAATGAACGATGGATTTTAATTATTATCTTGGTATTATTGCCGAGAACTAGTATTGGTTCGTGTTGACTTCCATTTGCTATGGACGACTCCATTTCTTTACAAGCAATGATTGCAACGAGTGTCCTGTTGAAATTCGACGTGAACGAGAAATAGTCTGTGAATGAATTTAAACACGTAGTTAATATAAAAAATACAATTGTGCAAAGTATCATAAATTTAATTACAAATTATAGAACTCTCTCACCTGTGATATGACCTAGTCGTAAGATCATTTGTAGTCAATTTTATGCAGCCACCACCTTCGAAAGAAAACTGGCTACAAAATTCGAAGCTATTTACATATAGCATTGGCATTTTATTTTCAATATTTACAACATTTTTTAATACTCGAATAACATTTTTCCTCGTTTCATAAACATATTGTATCGGTTCTTTTGAACACTCATTTCGATCGTTTTCACTTTTTGGTTCTGGAAGTTGAGGCGAGGATGTAAATTTCATGTGCGGTATAGGTACTGAAATTTGTGGATTTTGCAGGGATAAATTGTAAAATGGTTTGTGTTTAAATTTTTTTCCGTCCTTTTCATATAGTGCCTAAAATATAAAATATGTGCATTTCAGTTATAATATATTCATGTAATAAATTCAGTTTGTTAAAAATAATATGAGATATTTAATATACCTGACCACAGCGATAATAGAAGCTACCACTGCCACGGCAAAATGATGTTTTGTATATTTCTTCTTCATAGATAGGTACATGAACATATAAATAAGGAAACAACTGTGCCCAAAATAGATCTTCTATTTCTTGGAATGTCTTAGATCGGAAAAATTCGTGAGTCCAACCTGGACCAAAAATCGCAACAGAAAGTCCTTCGTGTCGTATTTTTTGTAAAGCCTGTAGATTATAATGGTTTAATGAAATATCAAATGACTATATGCTACAATAAAATAAGTAATATTGTAATTACATATTACATACTGTTCTACAGACCACTTTCAAATAGTTTTTAATTCCTTAACTCAAACAAAGGTTTTCCTTCTTATCTGCATCACTGGAGAAGTTGTATACATGCAGGGCATTGATAACATTCACATCAAAGGGAACTAGCCTATCAGTTTACGTTTACCTCTCATGATTTAATACTATTACCTACCAACTGCCAATGAGCAAAAAAAAAAGCTCACTTCTCTATCTGAAACAAGATATACGAAATAAAATTATGAATTTATAACATATCAATATTTATATGATTATTTCAACTTTAAAACTAATATTCTTATTTACATAAGTAAGTTCTTTAATATTTTGCAAAAATTATATCGAAACAAACAATTTGGAATAAACATAACTAAGTAAATACTTTAACACGTCATATTTAATTAAATATTTCATTAGATTCGAGTAGAATTTAACAACTAACCTTTACGTCTAAAATATCAAATTTCTTCTACTTTCGTTTTATGATATTTATAACGTTTCTTAGTTCAGATACAAGTAACTTTTTCGTAATTTATAAAAAATGCGGTTCTTTTTAATTATCGTATACTATTAAACCATTACATATCTTGTAATTTAACTTTTAGTAATTTAAGATACGTGCATTTACAAAGTAATTTTGTTCCTAAGAATAATCATTTATTATTACTAAAAATACTAAAGATACTAAAAACTTAAATTAATACCGTTGTTAATTAATTTTTAAATAACGTAATGTACAGCCATACACAAATCGTACAAGTTATACTTACGTCCTTTAAGTCACCGGAAATAAATTTTATATTTTATATTACATACATGTAATTTATTAGTATAAATACTTACTATACACAAAGCGTTCTCTTCAAAGATAATATGACGACTACCAAACGATCGATGGCACCCGAACGCATTTCTGGTACTGATAATAGTAGTCTAGTTACAAAACAGCTGTGTATCTATGTCCGACTACGAAAAATTGGCAATCGGTGCTTGGTATCGCGGCATGTCGCATGTCTCATGGAACATACAATGTATCGCCTACGGTCTACGATATGAATATATTAATAAACTTAACAAATTTGTCATTATTTACTCTAGATAATTTTTCTCCCTCAAGATTCTGGGGAAAGTACTGAACTGTTTGACTCGTTATCAGTCTTGCCAAAAGTTCATCGTTTATCACCTTTCCCACTCCGTAGTCAGGTTTTTCAAACTAAAACCGGCATCAGACGAGTGGTTTGTTGTGTTGAATATATGGTCCATTTGTATCGTACGTGCGAGAGCGAGGGAACGTATGGCACAACCGCACACAAGTATGTATCCCCTCCATAGTATGTATGGGAGCGTTGTACGATGGCCTAGGACTCCGTTGAGAAGAAAGAGAGAAGTGCAGTGTGAAATCTTGTGCCCTAGGTCTCTGGCGAGTAGCCCACGTGGTGAGCAGTTACGTGAATATTAGAATAAAGTTCCTTATAATACCTCTCCAAGTCCTCTCCATACTTTAATAGCCGTAAATTGGCGCAACAGCGCCACGTAAATTGAAAGAATAAGCAAATACATATGTGTGTATCCTTCTTTTGTGAGACAGAAAAGTTTTATTTTTCTGTTCTTGCAACGCTGCCGTCTGAAGCGTGCTTTCCATTTGCGACTAGCCACGCGATTATAAAGTCCATTTCCGAGTACGGCACAATTTTCATTCGTACTACCGCGATTAAGGATCGCGCGCGACTGTAAAGTTGCGACTTACCTCGACAAGTCAGTCGCCTGCGACTACAAAGTATATGGAACATGTACATGCTATATCCATAGCCAGAACAATCGCGCGGGATTGAACGTCATCTTGCTGCTAGAAGTGTGGAGACTCTTCACTAAGGACGTCTTAATATATAACACTATTAACTTATAACACTATATAATGTTATGTAGTTATAATGTATAATAATAATACTATAATATTATAATATTATATTATTATAGTATTATTATATATAATATTATAATTTATAATACCCTTAATATAAATAATTAATATTATAGCGATAAAAAATGACAAAACCCAATATTTGATTAATTTATTTATATTGTTCAGCTCTTCCAAAGTTTTTTCGTTCGGTACTAATAGTTTCTCGACATAAATAGGTTACTATCCTTTTATGAGAAATGCTATAACAGATTGATTAATGTGTTAAAAAATGGATGGTTCTATTATCTCAATTATACAATTTGAATTGCATTTCACTATCGTTACTCCTAAGATGCTCAGCTGGTCTCTGACTCGATACAAAACTGTATGTTCACTGTCACGGAGAGAGAGGAATGACCCTCCTACGAATATTCTATTCGAAATAAACTGATATGTATTCTGATTGTATAATATAATCGAATATAATCTGATGGTATTAGAAACAAATTCTCAGTAGAAACGTTTCTGTATCATATGATTCGGAACGATATAGATTAGATTGTATAGATAATATAATCTAATCTACGAAACAAGCAACTCTATAACTTTATAAACATCATATCGATTAAATAAAAAAAAAAAAAAGAAAAACGCGAGTTTTTCTTACATTTCCTCTATATCTTAAAAATTATTTATCATACGTGAAAAAGTGTCAGTAGAAATTAGACTCGTTACGTAACGATAAGCTCAATTTATACGTTGTACATTAGCAAATAGTGCAAAGACTTCTTTCTTAAATCGTTTATAACGTTAGTTAAAATTGTCACACAATATTGAGGTTTTATGGTATCAGACATATCAAAATAGGATACCAAATTTCAAATCGATTCGTTTAGTTAGTTTTAGTAAAATCAATTAATTAATTTACGAAACGGGAAATTTTTAATTTTTAAGAAAAATATGTGAGTTTATCTTAGTTTATGCTCCGAGCTTCTACGCTATGTAGAAGACATATAGTATAGATATGCAAGTGTAAAAAAATGTTTTCGTTCAAAGGCATGGCTAAAATACAGTGATAATTATTATTTTTACTTTGTTGTTAAATACAATCACTTTCGTAATTTACATTCTATCGTCGTGGAACTTGCTTTTATCGATTTCTGGAATCATTCCACGTAATTTAAAGAAAAAGACGTTTCTCTGGGATCGATTGGTTCCAAGATGGGGGGTTTTTCATTTTTTCAAAAAATGGTCTACGCTAAACTAAATGCAACGAGCGTTGTTCTACAGTTTAAGACATATATTATGCGTGATTTTCTTTTCTTGTTGGTTGAATGCCCATAAAGCATAGAAAAAGATTTATAAAATTCTTTCATTTTCGCTGCGGGCTGTGTAAAAGTTCCGTATGCAGTTTCCGTATTGACTGGGGGGCACGAGGGGGCCCCGATGGATCTGATGCTCTCCTATAGCCGGACGGCGACTGGCCGGAGCTTCGGGCACCCGTCAGTCCGCCGATCCGGTGCGGAGAGCTTCGGAGAAGCTGGGGGGCTCGTAGCCGTCAAGACCACTCACCTCGCCTTCTCATGGGGCCCCCCTTCACCCTGCACCAGCCTCGACCGGAACAGTGTGCGAATGAGTGAGTGGTACCGGGATGGAAACTTCCGTTGACGACTCGGCGACCAACAAAAAGAAAAATGGACGGCAAAGATAAAAAGAAGAACGTCTACGGTGCAGGGGAGGGAGACCCCAGTACCGGCGCAGTTGTGGGTAGTAAAGTGGGCCCCGCTGCATCGTCACCTCACGACCACGGCCGTTCGAGGGTGGACCGCCAGGCCCCTGGACGCGTTTCTACGCCTGGCGAGGCGATAGAAAACAATGGGTGGAAAAAAACCGAAGAAGCCCCAAGGCGAACAAGGAGGGGACTGCAGAGTACCGCGGACAGGTCGGAGAACATTTTTCTCGCCCCGGCTGAAGTCAACACCACACCGCCGATGGCGAGAGGACTTCGGACGCGGGCAAAGTCCGACGACGAAGAATCGGTCGCGTCCTTCGCGTCCCGCTCGTCACTGCCCCCGACAATGTCCAGAGGGAAAAAGAGGAAGCTAACGTCGCTTACTCCGGACGTGTCTGCAGAGCTGGCGTCGGAGATCAGAGCTAGCTCGGCGGCGGATGTTAGCGCCGAGGTAACTCGGCAAGTGGCGGAAATAATAAAGTCGGGACGATGTCGACCAACCTCAAAGGGACATACGTCCGTGGACTCGAGGATGCGGCCTCATACATCGCAACGGCATGGAGAGACCAGGCGAGGAGGACCGAGCCGGGACACAGCGGCGGCGTCGCATCCGCGAGACTCGTGGACGCAAGGCTAACAGCGCTAGAGGAGGAGAACGCGACCCTTCGCCAAAAACTGTCGCGTAGGCCCGCACACGTCCACGGGTGCCCGCGGTGCAGTGACGCGCCCACGGCACCCGAGCCCTCCCCGCGGGCGGGGCAGAGCGACGGCGAGCGCGTCGACGCCTTAGAAAAGAGGCTGAACGAGCTTAGGACATCGCTGTCAAAGACCATCGAGGAGCGACTCGGGGATCGACGGCCGCGCACCGCAGAACCACGAAACAAGGCGGACCACCCGGCCGCCCTCCGGGCCGCCCAGGCTGGCCAGAGATACTGACGCTCGCAAGAGAGCAAGGGGCTAACGAATGGAGGGAAATAGAGCCCAGGAGGAGGAAGAAACCGGAGAAGAAGCAGCAGGGGAAAACGGTCGCCTCCAAAGAAACGAAGAAAGGGACGACCGCGACTGCACCTGCCAGGACCACACGAGCGCCGCAACTGAGCGCAGCCACGACCGCGACATGGAAGATACCGGCACAGGCACCAAGGACGGCCACGCTTCCCCGCACACCACGAGCATCCGCGGTGACTGTTACGCTGAGCAAGGAAGCAAGTGTGTCGTATGCCGATGTACTGGCAACAGCGAGGCAGAAGATCCCGCTGACGGAGATCGGCGTGGAATTCGTCGAAATGAGGAAAGCCGCGACGGGCGCCATAATCATAGGAGTCCCTGGAGACAGGGACAGAGGGAAAGCATCGCGGCTAGCGGCACGACTGACCGAGGTGCTAGATCAGACCGCGGTGAGAGTCGCGGCTGCGACGAAGACGGCGGAGCTGAGAGTGGTCGAGATAGACATCTCGATAAGCAAGGAAGAACTGCGACGAGCACTGGCCTTGGCAGCGGAATGGAGCAGCGCGGAAGTGCAGGTTGGGGAGATCGGCACATCCAGAGGCGGCCTCGGGGCGGCGTGGATCAAGTGCCCGGTGGCGGGAGCCCGGAAACTAGCTCGGGAAGGAAAAGTGGCGCTGGGCTGGTCCAGAGCCAAAATAATAGCCATACCGACGAGGCCCCTGCAGTGCTACAAGTACCTGGAGCTGGGGCATGTACGCGCGACCTGCGCGTCCGTTGTGGATCGGAGACAGCTGTGCTACCGATGCGGTGAAAGCGGACATCGCGCCAGAGGGTGTCCCGCGACTGCACCTAAATGCCCCCTGTGCGTGTCGCTCGGGTTAACCGCCGGCCATAGAATGGGCGGGGTGGCATGCGCCCCCCCCACTGGTCAATAGGAGTCAGTCCCATCCTCAAACCAACCGTCGCCACGGGAATAACACAGAGGAGCACCGCCGAAATAGCTGGTGATGACCGGGAGGAGGCCATGGTTTTGAACGAATAAGTTCAAAAGCCTCCTTCAATGCAACCTAAGGAGAGCGAGGCGGGCGCAAGACCTGCTCCTCCAGACCAACCGGGAAAGCGGGATCGCCCTCGAGGCGGTGGCCGAGCTGTATCGTGTCCCTGATGCACCCAACTGGGTCGGGGACTTGGACGGACTGATGGCCATAGCATGGACACCAACACTGAGCGCCCCTGGTGATCTACTCGACCGCGGCAACGGCTACGTCGCGGTCGGATGGGCCGGAATAGCGGTGGTAGCTGTATACGTTTCCCCCAACAACGGCTTAGCCGCGTTTGGGGTCTTCCTGGACCGGGTCGGCGAGTGCGTGAGAAGGTGCCTTCCCCGCCAGGTACTCGTCCTCGGGGACTTCAGCGCCCACTCGACGCAGTGGGGAAACACCAAAACTACCACGCGAGGAAGATGGCTGACCGACTGGGTCGCGGGCCTGGGGCTCCTTCTAACAAACAGTGGCTCGGCAAGCACCTACATGGCATGGATGGGGTCTTCCGTGGTGGACATCACCTGGGCTACCCCGGAGTTATACCGGAGGATCCGCGACTGGAGGGTCGCCGAAGGTGTTGAGACATTATCCGACCACATCTACATACGGGTGGAGCTGGCCACTGACAACGAGGACACCAGTGACACCAGAGGAGGAGCGAGCCGCCCCGGCCCTCCGCCGCTCAGATGGCGTCTCAAGGGAAGAGACAAAGAGATGCTGCGGGCGGCAACCGTCCTATCGGCCTGGAGCTGGGATGCCCAAAGGAGGACCGCGCTGGGAGGCGTCGACGAGGAGGCGGAAAACCTCAGAAGATACATGAGCGCCACCCCGGCAGTGACGGAGTGGAACGTCGAACTACGAGTCACCGAGGAGGAAATGCTCGAAGCGACTTCGAGGAGGATGGCATCCCGCGATGTGGCGCCGGGTCCAGATGGAATTCCGGGCCGAGCTTGGGCGGAGACGATGGACACCATGGCGCCCCGCTTGCGGCATCTCTTTACTAGATGCCTAAAGGACGGCGTCTATCCCCGGGCATGGCGAACGGCGAAGCTCGTCTTATTGCGGAAGGAGGGCCGCCCGTTGGACTCGCCGTCCGCATACAGGCCGATATGCCTACTGAACGAGGTGGGCAAACTGCTTGAGAGGATAATAGCCGCTCGCCTGGAGGCCCATGTGACGCGGCGAGAACCCGGGTGGCAGGACAGCCAGTACGGGTTTCGACGAGGACGCTCGACGGTGGATGCGGAGGGACGAGTAAGGTCCATGGCGGAGGACATGGTCTCCGGGTTAGGAGTGTCGCTGGCGGTGTTATTAGATGTCACTAACGCCTTTAACACCATCCCTTGGGCGAAGATAGTGGAGGCACTGCGCTACTACGAGGTGCCGGCGTACCTTGTCAGGGTCATCGAGGCGTACCTCAGCGACAGGTGGGTGACATACGCCAGCAGAGACGGGGAAGTGAGAAGACCGGTCGAGCGCGGCGTACCGCAGGGCTCCGTGCTAGGGCCCATCCTTTGGATCACCGCGTACGACCGCGTCCTTCGATGCCCTCTGCCACCGGACACGGGCTTGGTGTGCTACGCCGACGACACCCTGATACTCGCTGGCGGGCGCTGATGGAACGAGACCGTCAACTTCGCGGAGGACGCCGTGGCGTGTGCGGTACACGCCACCCGGGGACTCGGTTTGAGCGTGTCACCGGCCAAATCCGAGGCCCTGTGGTTCTTCAACCAACGACTCAGAGGAACCCCCCCCCCTCTCGGTCTGACCGTGACCATCAACAGGGAGCAAGTGCTGGTGGGACGCCGGATGATGTACCTGGGACGTACCATCGACAGCCAGTGGACCTTCGAGCCGCACTTTGAGCTCCTAGTTCTGAGGGTGACTGCCGCAACCAACGCCTTATGCGGCCTACTGCCGAATATCGGCGGAGCGGGGGAGTAAGCGTACGCCGACTCTACGAGGGAGTGGTGCGGTCACGAGTCCTCTATGGGGCCCCTATATGGGCCGAAGACCTAATAGCGAGCCGCCGCAGCCTGTTTCTTCTGAGAAGGCTGCAGAGGACGACCGCCATCCGCACAGCGAGAGTGTACAGGACTGTATCATACGCGTCGGCGACCATGCTAGCCGCGTCCCCCCTCCCCCCTTTCGAGCTGCTGGCCCTCACACTCCGACGGGTGTACAAGCATCTGAGGATGGTTGCGCTTGGACAGGCGGGCGACAATACCACCGCCCGTTAGCCGGTCGGCACTGGACGTGCGGGAGGAAGCCAAACTGGAAACCTGGGAGCGATGGCACTCCCGGCTTCTCGAGCAGGAGAAGCTGTGCGGCCATATCGGCCCGTCCGCGCCGTGCTCCCTAAATGGGAAGCCTGGAGGAACCAAGGCGGAGTCCCGCTGACATTCAGGATGACGCAGGTGCTGAACGGCAACGGCGTATTCGGGGCGTACCTGCTACGGATACGGCGAGAGGTAACCTCCATCTGTCACCACTGCGCGGATGAGGAAGACACGGCGCAGCACACGTTGGAGCTTTGTCCGGCGTGGGCTGAACCGCGACGCGTCCTACAACTCGTCATCGGCGAGAGCGTAGCCCCCGAAGCCATAGTGAAGGCCATTCTGAGAGGGCGTCAGGAGTACGCTGCTGTCCGCACCTTCTGCGAGCAAGTGATGCTCGCGAAGGAGCGGGCGGAAAGAGACAGGGGAAGAACACGCGATCCCGCAAGAGTGCCGCGACAATGGAGCTCCTTGCGCTGTAGGGGGGCGGCAGAGCCGCTGCCCTAGGAGCGTCAAGATCAAGGATCTCGGCGTTAGGGGGTGTGGTCCCCCCTAGCGGCCCAACACAATCAAGGACGCCTCCCTCGACCAAGAACAGCAGGGAGAACACTACGAGGGGTGCCCCTTCGTAGTAGTTCGCAAGAGAGCCCGGGGCACCTCTACCAAGACGTGAGGATGGTCACCGTGGAGGTTTTAGTCGGTACGAATCCGGCACTACCCGGTGCCCTCTCCCCGGTGGGCGCGTGGCGCCTATGACGCCTATGGCGTTTCCTCCACGGAAAAAAAAAAGTTTCTGTATTGACTGTGTGAAAACTACAACTCGTGGAAAAGGTCGTCTTATCTATGCAACTATACAATTAGGGAGACGTTTCCCGTTTTTAATTTGAAGTTATCCAAAAAAGTAGGAAATGGCTGGTAAAATCTGATCGCTTGTGCAACGTTATTTAAAAATGAAAATGTAGTAATTAAACTCTTTGCATTTTTTATCCATTGAGTGTTATTGTTAAAATTACATTTATTGTTACAAATCTGTATTATCGCGAATAATAATTTATTACGATAATGTAGGCGTTTGAAAATTATGTTATTACTTATGTTATTAATTATTTTATTTTTTATTATTATATTACATTATCAATTATATTAATTATATTAATTATATTATTATTTAGTTTAATTTACTTCGAAATTTAACCCTTGTTATGCGTTACGCCGCGCGGCCCAGTATAGATCGTATTTCCAACCGTCGCTTGCGGCCCTCCAACGTCGCCAGAGAAGCCCTCTTATCTGTCCGACGAAAAACAGACAATGTCTCCCCGAGCGCATAGTTGTCACAAAGCGGCGAGTTCTGGAGCCGTCGATTTCTGACCGTTATGTTATTTTTACGGGGAAGTCGGCATACGTGACCCTAGCGTAGCGGGGGGTATCTTCCAGAAAGACAAAGAATCGGCTTAAGAGAGAGTCAGTACCGTTTCAAAACTCACTCGGCATTCAACGAGAGCTCCAACGAACGAAGTCGCCTAGTCTAAAACGTCGAGCCACATTTCCGTAACGCATTACCCGCATCCGTCGCCAAATAATTGTAACATTCGTATTGTTATTACATAATTATTTGTTTAAAATATACTATACATTAACCTGTTAACACGGTGTTAAGTCATTGAACCACCCCTGTTATCCTAACCGAAACAAGGGGAACGACTACTTCGCGGCGTCTATCAGCCGAATCGTAGCGAGAATTTACGCCTCTCGCTGACGCGTTTTCATCGCGACCGTGTCTCTCCGCCAACGGTCGTAACATTATGTTTAATTAAGCCTGTAATATTTCAGACTGGTGAAGTGAATTCAACCAGTGAAGTAGTATAAATACCGTGGCTTTCATCCTTCACATTTACTGATCATCCTTATTTCCATGATCATTTTTAGAATTCGCTACGTCTTAACTCATTGGCAGTTGTCATTGCCAAGTTTAAGATTATGAATATCAGTAGCCCGATGACTTTTGAGAGTTACGAGATGCCTCGACGCATGTCATTATCTGTATAGAAGACGCGACACTAATATGTTATTAAATTTAAATAATTTGCCTTATGAATATTCTTGTGATATTGTAATAATATACGACATATATATTTTTGAATTGAACATATCGTAAATATCTAATTTTAGTGTAATGCTTTATTTGATGTAACAAATCTGTTTATCTTATTTGTTTATCTTACCTTATTCTTTATTTTATTTTTTCCGGAGACAGTATTAATAATATAAATTAATATAACCATGTTAAATGATTTATCTGAATTCTATAAAGTAATTATGTAAAAGCACAGTTTTGCTAAACAATTTAATAATGGAAAAACCATTGGCTGTTGATGTTGCGATATATATATAACTAAAACATCGTAATAACGTAAATATATTATACACTGTGTGCTTAGATTTGCGGTAGAGATGAAGTCAAGAAGATTCTACGACTTATTCTACCATGTACCAAAATAATACGTAATAATAGAATAACTATTACATCGGAGGTGTTTTTTTAGAATTATTGAGTCAGAAAACTTGCCTAGTGTATTTAGGTAAATGGATGTATAATACGGGAAATTATTCTATGGAAAAATAAGTCAAAATTGAGAAAATGTAGAATAACACTTTTTCATTTAAGTTTTCGTTTTCGAGAAGATACGATTTGAACATATTGAATAAAAGATTAGCCTGGTATATGTGTATTTGACAAATTTTCAAATTCGACTTTCTCGAAAACGAGATTTCAGACAAAAAAGAATGTTATTCTATATTCTTTATTTATTTTCGTATGTTGAATAATCTCCTATCAATTGTTTACTTCTGTCCAATCGAGAATCAAACTCGTATACATATGTAGTTGACACGCTTTTAGCTTTTATTTTCTCAAAATCGAAATCTTCACGTAATATTGTTATTCTTGATTTCCATATTATCTCGGGTCACAGAATTTCCCTGACTTTACACGGATTTAGAACCATGACGTATATTACAAATATATAATATAGATAATATAAGGATAGAGTGAAAATCGAAAGAAAATCGACATACCGTAAGATTTTCCTTTATTTAGCGTACAACCCTTTTTAAGAAGACAGGCGATCCCACGGATACAAGACAGACACAACGGTTTATGGAACGAATGGAAGACGTACGAGAAAAACGAACTGCCATGATGGTCCCGCGTGATCTCGCCGATGATCCTACTTACTTTTCCCATTCGTTTTCGATTCGATCGAAGATTATGGCTTACAATTTATCAAGTAAAATTTATAATAGTAACATGGAAGAAATCTACTAAAGTTTGTAATAGAAATGAAATAATGTTGAACTTATGGCTAATGTACATGCATATACACATAATTATAGAGAATTCATCTTTCAATGAGTTGCAAGTAATTTTTGGATGACACGATATCTTTTATTTTCTTGCTCTACAATATTCTTCTTACCATAGTTTCCAATTTGAATCTCTATTACATATAATTAAAAATAACGTACACGTATAGTAATCACTGTAAAAATGTATACATACTATCAATTTTATAAAAGAATAAACGAGAAGCATTCGAAACAGATGGTCCATTTATCTCTCAATATTACATTTATATTAACAGAATGCGGAATTATTTTTTTCTCAAAATAACTATTGTAATTTGAGTGTAACTAGACTATTGAAACATCGGAATTACACAAAAGAAAACTTACCGTGAAACGAAGAGACGAATTCATATCTACGAAAGGTGTACAGTAATTGAAAATGCTTGGGTATTCTACTTCTATATACGTATAATTTTCACTACATATGTATACATATATTACATGTATAGTTACATACAATAATTATTGCATAATGCATAAGTACATGTACATGTATATATTAAATCATTAAAAGGAATATATATATATATATATATATAGATTAGATCTGCACGTATTCATGCCGTTCAACAAATTCCGAATAAAAGAGAAAGTTTAATAGATAAAGACGAAATTCATCGAAGGCCGCGATTACGCGAAAATCGAGTTTCTCGCGAATCACGCGTTCGAAGATTTCGTGGGATGTGTGATAATTGTGGGACAGGTTATTATTGGCTTCTTTAGAAGCCCTCGTCTATTCCCCGATACCTGGCAAGGTTGAGAACTTCGAAATCACCATCTGGTTCGTCTGATATGTCTGGTGCAACTTGTATCTCGGGTTGAAGGGCCACGCAGTCCCGTGGCGAACACTCGACACGGCCCTCGGATCCGCAGCTGCACTCGATGCAGTTTCCGGTCGAGTGCGGAAGTACCTCGCCCACACGGTATTCCCTTCCTGTAATCAGAATATCGTGTCCATCCGGACACAGTATTTTACATTTCTCTTGGATTTTTCTCTTGGCCTACCCATAAGTTGTTTGACAACCAACACAATAGTGTGCAGGCGAAGAGTAGGGATGTGAGTGAAAGCGTAGATAGAGAAGGATTAACGAAGAGGCTGAGAATGTGAGAGAGGGTGAGAGAAGATAAGAGAAAGATGTAAAGCCGAAGGACCATTCTAACTGCTAAGCGAGAACTATGTACAGTGTAAATCTTTTATTATTGTATAACTTTTGTACATTGTACAGAAGGTATGTGTAAAAACCATCGTGACATGACTATACACACCAGGATAAGTGAAGATTTGTAAAAAGAAGTTGTGCAAAGTTGATCTTGAGTATGATTTTTAGAGCTAAATATTTTCTATTTCAACGTATTCCGCTCATTACGACGAACGAAAGTCTCAAAGGAACCATGGTAACCAAATAATATCATCTTCCGGAAAAAATATTAAAGTTTTAATAATTCTTAAACTGGCTTCATTCACAATACGGTAACATCTGTGTTCGTATTTTTACATTACAGATTAGCTCGTTAAATATATCGGGATACAAGAATAGTGGAAGATCCCTGCGTGCAGAAAGCATTCTGTCACGACCGTTCGCGGAGAGACGCGGTCACGATGAAAACGCGTCAGCGAGAGGCGTAAATTCTCGCTACGATTCGGCTAATCGACGCCACGAAGTAGTCGTTCCCCTTGTTTCGGTTAGGATAACAGGGGTGGTTTAATGACTTAACACTGTGTTAACAGGATAACAGTATAGTATATTTAAATAAACGATTATGTATAATAATACGAATGTTACAATTATTTGGCGACGGATGCGGGTAATGCGTTACAGAAATATGACTCGACGTTTTAGACTAGGCGACTTCGTTCGTTGGAGCTCTCGTTGTATGCCGAGTGAGTTTTGAAACAGTACTGAAGCTGTTAAACTGATTCCTTGTCTTTCTGGAAGACAACCCCCCACTACGCTAGGATCGCGCCATCGATCGCTTTGGTGATCACGTATGCCGACTTCTTTGTAACAATAACATAATGGTCAGAAATCGACGGTTCCAGAACTCGCAGCTTTGGGATACTATGCGCTCGGGGAGACATTGTCTGTTTTTCGTCGGGCAGATAAGTGGGCCTCTCTGGCGACGTTGGAGGGCCGCGAGTGACGGTTGGAAATACGATCTATACTAAAGCCGCGCGGCGTAACACATTCCGTGACAAGAATTAATATCGCGACGTCTGAATGTGGGTCGAGCCCGTATAAATAAACATCTTTTTCTTGAAGAAAGGGTTATTTAATATCCATAGTTCCTTTGAGACTGGTCGGCGTGGATCAAGTGCCCGGTGGCGGGAACTCGGAAACTAGCCCGGGAAGGAAAAGTGGCGCTGGGCTGGTCCAGAGCCAAAATAATAGCCATACCGACGAGGCCCCTGCAGTGCTACAAGTGCCTGGAGCTGGGGCATGTACGCGCGACCTGCGTGTCCGCCGTGAATCGGGGACATCTGTGTTATCGATGCGGTGAAAGCGGACATCGCGCCAGAGGGTGTCCCACGACTGCACCCAAATGCCCCCTGTGCGAGTCGCTCGGGGCACCCGCCGGCCATAGAATGGGAGGGGTGGCATGCGCTCCCCCACTGACCAAGAGGAGTCAGTCCCATCCACAAACCAACCGTCGCCACGGGAATGACACAGAGGAGCACCGCCGAAATAGCTGGTGATGACCGGGAGGAGGCCATGGATTTGAACGAATAAGTTCAAAAGTCTCCTTCAATGCAACCTAAGGAGAGCGAGGCGGGCGCAAGACCTGCTCCTCCAGACCATCCGGAAATGCTACAGTATTGAGATTTTCCCAAGTAATTCCAACGGTGAGGGGGGGGGGGTCGTTGTCTCATATATATATATGTCGGAGATGAAAGAACACCGGACCTTTCCCTTGGAATTCTTTGGAAAATTTCCCAAAACTGTCTTTATAAATTAAACCGAATTGTTCGAGATTTGCGATAATGAGCTTGGGCTCGAGGCGACAACTAGTCGCCGAACGTAGCCACGGTTACGGGATGAACGTTTTACCTAACAGAGGTATAGAATTGCATAGCTCTCCTTAAAAATATATAGTTGTACCGACATCCAACAGTACACATTCGAACGGTCTCTGTCCCGTGGCTCCTCACACACAGACCCTATTCTTCGGGTAAGATGATTGCCAGATGTCGATGCATCATTCACAGTATATGTTCAGCTAGCCTGAAGACCCGCTAGAAATCTTAGGATTTAGTTAACTAAGATCCTTCAAATTGACAAACAGTCTTTATCCTAACAGTCCGTAAATCTGTCACCTACTACGGGAAAATACGGGAAAACTGTTTTTCTCACGAACGATGTTTCCCGCTAGCAACTTTCTTTCAATGGCGGCTAGCATCTTTCTCTAACCACCAACATAGAAATTTTTTTCTTTTTTTTTTTTTTTTTTTTAATTAAATTAGATTATTTACGATCAACTCTTATACAGAATTTTAAGTAAATACATAGAAATTAACCAATTAACAGCAACGTCCATTTCCCTCACTATCTGAACGAGGGTTGTCCTCGACGAATCCGATGATCTCGTGCCCTGAGACACACCCCATCATAGTTTTCCTCTGTAGCATATATAGCATCCGCGACGGAGTGGAACATTCTGGTGCATTCTCATCAGCGAGTGAAACAACGTCCTTACGATCAGTGGATATTTCACGTTTTTAGCAAAGAGTGCTAGACTTAGACTTTGGGAGAAAGTATATTCGTTATCTCGTTAACCGCGGATTCGTTATTGAACCTAAGATCATTGTCATTAGTATCTCGAATATCTAATTACCACGGTTACTTGTCAAATTCTGTTGTAATATAATCATATTTGTACTAATAGATATCTTCTCTATTGCGTAATAACAATGTCTGATCCAAATGAAGATTCGTTACAGGCACCTAATCATAATGTTAACCCGACATATATATACATATATACCTGCATTCTAAATAAGAAAAATATATGTGTGTGAGGTATATTTATTTAGATAATAATCATAACTCACACTGTATGAATATTTAATGTAATGCGATGACATTACATAACCCTACAATTATTTTATTCTTCTAATAAAATATTTTTTAGGTTTAATTAGTTTTTGTTTTTTATGTTACAAATATTTCAATTTATATTTTGTAGCCTTACCATTTTTTCCAGTTTGCAACCAAATCCCTTGATTTATAATGAACGATGGATTTTAATTATTATCTTGGTATTATTGCCGAGAACTAGTATTGGTTCGTGTTGACTTCCATTTGCTATGGACGACTCCATTTCTTTACAAGCAATGATTGCAACGAGTGTCCTGTTGAAATTCGACGTGAACGAGAAATAGTCTGTGAATGAATTTAAACACGTAGTTAATATAAAAAATACAATTGTGCAAAGTATCATAAATTTAATTACAAATTATAGAACTCTCTCACCTGTGATATGACCTAGTCGTAAGATCATTTGTAGTCAATTTTATGCAGCCACCACCTTCGAAAGAAAACTGGCTACAAAATTCGAAGCTATTTACATATAGCATTGGCATTTTATTTTCAATATTTACAACATTTTTTAATACTCGAATAACATTTTTCCTCGTTTCATAAACATATTGTATCGGTTCTTTTGAACACTCATTTCGATCGTTTTCACTTTTTGGTTCTGGAAGTTGAGGCGAGGATGTAAATTTCATGTGCGGTATAGGTACTGAAATTTGTGGATTTTGCAGGGATAAATTGTAAAATGGTTTGTGTTTAAATTTTTTTCCGTCCTTTTCATATAGTGCCTAAAATATAAAATATGTGCATTTCAGTTATAATATATTCATGTAATAAATTCAGTTTGTTAAAAATAATATGAGATATTTAATATACCTGACCACAGCGATAATAGAAGCTACCACTGCCACGGCAAAATGATGTTTTGTATATTTCTTCTTCATAGATAGGTACATGAACATATAAATAAGGAAACAACTGTGCCCAAAATAGATCTTCTATTTCTTGGAATGTCTTAGATCGGAAAAATTCGTGAGTCCAACCTGGACCAAAAATCGCAACAGAAAGTCCTTCGTGTCGTATTTTTTGTAAAGCCTGTAGATTATAATGGTTTAATGAAATATCAAATGACTATATGCTACAATAAAATAAGTAATATTGTAATTACATATTACATACTGTTCTACAGACCACTTTCAAATAGTTTTTAATTCCTTAACTCAAACAAAGGTTTTCCTTCTTATCTGCATCACTGGAGAAGTTGTATACATGCAGGGCATTGATAACATTCACATCAAAGGGAACTAGCCTATCAGTTTACGTTTACCTCTCATGATTTAATACTATTACCTACCAACTGCCAATGAGCAAAAAAAAAAGCTCACTTCTCTATCTGAAACAAGATATACGAAATAAAATTATGAATTTATAACATATCAATATTTATATGATTATTTCAACTTTAAAACTAATATTCTTATTTACATAAGTAAGTTCTTTAATATTTTGCAAAAATTATATCGAAACAAACAATTTGGAATAAACATAACTAAGTAAATACTTTAACACGTCATATTTAATTAAATATTTCATTAGATTCGAGTAGAATTTAACAACTAACCTTTACGTCTAAAATATCAAATTTCTTCTACTTTCGTTTTATGATATTTATAACGTTTCTTAGTTCAGATACAAGTAACTTTTTCGTAATTTATAAAAAATGCGGTTCTTTTTAATTATCGTATACTATTAAACCATTACATATCTTGTAATTTAACTTTTAGTAATTTAAGATACGTGCATTTACAAAGTAATTTTGTTCCTAAGAATAATCATTTATTATTACTAAAAATACTAAAGATACTAAAAACTTAAATTAATACCGTTGTTAATTAATTTTTAAATAACGTAATGTACAGCCATACACAAATCGTACAAGTTATACTTACGTCCTTTAAGTCACCGGAAATAAATTTTATATTTTATATTACATACATGTAATTTATTAGTATAAATACTTACTATACACAAAGCGTTCTCTTCAAAGATAATATGACGACTACCAAACGATCGATGGCACCCGAACGCATTTCTGGTACTGATAATAGTAGTCTAGTTACAAAACAGCTGTGTATCTATGTCCGACTACGAAAAATTGGCAATCGGTGCTTGGTATCGCGGCATGTCGCATGTCTCATGGAACATACAATGTATCGCCTACGGTCTACGATATGAATATATTAATAAACTTAACAAATTTGTCATTATTTACTCTAGATAATTTTTCTCCCTCAAGATTCTGGGGAAAGTACTGAACTGTTTGACTCGTTATCAGTCTTGCCAAAAGTTCATCGTTTATCACCTTTCCCACTCCGTAGTCAGGTTTTTCAAACTAAAACCGGCATCAGACGAGTGGTTTGTTGTGTTGAATATATGGTCCATTTGTATCGTACGTGCGAGAGCGAGGGAACGTATGGCACAACCGCACACAAGTATGTATCCCCTCCATAGTATGTATGGGAGCGTTGTACGATGGCCTAGGACTCCGTTGAGAAGAAAGAGAGAAGTGCAGTGTGAAATCTTGTGCCCTAGGTCTCTGGCGAGTAGCCCACGTGGTGAGCAGTTACGTGAATATTAGAATAAAGTTCCTTATAATACCTCTCCAAGTCCTCTCCATACTTTAATAGCCGTAAATTGGCGCAACAGCGCCACGTAAATTGAAAGAATAAGCAAATACATATGTGTGTATCCTTCTTTTGTGAGACAGAAAAGTTTTATTTTTCTGTTCTTGCAACGCTGCCGTCTGAAGCGTGCTTTCCATTTGCGACTAGCCACGCGATTATAAAGTCCATTTCCGAGTACGGCACAATTTTCATTCGTACTACCGCGATTAAGGATCGCGCGCGACTGTAAAGTTGCGACTTACCTCGACAAGTCAGTCGCCTGCGACTACAAAGTATATGGAACATGTACATGCTATATCCATAGCCAGAACAATCGCGCGGGATTGAACGTCATCTTGCTGCTAGAAGTGTGGAGACTCTTCACTAAGGACGTCTTAATATATAACACTATTAACTTATAACACTATATAATGTTATGTAGTTATAATGTATAATAATAATACTATAATATTATAATATTATATTATTATAGTATTATTATATATAATATTATAATTTATAATACCCTTAATATAAATAATTAATATTATAGCGATAAAAAATGACAAAACCCAATATTTGATTAATTTATTTATATTGTTCAGCTCTTCCAAAGTTTTTTCGTTCGGTACTAATAGTTTCTCGACATAAATAGGTTACTATCCTTTTATGAGAAATGCTATAACAGATTGATTAATGTGTTAAAAAATGGATGGTTCTATTATCTCAATTATACAATTTGAATTGCATTTCACTATCGTTACTCCTAAGATGCTCAGCTGGTCTCTGACTCGATACAAAACTGTATGTTCACTGTCACGGAGAGAGAGGAATGACCCTCCTACGAATATTCTATTCGAAATAAACTGATATGTATTCTGATTGTATAATATAATCGAATATAATCTGATGGTATTAGAAACAAATTCTCAGTAGAAACGTTTCTGTATCATATGATTCGGAACGATATAGATTAGATTGTATAGATAATATAATCTAATCTACGAAACAAGCAACTCTATAACTTTATAAACATCATATCGATTAAATAAAAAAAAAAAAAAAGAAAAACGCGAGTTTTTCTTACATTTCCTCTATATCTTAAAAATTATTTATCATACGTGAAAAAGTGTCAGTAGAAATTAGACTCGTTACGTAACGATAAGCTCAATTTATACGTTGTACATTAGCAAATAGTGCAAAGACTTCTTTCTTAAATCGTTTATAACGTTAGTTAAAATTGTCACACAATATTGAGGTTTTATGGTATCAGACATATCAAAATAGGATACCAAATTTCAAATCGATTCGTTTAGTTAGTTTTAGTAAAATCAATTAATTAATTTACGAAACGGGAAATTTTTAATTTTTAAGAAAAATATGTGAGTTTATCTTAGTTTATGCTCCGAGCTTCTACGCTATGTAGAAGACATATAGTATAGATATGCAAGTGTAAAAAAATGTTTTCGTTCAAAGGCATGGCTAAAATACAGTGATAATTATTATTTTTACTTTGTTGTTAAATACAATCACTTTCGTAATTTACATTCTATCGTCGTGGAACTTGCTTTTATCGATTTCTGGAATCATTCCACGTAATTTAAAGAAAAAGACGTTTCTCTGGGATCGATTGGTTCCAAGATGGGGGGTTTTTCATTTTTTCAAAAAATGGTCTACGCTAAACTAAATGCAACGAGCGTTGTTCTACAGTTTAAGACATATATTATGCGTGATTTTCTTTTCTTGTTGGTTGAATGCCCATAAAGCATAGAAAAAGATTTATAAAATTCTTTCATTTTCGCTGCGGGCTGTGTAAAAGTTCCGTATGCAGTTTCCGTATTGACTGGGGGGCACGAGGGGGCCCCGATGGATCTGATGCTCTCCTATAGCCGGACGGCGACTGGCCGGAGCTTCGGGCACCCGTCAGTCCGCCGATCCGGTGCGGAGAGCTTCGGAGAAGCTGGGGGGCTCGTAGCCGCCAAGACCACTCACCTCGCCTTCTCATGGGGCCCCCCTTCACCCTGCACCAGCCTCGACCGGAACAGTGTGCGAATGAGTGAGTGGTACCGGGATGGAAACTTCCGTTGACGACTCGGCGACCAACAAAAAGAAAAATGGACGGCAAAGATAAAAAGAAGAACGTCTACGGTGCAGGGGAGGGAGACCCCAGTACCGGCGCAGTTGTGGGTAGTAAAGTGGGCCCCGCTGCATCGTCACCTCACGACCACGGCCGTTCGAGGGTGGACCGCCAGGCCCCTGGACGCGTTTCTACGCCTGGCGAGGCGATAGAAAACAATGGGTGGAAAAAAACCGAAGAAGCCCCAAGGCGAACAAGGAGGGGACTGCAGAGTACCGCGGACAGGTCGGAGAACATTTTTCTCGCCCCGGCTGAAGTCAACACCACACCGCCGATGGCGAGAGGACTTCGGACGCGGGCAAAGTCCGACGACGAAGAATCGGTCGCGTCCTTCGCGTCCCGCTCGTCACTGCCCCCGACAATGTCCAGAGGGAAAAAGAGGAAGCTAACGTCGCTTACTCCGGACGTGTCTGCAGAGCTGGCGTCGGAGATCAGAGCTAGCTCGGCGGCGGATGTTAGCGCCGAGGTAACTCGGCAAGTGGCGGAAATAATAAAGTCGGGACGATGTCGACCAACCTCAAAGGGACATACGTCCGTGGACTCGAGGATGCGGCCTCATACATCGCAACGGCATGGAGAGACCAGGCGAGGAGGACCGAGCCGGGACACAGCGGCGGCGTCGCATCCGCGAGACTCGTGGACGCAAGGCTAACAGCGCTAGAGGAGGAGAACGCGACCCTTCGCCAAAAACTGTCGCGTAGGCCCGCACACGTCCACGGGTGCCCGCGGTGCAGTGACGCGCCCACGGCACCCGAGCCCTCCCCGCGGGCGGGGCAGAGCGACGGCGAGCGCGTCGACGCCTTAGAAAAGAGGCTGAACGAGCTTAGGACATCGCTGTCAAAGACCATCGAGGAGCGACTCGGGGATCGACGGCCGCGCACCGCAGAACCACGAAACAAGGCGGACCACCCGGCCGCCCTCCGGGCCGCCCAGGCTGGCCAGAGATACTGACGCTCGCAAGAGAGCAAGGGGCTAACGAATGGAGGGAAATAGAGCCCAGGAGGAGGAAGAAACCGGAGAAGAAGCAGCAGGGGAAAACGGTCGCCTCCAAAGAAACGAAGAAAGGGACGACCGCGACTGCACCTGCCAGGACCACACGAGCGCCGCAACTGAGCGCAGCCACGACCGCGACATGGAAGATACCGGCACAGGCACCAAGGACGGCCACGCTTCCCCGCACACCACGAGCATCCGCGGTGACTGTTACGCTGAGCAAGGAAGCAAGTGTGTCGTATGCCGATGTACTGGCAACAGCGAGGCAGAAGATCCCGCTGACGGAGATCGGCGTGGAATTCGTCGAAATGAGGAAAGCCGCGACGGGCGCCATAATCATAGGAGTCCCTGGAGACAGGGACAGAGGGAAAGCATCGCGGCTAGCGGCACGACTGACCGAGGTGCTAGATCAGACCGCGGTGAGAGTCGCGGCTGCGACGAAGACGGCGGAGCTGAGAGTGGTCGAGATAGACATCTCGATAAGCAAGGAAGAACTGCGACGAGCACTGGCCTTGGCAGCGGAATGGAGCAGCGCGGAAGTGCAGGTTGGGGAGATCGGCACATCCAGAGGCGGCCTCGGGGCGGCGTGGATCAAGTGCCCGGTGGCGGGAGCCCGGAAACTAGCTCGGGAAGGAAAAGTGGCGCTGGGCTGGTCCAGAGCCAAAATAATAGCCATACCGACGAGGCCCCTGCAGTGCTACAAGTACCTGGAGCTGGGGCATGTACGCGCGACCTGCGCGTCCGTTGTGGATCGGAGACAGCTGTGCTACCGATGCGGTGAAAGCGGACATCGCGCCAGAGGGTGTCCCGCGACTGCACCTAAATGCCCCCTGTGCGTGTCGCTCGGGTTAACCGCCGGCCATAGAATGGGCGGGGTGGCATGCGCCCCCCCCACTGGTCAATAGGAGTCAGTCCCATCCTCAAACCAACCGTCGCCACGGGAATAACACAGAGGAGCACCGCCGAAATAGCTGGTGATGACCGGGAGGAGGCCATGGTTTTGAACGAATAAGTTCAAAAGCCTCCTTCAATGCAACCTAAGGAGAGCGAGGCGGGCGCAAGACCTGCTCCTCCAGACCAACCGGGAAAGCGGGATCGCCCTCGAGGCGGTGGCCGAGCTGTATCGTGTCCCTGATGCACCCAACTGGGTCGGGGACTTGGACGGACTGATGGCCATAGCATGGACACCAACACTGAGCGCCCCTGGTGATCTACTCGACCGCGGCAACGGCTACGTCGCGGTCGAATGGGCCGGAATAGCGGTGGTAGCTGTATACGTTTCCCCCAACAACGGCTTAGCCGCGTTTGGGGTCTTCCTGGACCGGGTCGGCGAGTGCGTGAGAAGGTGCCTTCCCCGCCAGGTACTCGTCCTCGGGGACTTCAGCGCCCACTCGACGCAGTGGGGAAACACCAAAACTACCACGCGAGGAAGATGGCTGACCGACTGGGTCGCGGGCCTGGGGCTCCTTCTAACAAACAGTGGCTCGCCAAGCACCTACATGGCATGGATGGGGTCTTCCGTGGTGGACATCACCTGGGCTACCCCGGAGTTATACCGGAGGATCCGCGACTGGAGGGTCGCCGAAGGTGTTGAGACATTATCCGACCACATCTACATACGGGTGGAGCTGGCCACTGACAACGAGGACACCAGTGACACCAGAGGAGGAGCGAGCCGCCCCGGCCCTCCGCCGCTCAGATGGCGTCTCAAGGGAAGAGACAAAGAGATGCTGCGGGCGGCAACCGTCCTATCGGCCTGGAGCTGGGATGCCCAAAGGAGGACCGCGCTGGGAGGCGTCGACGAGGAGGCGGAAAACCTCAGAAGATACATGAGCGCCACCCCGGCAGTGACGGAGTGGAACGTCGAACTACGAGTCACCGAGGAGGAAATGCTCGAAGCGACTTCGAGGAGGATGGCATCCCGCGATGTGGCGCCGGGTCCAGATGGAATTCCGGGCCGAGCTTGGGCGGAGACGATGGACACCATGGCGCCCCGCTTGCGGCATCTCTTTACTAGATGCCTAAAGGACGGCGTCTATCCCCGGGCATGGCGAACGGCGAAGCTCGTCTTATTGCGGAAGGAGGGCCGCCCGTTGGACTCGCCGTCCGCATACAGGCCGATATGCCTACTGAACGAGGTGGGCAAACTGCTTGAGAGGATAATAGCCGCTCGCCTGGAGGCCCATGTGACGCGGCGAGAACCCGGGTGGCAGGACAGCCAGTACGGGTTTCGACGAGGACGCTCGACGGTGGATGCGGAGGGACGAGTAAGGTCCATGGCGGAGAACATGGTCTCCGGGTTAGGAGTGTCGCTGGCGGTGTTATTAGATGTCACTAACGCCTTTAACACCATCCCTTGGGCGAAGATAGTGGAGGCACTGCGCTACTACGAGGTGCCGGCGTACCTTGTCAGGGTCATCGAGGCGTACCTCAGCGACAGGTGGGTGACATACGCCAGCAGAGACGGGGAAGTGAGAAGACCGGTCGAGCGCGGCGTACCGCAGGGCTCCGTGCTAGGGCCCATCCTTTGGATCACCGCGTACGACCGCGTCCTTCGATGCCCTCTGCCACCGGACACGGGCTTGGTGTGCTACGCCGACGACACCCTGATACTCGCTGGCGGGCGCTGATGGAACGAGACCGTCAACTTCGCGGAGGACGCCGTGGCGTGTGCGGTACACGCCACCCGGGGACTCGGTTTGAGCGTGTCACCGGCCAAATCCGAGGCCCTGTGGTTCTTCAACCAACGACTCAGAGGAACCCCCCCCCCTCTCGGTCTGACCGTGACCATCAACAGGGAGCAAGTGCTGGTGGGACGCCGGATGATGTACCTGGGACGTACCATCGACAGCCAGTGGACCTTCGAGCCGCACTTTGAGCTCCTAGTTCTGAGGGTGACTGCCGCAACCAACGCCTTATGCGGCCTACTGCCGAATATCGGCGGAGCGGGGGAGTAAGCGTACGCCGACTCTACGAGGGAGTGGTGCGGTCACGAGTCCTCTATGGGGCCCCTATATGGGCCGAAGACCTAATAGCGAGCCGCCGCAGCCTGTTTCTTCTGAGAAGGCTGCAGAGGACGACCGCCATCCGCACAGCGAGAGTGTACAGGACTGTATCATACGCGTCGGCGACCATGCTAGCCGCGTCCCCCCTCCCCCCTTTCGAGCTGCTGGCCCTCACACTCCGACGGGTGTACAAGCATCTGAGGATGGTTGCGCTTGGACAGGCGGGCGACAATACCACCGCCCGTTAGCCGGTCGGCACTGGACGTGCGGGAGGAAGCCAAACTGGAAACCTGGGAGCGATGGCACTCCCGGCTTCTCGAGCAGGAGAAGCTGTGCGGCCATATCGGCCCGTCCGCGCCGTGCTCCCTAAATGGGAAGCCTGGAGGAACCAAGGCGGAGTCCCGCTGACATTCAGGATGACGCAGGTGCTGAACGGCAACGGCGTATTCGGGGCGTACCTGCTACGGATACGGCGAGAGGTAACCTCCATCTGTCACCACTGCGCGGATGAGGAAGACACGGCGCAGCACACGTTGGAGCTTTGTCCGGCGTGGGCTGAACCGCGACGCGTCCTACAACTCGTCATCGGCGAGAGCGTAGCCCCCGAAGCCATAGTGAAGGCCATTCTGAGAGGGCGTCAGGAGTACGCTGCTGTCCGCACCTTCTGCGAGCAAGTGATGCTCGCGAAGGAGCGGGCGGAAAGAGACAGGGGAAGAACACGCGATCCCGCAAGAGTGCCGCGACAATGGAGCTCCTTGCGCTGTAGGGGGGCGGCAGAGCCGCTGCCCTAGGAGCGTCAAGATCAAGGATCTCGGCGTTAGGGGGTGTGGTCCCCCCTAGCGGCCCAACACAATCAAGGACGCCTCCCTCGACCAAGAACAGCAGGGAGAACACTACGAGGGGTGCCCCTTCGTAGTAGTTCGCAAGAGAGCCCGGGGCACCTCTACCAAGACGTGAGGATGGTCACCGTGGAGGTTTTAGTCGGTACGAATCCGGCACTACCCGGTGCCCTCTCCCCGGTGGGCGCGTGGCGCCTATGACGCCTATGGCGTTTCCTCCACGGAAAAAAAAAAGTTTCTGTATTGACTGTGTGAAAACTACAACTCGTGGAAAAGGTCGTCTTATCTATGCAACTATACAATTAGGGAGACGTTTCCCGTTTTTAATTTGAAGTTATCCAAAAAAGTAGGAAATGGCTGGTAAAATCTGATCGCTTGTGCAACGTTATTTAAAAATGAAAATGTAGTAATTAAACTCTTTGCATTTTTTATCCATTGAGTGTTATTGTTAAAATTACATTTATTGTTACAAATCTGTATTATCGCGAATAATAATTTATTACGATAATGTAGGCGTTTGAAAATTATGTTATTACTTATGTTATTAATTATTTTATTTTTTATTATTATATTACATTATCAATTATATTAATTATATTAATTATATTATTATTTAGTTTAATTTACTTCGAAATTTAACCCTTGTTATGCGTTACGCCGCGCGGCCCAGTATAGATCGTATTTCCAACCGTCGCTTGCGGCCCTCCAACGTCGCCAGAGAGGCCCTCTTATCTGTCCGACGAAAAACAGACAATGTCTCCCCGAGCGCATAGTTGTCACAAAGCGGCGAGTTCTGGAGCCGTCGATTTCTGACCGTTATGTTATTTTTACGGGGAAGTCGGCATACGTGACCCTAGCGTAGCGGGGGGTATCTTCCAGAAAGACAAAGAATCGGCTTAAGAGAGAGTCAGTACCGTTTCAAAACTCACTCGGCATTCAACGAGAGCTCCAACGAACGAAGTCGCCTAGTCTAAAACGTCGAGCCACATTTCCGTAACGCATTACCCGCATCCGTCGCCAAATAATTGTAACATTCGTATTGTTATTACATAATTATTTGTTTAAAATATACTATACATTAACCTGTTAACACGGTGTTAAGTCATTGAACCACCCCTGTTATCCTAACCGAAACAAGGGGAACGACTACTTCGCGGCGTCTATCAGCCGAATCGTAGCGAGAATTTACGCCTCTCGCTGACGCGTTTTCATCGCGACCGTGTCTCTCCGCCAACGGTCGTAACATTATGTTTAATTAAGCCTGTAATATTTCAGACTGGTGAAGTGAATTCAACCAGTGAAGTAGTATAAATACCGTGGCTTTCATCCTTCACATTTACTGATCATCCTTATTTCCATGATCATTTTTAGAATTCGCTACGTCTTAACTCATTGGCAGTTGTCATTGCCAAGTTTAAGATTATGAATATCAGTAGCCCGATGACTTTTGAGAGTTACGAGATGCCTCGACGCATGTCATTATCTGTATAGAAGACGCGACACTAATATGTTATTAAATTTAAATAATTTGCCTTATGAATATTCTTGTGATATTGTAATAATATACGACATATATATTTTTGAATTGAACATATCGTAAATATCTAATTTTAGTGTAATGCTTTATTTGATGTAACAAATCTGTTTATCTTATTTGTTTATCTTACCTTATTCTTTATTTTATTTTTTCCGGAGACAGTATTAATAATATAAATTAATATAACCATGTTAAATGATTTATCTGAATTCTATAAAGTAATTATGTAAAAGCACAGTTTTGCTAAACAATTTAATAATGGAAAAACCATTGGCTGTTGATGTTGCGATATATATATAACTAAAACATCGTAATAACGTAAATATATTATACACTGTGTGCTTAGATTTGCGGTAGAGATGAAGTCAAGAAGATTCTACGACTTATTCTACCATGTACCAAAATAATACGTAATAATAGAATAACTATTACATCGGAGGTGTTTTTTTAGAATTATTGAGTCAGAAAACTTGCCTAGTGTATTTAGGTAAATGGATGTATAATACGGGAAATTATTCTATGGAAAAATAAGTCAAAATTGAGAAAATGTAGAATAACACTTTTTCATTTAAGTTTTCGTTTTCGAGAAGATACGATTTGAACATATTGAATAAAAGATTAGCCTGGTATATGTGTATTTGACAAATTTTCAAATTCGACTTTCTCGAAAACGAGATTTCAGACAAAAAAGAATGTTATTCTATATTCTTTATTTATTTTCGTATGTTGAATAATCTCCTATCAATTGTTTACTTCTGTCCAATCGAGAATCAAACTCGTATACATATGTAGTTGACACGCTTTTAGCTTTTATTTTCTCAAAATCGAAATCTTCACGTAATATTGTTATTCTTGATTTCCATATTATCTCGGGTCACAGAATTTCCCTGACTTTACACGGATTTAGAACCATGACGTATATTACAAATATATAATATAGATAATATAAGGATAGAGTGAAAATCGAAAGAAAATCGACATACCGTAAGATTTTCCTTTATTTAGCGTACAACCCTTTTTAAGAAGACAGGCGATCCCACGGATACAAGACAGACACAACGGTTTATGGAACGAATGGAAGACGTACGAGAAAAACGAACTGCCATGATGGTCCCGCGTGATCTCGCCGATGATCCTACTTACTTTTCCCATTCGTTTTCGATTCGATCGAAGATTATGGCTTACAATTTATCAAGTAAAATTTATAATAGTAACATGGAAGAAATCTACTAAAGTTTGTAATAGAAATGAAATAATGTTGAACTTATGGCTAATGTACATGCATATACACATAATTATAGAGAATTCATCTTTCAATGAGTTGCAAGTAATTTTTGGATGACACGATATCTTTTATTTTCTTGCTCTACAATATTCTTCTTACCATAGTTTCCAATTTGAATCTCTATTACATATAATTAAAAATAACGTACACGTATAGTAATCACTGTAAAAATGTATACATACTATCAATTTTATAAAAGAATAAACGAGAAGCATTCGAAACAGATGGTCCATTTATCTCTCAATATTACATTTATATTAACAGAATGCGGAATTATTTTTTTCTCAAAATAACTATTGTAATTTGAGTGTAACTAGACTATTGAAACATCGGAATTACACAAAAGAAAACTTACCGTGAAACGAAGAGACGAATTCATATCTACGAAAGGTGTACAGTAATTGAAAATGCTTGGGTATTCTACTTCTATATACGTATAATTTTCACTACATATGTATACATATATTACATGTATAGTTACATACAATAATTATTGCATAATGCATAAGTACATGTACATGTATATATTAAATCATTAAAAGGAATATATATATATATATATATATATAGATTAGATCTGCACGTATTCATGCCGTTCAACAAATTCCGAATAAAAGAGAAAGTTTAATAGATAAAGACGAAATTCATCGAAGGCCGCGATTACGCGAAAATCGAGTTTCTCGCGAATCACGCGTTCGAAGATTTCGTGGGATGTGTGATAATTGTGGGACAGGTTATTATTGGCTTCTTTAGAAGCCCTCGTCTATTCCCCGATACCTGGCAAGGTTGAGAACTTCGAAATCACCATCTGGTTCGTCTGATATGTCTGGTGCAACTTGTATCTCGGGTTGAAGGGCCACGCAGTCCCGTGGCGAACACTCGACACGGCCCTCGGATCCGCAGCTGCACTCGATGCAGTTTCCGGTCGAGTGCGGAAGTACCTCGCCCACACGGTATTCCCTTCCTGTAATCAGAATATCGTGTCCATCCGGACACAGTATTTTACATTTCTCTTGGATTTTTCTCTTGGCCTACCCATAAGTTGTTTGACAACCAACACAATAGTGTGCAGGCGAAGAGTAGGGATGTGAGTGAAAGCGTAGATAGAGAAGGATTAACGAAGAGGCTGAGAATGTGAGAGAGGGTGAGAGAAGATAAGAGAAAGATGTAAAGCCGAAGGACCATTCTAACTGCTAAGCGAGAACTATGTACAGTGTAAATCTTTTATTATTGTATAACTTTTGTACATTGTACAGAAGGTATGTGTAAAAACCATCGTGACATGACTATACACACCAGGATAAGTGAAGATTTGTAAAAAGAAGTTGTGCAAAGTTGATCTTGAGTATGATTTTTAGAGCTAAATATTTTCTATTTCAACGTATTCCGCTCATTACGACGAACGAAAGTCTCAAAGGAACCATGGTAACCAAATAATATCATCTTCCGGAAAAAATATTAAAGTTTTAATAATTCTTAAACTGGCTTCATTCACAATACGGTAACATCTGTGTTCGTATTTTTACATTACAGATTAGCTCGTTAAATATATCGGGATACAAGAATAGTGGAAGATCCCTGCGTGCAGAAAGCATTCTGTCACGACCGTTCGCGGAGAGACGCGGTCACGATGAAAACGCGTCAGCGAGAGGCGTAAATTCTCGCTACGATTCGGCTAATCGACGCCACGAAGTAGTCGTTCCCCTTGTTTCGGTTAGGATAACAGGGGTGGTTTAATGACTTAACACTGTGTTAACAGGATAACAGTATAGTATATTTAAATAAACGATTATGTATAATAATACGAATGTTACAATTATTTGGCGACGGATGCGGGTAATGCGTTACAGAAATATGACTCGACGTTTTAGACTAGGCGACTTCGTTCGTTGGAGCTCTCGTTGTATGCCGAGTGAGTTTTGAAACAGTACTGAAGCTGTTAAACTGATTCCTTGTCTTTCTGGAAGACAACCCCCCACTACGCTAGGATCGCGCCATCGATCGCTTTGGTGATCACGTATGCCGACTTCTTTGTAACAATAACATAATGGTCAGAAATCGACGGTTCCAGAACTCGCAGCTTTGGGATACTATGCGCTCGGGGAGACATTGTCTGTTTTTCGTCGGGCAGATAAGTGGGCCTCTCTGGCGACGTTGGAGGGCCGCGAGTGACGGTTGGAAATACGATCTATACTAAAGCCGCGCGGCGTAACACATTCCGTGACAAGAATTAATATCGCGACGTCTGAATGTGGGTCGAGCCCGTATAAATAAACATCTTTTTCTTGAAGAAAGGGTTATTTAATATCCATAGTTCCTTTGAGACTGGTCGGCGTGGATCAAGTGCCCGGTGGCGGGAACTCGGAAACTAGCCCGGGAAGGAAAAGTGGCGCTGGGCTGGTCCAGAGCCAAAATAATAGCCATACCGACGAGGCCCCTGCAGTGCTACAAGTGCCTGGAGCTGGGGCATGTACGCGCGACCTGCGTGTCCGCCGTGAATCGGGGACATCTGTGTTATCGATGCGGTGAAAGCGGACATCGCGCCAGAGGGTGTCCCACGACTGCACCCAAATGCCCCCTGTGCGAGTCGCTCGGGGCACCCGCCGGCCATAGAATGGGAGGGGTGGCATGCGCTCCCCCACTGACCAAGAGGAGTCAGTCCCATCCACAAACCAACCGTCGCCACGGGAATGACACAGAGGAGCACCGCCGAAATAGCTGGTGATGACCGGGAGGAGGCCATGGATTTGAACGAATAAGTTCAAAAGTCTCCTTCAATGCAACCTAAGGAGAGCGAGGCGGGCGCAAGACCTGCTCCTCCAGACCATCCGGAAATGCTACAGTATTGAGATTTTCCCAAGTAATTCCAACGGTGAGGGGGGGGGGGTCGTTGTCTCATATATATATATGTCGGAGATGAAAGAACACCGGACCTTTCCCTTGGAATTCTTTGGAAAATTTCCCAAAACTGTCTTTATAAATTAAACCGAATTGTTCGAGATTTGCGATAATGAGCTTGGGCTCGAGGCGACAACTAGTCGCCGAACGTAGCCACGGTTACGGGATGAACGTTTTACCTAACAGAGGTATAGAATTGCATAGCTCTCCTTAAAAATATATAGTTGTACCGACATCCAACAGTACACATTCGAACGGTCTCTGTCCCGTGGCTCCTCACACACAGACCCTATTCTTCGGGTAAGATGATTGCCAGATGTCGATGCATCATTCACAGTATATGTTCAGCTAGCCTGAAGACCCGCTAGAAATCTTAGGATTTAGTTAACTAAGATCCTTCAAATTGACAAACAGTCTTTATCCTAACAGTCCGTAAATCTGTCACCTACTACGGGAAAATACGGGAAAACTGTTTTTCTCACGAACGATGTTTCCCGCTAGCAACTTTCTTTCAATGGCGGCTAGCATCTTTCTCTAACCACCAACATAGAAATTTTTTTCTTTTTTTTTTTTTTTTTTTTAATTAAATTAGATTATTTACGATCAACTCTTATACAGAATTTTAAGTAAATACATAGAAATTAACCAATTAACAGCAACGTCCATTTCCCTCACTATCTGAACGAGGGTTGTCCTCGACGAATCCGATGATCTCGTGCCCTGAGACACACCCCATCATAGTTTTCCTCTGTAGCATATATAGCATCCGCGACGGAGTGGAACATTCTGGTGCATTCTCATCAGCGAGTGAAACAACGTCCTTACGATCAGTGGATATTTCACGTTTTTAGCAAAGAGTGCTAGACTTAGATTTTGGAAGAAAGTATATTCGTTATCTCGTTAACCGCGGATTCGTTATTGAACCTAAGATCATTGTCATTAGTATCTCGAATATCTAATTACCACGGTTACTTGTCAAATTCTGTTGTAATATAATCATATTTGTACTAATAGATATCTTCTCTATTGCGTAATAACAATGTCTGATCCAAATGAAGATTCGTTACAGGCACCTAATCATAATGTTAACCCGACATATATATACATATATACCTGCATTCTAAATAAGAAAAATATATGTGTGTGAGGTATATTTATTTAGATAATAATCATAACTCACACTGTATGAATATTTAATGTAATGCGATGACATTACATAACCCTACAATTATTTTATTCTTCTAATAAAATATTTTTTAGGTTTAATTAGTTTTTGTTTTTTATGTTACAAATATTTCAATTTATATTTTGTAGCCTTACCATTTTTTCCAGTTTGCAACCAAATCCCTTGATTTATAATGAACGATGGATTTTAATTATTATCTTGGTATTATTGCCGAGAACTAGTATTGGTTCGTGTTGACTTCCATTTGCTATGGACGACTCCATTTCTTTACAAGCAATGATTGCAACGAGTGTCCTGTTGAAATTCGACGTGAACGAGAAATAGTCTGTGAATGAATTTAAACACGTAGTTAATATAAAAAATACAATTGTGCAAAGTATCATAAATTTAATTACAAATTATAGAACTCTCTCACCTGTGATATGACCTAGTCGTAAGATCATTTGTAGTCAATTTTATGCAGCCACCACCTTCGAAAGAAAACTGGCTACAAAATTCGAAGCTATTTACATATAGCATTGGCATTTTATTTTCAATATTTACAACATTTTTTAATACTCGAATAACATTTTTCCTCGTTTCATAAACATATTATATCGGTTCTTTTGAACACTCATTTCGATCGTTTTCACTTTTTGGTTCTGGAAGTTGAGGCGAGGATGTAAATTTCATGTGCGGTATAGGTACTGAAATTTGTGGATTTTGCAGGGATAAATTGTAAAATGGTTTGTGTTTAAATTTTTTTCCGTCCTTTTCATATAGTGCCTAAAATATAAAATATGTGCATTTCAGTTATAATATATTCATGTAATAAATTCAGTTTGTTAAAAATAATATGAGATATTTAATATACCTGACCACAGCGATAATACAAGCTACCACTGCCACGGCAAAATGATGTTTTGTATATTTCTTCTTCATAGATAGGTACATGAACATATAAATAAGGAAACAACTGTGCCCAAAATAGATCTTCTATTTCTTGGAATGTCTTAGATCGGAAAAATTCGTGAGTCCAACCTGGACCAAAAATCGCAACAGAAAGTCCTTCGTGTCGTATTTTTTGTAAAGCCTGTAGATTATAATGGTTTAATGAAATATCAAATGACTATATGCTACAATAAAATAAGTAATATTGTAATTACATATTACATACTGTTCTACAGACCACTTTCAAATAGTTTTTAATTCCTTAACTCAAACAAAGGTTTTCCTTCTTATCTGCATCACTGGAGAAGTTGTATACATGCAGGGCATTGATAACATTCACATCAAAGGGAACTAGCCTATCAGTTTACGTTTACCTCTCATGATTTAATACTATTACCTACCAACTGCCAATGAGCAAAAAAAAAAAGCTCACTTCTCTATCTGAAACAAGATATACGAAATAAAATTATGAATTTATAACATATCAATATTTATATGATTATTTCAACTTTAAAACTAATATTCTTATTTACATAAGTAAGTTCTTTAATATTTTGCAAAAATTATATCGAAACAAACAATTTGGAATAAACATAACTAAGTAAATACTTTAACACGTCATATTTAATTAAATATTTCATTAGATTCGAGTAGAATTTAACAACTAACCTTTACGTCTAAAATATCAAATTTCTTCTACTTTCGTTTTATGATATTTATAACGTTTCTTAGTTCAGATACAAGTAACTTTTTCGTAATTTATAAAAAATGCGGTTCTTTTTAATTATCGTATACTATTAAACCATTACATATCTTGTAATTTAACTTTTAGTAATTTAAGATACGTGCATTTACAAAGTAATTTTGTTCCTAAGAATAATCATTTATTATTACTAAAAATACTAAAGATACTAAAAACTTAAATTAATACCGTTGTTAATTAATTTTTAAATAACGTAATGTACAGCCATACACAAATCGTACAAGTTATACTTACGTCCTTTAAGTCACCGGAAATAAATTTTATATTTTATATTACATACATGTAATTTATTAGTATAAATACTTACTATACACAAAGCGTTCTCTTCAAAGATAATATGACGACTACCAAACGATCGATGGCACCCGAACGCATTTCTGGTACTGATAATAGTAGTCTAGTTACAAAACAGCTGTGTATCTATGTCCGACTACGAAAAATTGGCAATCGGTGCTTGGTATCGCGGCATGTCGCATGTCTCATGGAACATACAATGTATCGCCTACGGTCTACGATATGAATATATTAATAAACTTAACAAATTTGTCATTATTTACTCTAGATAATTTTTCTCCCTCAAGATTCTGGGGAAAGTACTGAACTGTTTGACTCGTTATCAGTCTTGCCAAAAGTTCATCGTTTATCACCTTTCCCACTCCGTAGTCAGGTTTTTCAAACTAAAACCGGCATCAGACGAGTGGTTTGTTGTGTTGAATATATGGTCCATTTGTATCGTACGTGCGAGAGCGAGGGAACGTATGGCACAACCGCACACAAGTATGTATCCCCTCCATAGTATGTATGGGAGCGTTGTACGATGGCCTAGGACTCCGTTGAGAAGAAAGAGAGAAGTGCAGTGTGAAATCTTGTGCCCTAGGTCTCTGGCGAGTAGCCCACGTGGTGAGCAGTTACGTGAATATTAGAATAAAGTTCCTTATAATACCTCTCCAAGTCCTCTCCATACTTTAATAGCCGTAAATTGGCGCAACAGCGCCACGTAAATTGAAAGAATAAGCAAATACATATGTGTGTATCCTTCTTTTGTGAGACAGAAAAGTTTTATTTTTCTGTTCTTGCAACGCTGCCGTCTGAAGCGTGCTTTCCATTTGCGACTAGCCACGCGATTATAAAGTCCATTTCCGAGTACGGCACAATTTTCATTCGTACTACCGCGATTAAGGATCGCGCGCGACTGTAAAGTTGCAACTTACCTCGACAAGTCAGTCGCCTGCGACTACAAAGTATATGGAACATGTACATGCTATATCCATAGCCAGAACAATCGCGCGGGATTGAACGTCATCTTGCTGCTAGAAGTGTGGAGACTCTTCACTAAGGACGTCTTAATATATAACACTATTAACTTATAACACTATATAATGTTATGTAGTTATAATGTATAATAATAATACTATAATATTATAATATTATATTATTATAGTATTATTATATATAATATTATAATTTATAATACCCTTAATATAAATAATTAATATTATAGCGATAAAAAATGACAAAACCCAATATTTGATTAATTTATTTATATTGTTCAGCTCTTCCAAAGTTTTTTCGTTCGGTACTAATAGTTTCTCGACATAAATAGGTTACTATCCTTTTATGAGAAATGCTATAACAGATTGATTAATGTGTTAAAAAATGGATGGTTCTATTATCTCAATTATACAATTTGAATTGCATTTCACTATCGTTACTCCTAAGATGCTCAGCTGGTCTCTGACTCGATACAAAACTGTATGTTCACTGTCACGGAGAGAGAGGAATGACCCTCCTACGAATATTCTATTCGAAATAAACTGATATGTATTCTGATTGTATAATATAATCGAATATAATCTGATGGTATTAGAAACAAATTCTCAGTAGAAACGTTTCTGTATCATATGATTCGGAACGATATAGATTAGATTGTATACATAATATAATCTAATCTACGAAACAAGCAACTCTATAACTTTATAAACATCATATCGATTAAATAAAAAAAAAAAAAAAGAAAAACGCGAGTTTTTCTTACATTTCCTCTATATCTTAAAAATTATTTATCATACGTGAAAAAGTGTCAGTAGAAATTAGACTCGTTACGTAACGATAAGCTCAATTTATACGTTGTACATTAGCAAATAGTGCAAAGACTTCTTTCTTAAATCGTTTATAACGTTAGTTAAAATTGTCACACAATATTGAGGTTTTATGGTATCAGACATATCAAAATAGGATACCAAATTTCAAATCGATTCGTTTAGTTAGTTTTAGTAAAATCAATTAATTAATTTACGAAACGGGAAATTTTTAATTTTTAAGAAAAATATGTGAGTTTATCTTAGTTTATGCTCCGAGCTTCTACGCTATGTAGAAGACATATAGTATAGATATGCAAGTGTAAAAAAATGTTTTCGTTCAAAGGCATGGCTAAAATACAGTGATAATTATTATTTTTACTTTGTTGTTAAATACAATCACTTTCGTAATTTACATTCTATCGTCGTGGAACTTGCTTTTATCGATTTCTGGAATCATTCCACGTAATTTAAAGAAAAAGACGTTTCTCTGGGATCGATTGGTTCCAAGATGGGGGGTTTTTCATTTTTTCAAAAAATGGTCTACGCTAAACTAAATGCAACGAGCGTTGTTCTACAGTTTAAGACATATATTATGCGTGATTTTCTTTTCTTGTTGGTTGAATGCCCATAAAGCATAGAAAAAGATTTATAAAATTCTTTCATTTTCGCTGCGGGCTGTGTAAAAGTTCCGTATGCAGTTTCCGTATTGACTGGGGGGCACGAGGGGGCCCCGATGGATCTGATGCTCTCCTATAGCCGGACGGCGACTGGCCGGAGCTTCGGGCACCCGTCAGTCCGCCGATCCGGTGCGGAGAGCTTCGGAGAAGCTGGGGGGCTCGTAGCCGTCAAGACCACTCACCTCGCCTTCTCATGGGGCCCCCCTTCACCCTGCACCAGCCTCGACCGGAACAGTGTGCGAATGAGTGAGTGGTACCGGGATGGAAACTTCCGTTGACGACTCGGCGACCAACAAAAAGAAAAATGGACGGCAAAGATAAAAAGAAGAACGTCTACGGTGCAGGGGAGGGAGACCCCAGTACCGGCGCAGTTGTGGGTAGTAAAGTGGGCCCCGCTGCATCGTCACCTCACGACCACGGCCGTTCGAGGGTGGACCGCCAGGCCCCTGGACGCGTTTCTACGCCTGGCGAGGCGATAGAAAACAATGGGGGGAAAAAAACCGAAGAAGCCCCAAGGCGAACAAGGAGGGGACTGCAGAGTACCGCGGACAGGTCGGAGAACATTTTTCTCGCCCCGGCTGAAGTCAACACCACACCGCCGATGGCGAGAGGACTTCGGACGCGGGCAAAGACCGACGACGAAGAATCGGTCGCGTCCTTCGCGTCCCGCTCGTCACTGCCCCCGACAATGTCCAGAGGGAAAAAGAGGAAGCTAACGTCGCTTACTCCGGACGTGTCTGCAGAGCTGGCGTTGGAGATCAGAGCTAGCTCGGCGGCGGATGTTAGCGCCGAGGTAACTCGGCAAGTGGCGGAAATAATAAAGTCGGGACGATGTCGACCAACCTCAAAGGGACATACGTCCGTGGACTCGAGGATGCGGCCTCATACATCGCAACGGCATGGAGAGACCAGGCGAGGAGGACCGAGCCGGGACACAGCGGCGGCGTCGCATCCGCGAGACTCGTGGACGCAAGGCTAACAGCGCTAGAGGAGGAGAACGCGACCCTTCGCCAAGAACTGTCGCGTAGGCCCGCACACGTCCACGGGTGCCCGCGGTGCAGTGACGCGCCCACGGCACCCGAGCCCTCCCCGCGGGCGGGGCAGAGCGACGGCGAGCGCGTCGACGCCTTAGAAAAGAGGCTGAACGAGCTTAGGACATCGCTGTCAAAGACCATCGAGGAGCGACTCGGGGATCGACGGCCGCGCACCGCAGAACCACGAAACAAGGTGGACCACCCGGCCGTCCTCCGGGCCGCCCAGGCTGGCCAGAGATACTGACGCTTGCAAGAGAGCAAGGGGCTAACGAATGGTGGGAAATAGAGCCCAGGAGGAGGAAGAAACCGGAGAAGAAGCAGCAGGGGAAAACGGTCGCCTCCAAAGAAACGAAGAAAGGGACGACCGCGACTGCACCTGCCAGGACCACAGGAGCGCCGAAACCGAGCGCAGCCACGACCGCGACAAGGAAGATACCGGCACAGGCACCAAGGACGGCAACGCTTCCCCGCACACCACGAGCATCCGCGGTGACTGTTACGCTGAGCAAGGAAGCAAGTGTGTCGTATGCCGATGTACTGGCAACAGCGAGGCAGAAGATCCCGCTGACGGAGATCGGCGTGGAATTCGTCGAAATGAGGAAAGCCGCGACGGGCGCCATAATCATAGGAGTCCCTGGAGACAGGGACAGAGGGAAAGCATCGCGGCTAGCGGCACGACTGACCGAGGTGCTAGATCAGACCGCGGTGAGAGTCGCGGCTGCGACGAAGACGGCGGAGCTGAGAGTGGTCGAGATAAACATCTCGATAAGCAAGGAAGAACTGCGACGAGCACTGGCCTTGGCAGCGGAATGGAGCAGCGCGGAAGTGCAGGTTGGGGAGATCGGCACATCCAGAGGCGGCCTCGGGGCGGCGTGGATCAAGTGCCCGGTGGCGGGAGCCCGGAAACTAGCTCGGGAAGGAAAAGTGGCGCTGGGCTGGTCCAGAGCCAAAATAATAGCCATACCGACGAGGCCCCTGCAGTGCTACAAGTACCTGGAGCTGGGGCATGTACGCGCGACCTGCGCGTCCGTTGTGGATCGGAGACAGCTGTGCTACCGATGCGGTGAAAGCGGACATCGCGCCAGAGGGTGTCCCGCGACTGCACCCAAATGCCCCCTGTGCGTGTCGCTCGGGTTAACCGCCGGCCATAGAATGGGTGGGGTGGCATGCGCCCCCCCCCCACTGGCCAATAGGAGTCAGTCCCATCCTCAAACCAACCGTCGCCACGGGAATAACACAGAGGAGCACCGCCGAAATAGCTGGTGATGACCGGGAGGAGGCCATGGTTTTGAACGAATAAGTTCAAAAGCCTCCTTCAATGCAACCTAAGGAGAGCGAGGCGGGCGCAAGACCTGCTCCTCCAGACCAACCGGGAAAGCGGGATCGCCCTCGAGGCGGTGGCCGAGCTGTATCGTGTCCCTGATGCACCCAACTGGGTCGGGGACTTGGACGGACTGATGGCCATAGCATGGACACCAACACTGAGCGCCCCTGGTGATCTACTCGACCGCGGCAACGGCTACGTCGCGGTCGAATGGGCCGGAATAGCGGTGGTAGCTGTATACGTTTCCCCCAACAACGGCTTAGCCGCGTTTGGGGTCTTCCTGGACCGGGTCGGCGAGTGCGTGAGAAGGTGCCTTCCCCGCCAGGTACTCGTCCTCGGGGACTTCAGCGCCCACTCGACGCAGTGGGGAAACACCAAAACTACCACGCGAGGAAGATGGCTGACCGACTGGGTCGCGGGCCTGGGGCTCCTTCTAACAAACAGTGGCTCGGCAAGCACCTACATGGCATGGATGGGGTCTTCCGTGGTGGACATCACCTGGGCTACCCCGGAGTTATACCGGAGGATCCGCGACTGGAGGGTCGCCGAAGGTGTTGAGACATTATCCGACCACATCTACATACGTGTGGAGCTGGCCACTGACAACGAGGACACCAGTGACACCAGAGGAGGAGCGAGCCGCCCCGGCCCACCGCCGCTCAGATGGCGTCTCAAGGGAAGAGACAAAGAGATGCTGCGGGCGGCAACCGTCCTATCGGCCTGGAGCTGGGATGCCCAAAGGAGGACCGCGCTGGGAGGCGTCGACGAGGAGGCGGAAAACCTCAGAAGATACATGAGCGCCACCCCGGCAGTGACGGAGTGGAACGTCGAACTACGAGTCACCGAGGAGGAAATGCTCGAAGCGACTTCGAGGAGGATGGCATCCCGCGATGTGGCGCCGGGTCCAGATGGAATTCCGGGCCGAGCTTGGGCGGAGACGATGGACACCATGGCGCCCCGCTTGCGGCATCTCTTTACTAGATGCCTAAAGGACGGCGTCTATCCCCGGGCATGGCGAACGGCGAAGCTCGTCTTATTGCGGAAGGAGGGCCGCCCGTTGGACTCGCCGTCCGCATACAGGCCGATATGCCTACTGAACGAGGTGGGCAAACTGCTTGAGAGGATAATAGCCGCTCGCCTGGAGGCCCATGTGACGCGGCGAGAACCCGGGTGGCAGGACAGCCAGTACGGGTTTCGACGAGGACGCTCGACGGTGGATGCGGAGGGACGAGTAAGGTCCATGGCGGAGGACATGGTCTCCGGGTTAGGAGTGTCGCTGGCGGTGTTATTAGATGTCACTAACGCCTTTAACACCATCCCTTGGGCGAAGATAGTGGAGGCACTGCGCTACTACGAGGTGCCGGCGTACCTTGTCAGGGTCATCGAGGCGTACCTCAGCGACAGGTGGGTGACATACGCCAGCAGAGACGGGGAAGTGAGAAGACCGTTCGAGCGCGGCGTACCGCAGGGCTCCGTGCTAGGGCCCATCCTTTGGATCACCGCGTACGACCGCGTCCTTCGATGCCCTCTGCCACCGGACACGGGCTTAGTGTGCTACGCCGACGACACCCTGATACTCGCTGGCGGGCGCTGATGGAACGAGACCGTCAACTTCGCGGAGGACGCCGTGGCGTGTGCGGTACACGCCACCCGGGGACTCGGTTTGAGCGTGTCACCGGCCAAATCCGAGGCCCTGTGGTTCTTCAACCAACGACTCAGAGGAACCCCCCCCCCTCTCGGTCTGACCGTGACCATCAACAGGGAGCAAGTGCTGGTGGGACGCCGGATGATGTACCTGGGACTTACCATCGACAGCCAGTGGACCTTCGAGCCGCACTTTGAGCTCCTAGTTCTGAGGGTGACTGCCGCAACCAACGCCTTATGCGGCCTACTGCCGAATATCGGCGGAGCGGGGGAGTAAGCGTACGCCGACTCTACGAGGGAGTGGTGCGGTCACGAGTCCTCTATGGGGCCCCTATATGGGCCGAAGACCTAATAGCGAGCCGCCGCAGCCTGTTTCTTCTGAGAAGGCTGCAGAGGACGACCGCCATCCGCACAGCGAGAGTGTACAGGACTGTATCATACGCGTCGGCGACCATGCTAGCCGCGTCCCCCCTCCCCCCTTTCGAGCTGCTGGCCCTCACACTCCGACGGGTGTACAAGCATCTGAGGATGGTTGCGCTTGGACAGGCGGGCGACAATACCACCGCCCGTTAGCCGGTCGGCACTGGACGTGCGGGAGGAAGCCAAACTGGAAACCTGGGAGCGATGGCACTCCCGGCTTCTCGAGCAGGAGAAGCTGTGCGGCCATATCGGCCCGTCCGCGCCGTGCTCCCTAAATGGGAAGCCTGGAGGAACCAAGGCGGAGTCCCGCTGACATTCAGGATGACGCAGGTGCTGAACGGCAACGGCGTATTCGGGGCGTACCTGCTACGGATACGGCGAGAGGTAACCTCCATCTGTCACCACTGCGCGGATGAGGAAGACACGGCGCAGCACACGTTGGAGCTTTGTCCGGCGTGGGCTGAACCGCGACGCGTCCTACAGCTCGTCATCGGCGAGATTTATCTCCTTAATCTTTCAGTGCTAACTAAATTTCAGAGAATGTTTCGTATAACACATAATGTATTCATAAATGGCGTTGAAATATTTTTGTAAGCCACTCACTGTATGTTCGAAAGCTTGGTTTCTTAGAAACAGAGTTTTATGCGCTTTTTATCTCTTGAGAGCATTCACCCTCTTCTATAATTACGTTACGTATTTCATCACACTCGATACGAAAGTAACTCCAAGCTGAACGACACGATGAGTACATGCTAAATTAAAACCAAATAAAGTCTGGCAGTGTACGTCGATAAATATAAGTAATGGCAGAATTTCAAAGTAATGATCTCCTTTCTCGCGGAGGCACCTTTCCAAAAGGAGGATCAAACGATTACGAACTACACCGATTACGGGTTAATCTTTCACGTTCGATACGATCACGTGCGTTTCGATTTTATAACCAAAGATGGACATTTTGATTCGTATTATTGTGTCATTTATTTATTCAAATTATTGTGTCAGACAAAGTCAGCCGACTGGCCTGGCTTCTTCTTTCCGCTCCACTGGATATTCCATTTTATAACGCGTTATCGCGATTCACAGAGAAAAAAGGAGAGGAAACATCGCAGAAATTGGATTTTCCGCTCGACGATGTTCCTTTTCTTTCGGCGCGCGCGTTTCAACCAAAATGAAATAACAAGATAATTCACCGGGCAGATAATTGCGAACGTACGAGTGGATTTCAAAGTCCTGCTTTGTAGATTGCGTACAATTTGCGGGTTCGTTCGTTTAGAAACCGTATTATTGGGAATGTCGGTTAACAGAAGTTAATAAAACTTTACTGTTAATACGACTATCTGAATTCAAATGTGCGATTTTTAGATTAAGATTAAGAAAAATTGTTATAATAGCTTCAACATACACCTTCACAATTAAAGATTACAGAGCAAAGATACGATAAGTACAATTTAGTGATTAACAATTTCGTGATTAATATAACATAATTCGATATGGAAACAATCTATTCGGCCCAAACATACAAGTTTTTTTAAATAACAAATTCATGATGTGTTGCAAAAGAAAGAAAAAAAAGAAAGAAAAAAGAAAAAGAAAAGAAGAAAAAAAAGCGGCGTACCTAATATTTGTAGTATGATAGTTAGTTAGCACTATTGAATATACTTCATCAACAAATTTTATGAAAAGACGGTTTTGCTGATTAGCTGGTATTGGATTATAAAATCGACATCAAACGATATATAAAAAAATGTTACTTATTAATTATCGTGTTGATATACATCCCCATTCATAAATATTACAACACCTACTGGTTTGATAAGAAACGCGACAACTAAACTAACTTATCAAAGAAACAATAAATCGATCAGAATGTCGTATTCGTGCAAGATTGCAATCCGATACCTATAGGTAAAATATGTGATACCTGATTGTAAGAATTACAGTGATTTAATAAATTATTATAATTGGACTGCGGATGTTTATACAAAAATGCTCTTTTTTATAAAATACAAGTCAAAGAAATTTAGATAAAACCTAGATAGAAACTTGTTACATGATTAAAAGTTTGTAAAAATATGTTTCTTATTTTACATTTTTCGCATAATAAATATATTCTTGCACATTTATGTACAAAGATATACTTCCATATCGTCATATCGTCATATCGTCATATCGTCATATCGTCATTACGTAATTACGTAACCTATTTATTTCATCAAATTATATATAATTCAAGATATATAAAATGATACAGACCACATGAAATCGACATTACGTAATTACGTGACCCATTTATTTCATCAAATTATATATAATTCAAGATATATAAAATGATACAGACCACATGAATTGTAAATTGTAAATTGTAAATTGCATGGCGAACAAGAAACATGTATGGGAAACTTCTTTCTATAAACGAATATTTTAAAAAATAGGCAAACACTTGTTATATATATCTTAATAGATGTAAACGTCATCAATTGATAACTGCAAATCTGAACAAAATGCTTATTTATTATTGTAATTGAAAAGTATCGTTAAGTACCAGTTGTTAAATATTGTTGATAATATTCGATATACTATAAACATATTATCAAATATGTTTCCGACATATTTTGCATATTTCATTTGCATAAATATTATACCTATATCTATATTTCTTGTTTATTTAACCGCTTATTTAGTCCTTACTTTATAATTACGTGTTACCCGTCGTAGGTTCTTGACCCATGTAAATCTTATTGCAAAGAATATGAGACAAATTGCACAGAAAGTTTCAGGAATTATAGCCAAAACTTAAATATGAATTGCATTTATATAGAGATATTAGGATATAAAATTAAATTTATACATTATTTTTTATTTATTTTATGAATTTAAACGGTGGTTATGATAGCAAAGACAAGATTTCCATAATGCACAGCTGCAGGAAGATCGAATGTCTAACTGAATTCTTTTAGATTTCAATACTCGGGAATAGCTGTTAACTGAACTTGTTTTTGCGTACACAGCTAAGGGATCACGCAAGATCCTGCACGTTTCCTGCACGATGACTTCATGTAACATGGATTACATTCTTTGCCTTTTCTTGCGAAGTTCGCCATTGCTGTTCCCCTGTAAATTTTATTCGAAGGAAAAAATGCCAGGTACGCGGTTTGAGATAATTACGAGATTACGGAATAGCAAATTAGATGTCAACGACGGAGGAAATACTTCGTATTTTAATGTAGTTATAATTATATTCAATTCTTTCTTATAGAAACTATTCTATGAAGTCTTTAGATAAATTTTTGAAGATTTTATTTATTACGAATATCTTTTTGTAAATAGCTTTTGCATTTGCAAAATCGTGTACTAAGAATGCAATAGTGAGCCTGTGTATACATGTATTCTATGAAATCCTTAGACGAATCTTTGAAGATTTTATTTATTACGAATATCTCTTTGTAAATAGATTTTTCATTCGTAAAATCGTGTATTAAAAATGTAATAATGTGTATCTATACATCTATATGTACTAGTATTACTATAATTACCACATTTGTTTAATAATAGCAACTAGTGTTTTTAATGTTACTGTATTTATCAATATCTACATTTTAAGGACTATTTCCAACAGAATAATAATAGAATGGCCCTTTAATTATGTTCTTTATTATATTCTTATATAGCTATAGAATCCCATTAATAGTATTATCATGATTTGTACAATTAACTAAACTAAATATCTACCTGGAATTTCGATCACTCGAATTTCTTAACATTAAGAAGTATCGCGATCTGAACGCTAAAGCAAACACTAAAGTCTTTTAGAGCTTTATCAAAGTCCGCTTTTCACGAGAAAAAACAGTTAACAGCTTGAGAGCCAGACGAGCTTTTCCAATACAGATTGCAATGTCGATTCGCGGAAGCATCCAAAGAGCAAGTGGGCGATTTCGATTCTAAGAAAGTCGAAATGCAGCGATTCGATCCGAGGCAGAACGAAAGTAAGAGCAAACCGAGGCCAATTTACTTTTAACGCGTACCAACGTCGGATCATTGCACTTGGCAGCGGATATTATCTGGCTATAATCGGGCATCGATTTCATTCCATTCGTTCGGTTTCGATATCCCGCGATTTCCCTCCCATTTTCAACCTGTTCCAGCGAATGCAAATCCAGAATGCGTTCGTTCATTCGCATTGAGAATAATACGCGCTGGTATTTGAATCTTTATTATTGTCATATTATCATTGTCAAACCCATACATGTATATAAAACCTTATGTTTAAAATTCTAAATTCATAACTAAAGAGTTTAATTTACGAAACAAATTTACGAACCAAAATTGATCAAAAGGCAATTTACCAACAGTGGAATTCAGCATACGATCTTGTACATGCTGGTGTAACCTCATGCGATTCTATCCCACAACGCGACCTACGAACATTTACAATAAAACGAATAGAAACTGTAAATGTATTACTTTGTGAAACTTACCTGCTAATTACCAACACGCTGTAATATGATTTTGAGAATCGTTGGAAATAAGATCGTAACGCTGAAAAACACAGGGTGGGAACTTGTTAACTGCAATACGTATTAACCAGTCGTATTACCAACTGTACCTCTTTGAAAACTTTGAAAAGTGCTAATATTTGGTGAAAAAGCCAGAACAAATTTTGGTCGGTTGTCTGTAGCGATCGATACTGCACGACTCTCCTCTCTGCACGATATATTGTAATTAGAGAAAAGAAATTTCTGCATGCGATCTTAATTCGATGGCCAGAAACTGCAGTATAATGTCAATGTTTCGCACGTTAGAATATTCTCTCATAATGTTGCTAATTAGAAAGTAAACAGAAATATTCTCACGAAGTTTGTCCAAAGTCGGTCCAATTCGCGAACTAAGAACGGTGATGAAACACACGGCTAACGTCACGGAAATCCTCCTTTGTCTCGAGCAAGATAATTACTTCATCGCCTCTCGTATTTCGTATGCCAGCCTATATGTAAATTAAAATTTTGCAAGCGTGCACAATTGCCGGGTCGTGGCTTGCATTACGCGCTTCACGTTTTGTACGACTTTCCACTGTAGAAAAAATGAGAAATTTTTGCCGATTCTGCCGATCTTTTATTACTTCCGTATCGAATTGCATTGACCTGCGCTTCTTCTTGCACCGGTGCATAGCACCGGACCGTATCCGCTCGCATCGATTTGCATAGATGCTTTTTCTAGAAACGATCGTTACTTCACGGCCGGCCAGGATCGATTAAATTAAGTGAAACTCTTATTCACACGAAATTTCCTAGCATTCCGTCAGAATAGGAATTTGTTTCACCTACTAAATATCATAATAAGTACTCTGCTTTGGATATTATATATTTATATTTTTTCATATTATGTGCATTCTGTAGACCTTGAGAATCTTAAAATTGAACAAAAAAATGTCTGAACATAATATGACGTTCTAGTAAAGAATAAAATCGTCCAGGGCCTTTTTATTTCTAATTATCTGACCAAATTACGTTCTATCAAAAATAACAAATATCCGAAATGTTATTCGAACGGTTGTCCGAAATGTTTCTTTCGTTTTATAAGATGATAATTGATGTTTTATATTATTTTATTGAATTACGTATAATCCATCTCGTTATATTTCTATCATTCTATCATGTTCGTGCATAATTCAATAAACTAATATAAAACAAAAAACATTGCGCGTCTATTATTCGCTTATAAAACGAAAATAACATATATTTTTGAACGATACTGTATGTTGCTGTGAGTTTTAATGATTTTGTAAATGTTACTTTCAGATATGATATAGCCAAGGAACTATGTTGTTTCCGAAAAACCGTTATGCGACAAATATTATATGTGCACTGTGCAACCATAACGCACGTTTCAAATCATGATATTAACCTTCACACCAGCAACCATATAATATAATTATATATAGAGTATATATATAATAAAAAATATCGAAAATAAAATATAAATATATACTGTAGATGAATCTTTTCTTAAATTTTACTTCTTCTATTTATGCTTATGAAAATATGAATTTGTAAATGATGAACCTAATTAGTTTTACTAATACGAACTAATTACGAACGCTATGACACGAATATTACAAGTGGCTGGCTCTGACGCGACTCCACAATCGGCTGGCAACAAAAAAAAGTAGAATTTTTATGTTAACTGATGAGGTAACTGGACGAAGGGTCCACGGGAAAAAAATGAGGAATGTAAATTTTAACGTGTGCTGCTGTCTGTGCTCTATATATATCATTGGCTACGTTGTATTAATTTGAATAGAAATTTTTTCAGTTTTATAGGAGTCATAAGAAATTAAGCTGTGCAATATACTTTTCATTTTTTACACTTACTAATGTATTACGTGCATACATATTTAAAATTATAAGCAAAAGTTCAAAATTATGCAGAATAAAATATCTATGCAAATATCTATGAAAAAATATGAAGTTGTAACATTATACGGTGTGTCGCAATTTAAGATTTTTAAATTTTTCGATTCGGCTGCCTGTTCTCCAAATATTTGATTTGAAGTGAAATAAAGATTATCTTGAATTTTTCAAAACTTTTTTGCATTTTAACCATACAATTGAGAGACAGTATCAAAGGAAAATGTCTACCTGAAGATGCGTATTGATTTAAGTACGTCTTCCTGCGTGTATTGACATGTTCACGTCATTCGCGTATACAGTATTTTCACACAAATAAAAATCAAGCGGATTGAGATTTGACGATCTCAGAGGCCGCAAAACTGCTTCTTCTCGAATTATCCATCGATTTGGTTATTTCGCATCCTTTTTTTTTCTTTTTTTTTTTCTTTTTTTCCTTTTTTTCTTTTTTCCTTTTTTTTTTTTTTTTTTTCGTGGGGGAAATCCGCACGGACACCCGCCACCTCTAGGGGGAAGAGCGGCGTGGCAGTGTCGGATTCCAATCGACTAAAACCTCCACGATAACCGTCCCTTTTGCGATCGAGGGATACCCGGGAAACCGCCGCTGCGGCGACACACCGGGCCCGGCGTTAATTTCTATGGCATTCACCGACTCACCGAGAGTCATTAGAATATCGACTACTACGTTAAATGCATAATTTACAAGTGCAATGGTAACTTGCTCTCTTTGCCTTCGGTAGTCGAATACCTGTTCTTACACACGCAAATCTCGTTCATGATTTCGCCAACGTGTGATTTCATTACGTCAAATACGACGACTAATCAGATCCGTCGACAATCGTCTCGAAGTATGTCACTTCTGCCATACTAGCATCCTCAACAAAAGACCAGTGGAAAAGGTAAAAGGAAAACTGACAGAAATACATTTCGAGATCAGAAAAAACAGGGGAGTAATTGACGCAGTCAGTGTCCTATGCTTTGTAGTGAACAGGTAACTGTTTGCGCTTTTTCGCTTAAAATCCGTCCTTCGTTTAAAATCCGCGTTTGCTCGAACGGATGGGAAAGTCATAAAGAAGATGTTGGTAACATCTGAGATCAGCGACCAATTGCGACTGAGAATAATGGACATTTATAAATGCCGAAGGTTGCAGATAGCTGTTCGGCGGAGTCTTGGTCGCAGAGGGGGGTCAGGGGTTAGGTTTGACGAGCACGTTATTTAATAAGTACAATTAACGTGTAGATGTATACTTGACGACGTTAGAGAGGGATATAGGGAGAGAGAAGATGAAATTCTGGATCACTGCATATACGCGGACGATGTAATTTTTTTGTTAGCAAAAAGGAAGACTGAATTCAGAGAGGAATGAAACGATTCAGGAAATGTCTAAGAAAGAAAGATATCTGACTGCCAACTCTGCTGCTTCAACTACAGAACGATAAGACGATGTCTGTGCGTTGGAAAGATGAGATACGGAAGTATCTGTTAAGTCCGCTTTAGCCTCCGGACTTTTATCCAGTTTAACTTACGTCCACGTCTCCACCAATTCTTGGAAATAAAGTCTTGACGTGAGCTTCGAGCGTGTCGTTTTAAGTTACGTCGTCTCACTGCAATCCACATGCTACTATGTCGAGTATCGTTATTTCGTTCACACTCGTTATTTTCCTTCCTCTCAGTCGAATTCTCAGACTTTACCAACACAGATAATCGTTCTGATTAACCCTGGATCGTGAACGATCTGTAGGAACGATCTGTAGATGGACGTTTCTGCAGATATAGCAACTTCTTTGAATGGTCCAAGTGGACACTGTATCTACCGTACGGCGAACAGGTTTCGCTAAACGATTCGAACGCCGTGCGAAGGTTAATCTTCAAATTAAGTACCTAGAAAACAAAAGGTCAATTAGAAGAGCCAATGAGGATAAAAAGTATTTAATTTTTTTTATTTGATTTTTGAAACAAGATTCACATCGAATGTGTCCCTCGGAACTCTACAACTTTTGTTTAAAACATTTTTTTCGATAAAGCTCAATTTTCGAGATATTTCGCTGTCAAAGTTAAATCGGGGCACTCTCTATATTGAAAAATAAATCCTAAAACTTGACATTTCCCCTCTTTTTCCCGTGAGTTCTTCACATGTATATGCATGTAAAATGTACATCGTTATGTTTAGCAATAAAAAAGGCAATCTGTTCTCTTATATGCACAGTCGCTGTAGTTTTTCAAGTAAATATGGCAGAAGCCATATTTGTTTTTATCTGTAACTATTTCTTTGCGTGGGAGTAACCTGAGTTGCCGTAAATTATTAACCGTTGCTTATAAGTTACAAGATATTTATTAAAAAATTTTTTTAAAAAATTAAGCAGCTGTATATAGCTACATATGTCACAGAATTTAGTTTCTGAATTCGAACAAAGTAGATAATTTTGAACTTTAGCATTTTCTGTATCGATATAATATTTGATTATTAAATGAGTGAGTAGAGTATAGAGTACTTATTAGTAATACCTGAAAAATGATGACATAACTTCTAATTTATAAATAATAGTTGTTTTATACATATGTATATTGCAAGAAGGAAGCAATTTTCAATTATATATTTATATTGGTTACATTCATTGTTTCATTGCATTTTACATATACTTGCATTTTAAGTTTCAACTCAGGCACAGTTGATTAATTTTTTCCTTAGAAAACTAGTCTAACATAGTCTAACACGTAACAAATGACAAAATGAATAACAAGTGGCAGTTACCACGTTATTATGGCGGCTGAAAATTAATCATTTTTTTTTATCTAAAACTTGTTAAAATTCTGAACGTTTCATTTCTTTTGTATAATATACGTATTTTCCATTTACTCCATTTATTTCCATGACTATTACTCACTTTGTAGTACTATTTAAATATAAAAATTATACAACATAACGAGGAGATAACAGCAGAGGGAAAAAAGAAATACGCTAATAACATTATTATAATAATAATTGTGAACGAGCCATGATACAAAGTCTGAAAATCCATAAAGCAGTGCAATTATTTGTAAAAGTGGTAAAGAATTAATAAAGTTAATGTACTCTAAAATTTATTTTATCCGTCAACTATCCGTGAAAACTCAGTTAATAATTATTTCTCCGAAGCTCTCTGCACCGGATCGGCGGACTGACGGGTGCCCGAAGCTCCGGCCAGTCGCCGTCCGGCTACAGGAGAGCATCAGATCCATCGGGGTTTCTCGGGGCATGGTCCTATACACCGAGAACCCATACCCACCTCGTGACCCCGAACAAGCGACAACCTGCAGTCGGAACAACTTCCGTTTCACGACAACACGAGTGATCTTCGGGTAGAACGCCTTCCTCGCGAATATTACAATATTCAGCTGCACAGTGATGAGCGACCACTGCAGCAGGAACAACTCCGCATCGGGAATCACTCATCGCATATCGTAAGTATTACTTTCATAAACGAAGTATCTTCGTCACAAACAATGGCAAACGAAACAAGAATCGCTTCCTTGCATTGGGAGTGGAACGATCTAAGCGACGAATTCGAGACCGTATGGAGACTACTCGACAAATACGAACAGTCGAGTCAGCGCAACAGGGCCATTTTAATAGCTTATCAAAAACTAGTCGACGACATTTGGAAACGATTCAACATTATCATTAACGAATTACTTGAGATCGACGACAACGAACCTGAGGACTTACAGGATATCTATATGGACCCGGTCATACGATTGATCAACCTCCTCGAAATTAGTTCTTCTTCAACGGATGCTTCCAATACAGTGCCGGATCCAAAACTATCGGAATAAAATTCCAGCAGTTTCCAGAGACGTAAGAATAATTTCATTAATAACAATAACAATGATCATACTCTGCCGATGGAGAATATCATATCGAATCGAGCGCCGATTCCGTCACATGAAAGGCGTAGCTCATTCCATAATACTAGCAGCTCGTCACATACTCGCGACTTGACGACAAACAATTTCGCATCGTCATTATCTGAGCTATCTGACTCAACGCCAACAAACGCCGGGAATCAAACAATCTCTCAAGTTCGCAACTTATCGTCTACACGCGACCGGACGACAATTACGGTAGCATCGTCACTATCTGACCAGTCTCATTCAACGCTACCGATCGCCCTGAATCAGACAACCTCCAACGTTCGCTGCTCATCGCCAATACTCGACTTGACGACAACCAAGTTCGCGTCATCATTATCCGAACACTCTGATTCAACGCTGCCAATCGTTTTGAATCAGACAACCTCTCATGTTCGCAACTCATCGCCAACACTCGACTTGACGACGACCAAGATCGCGTCGTCAGTATCTGAACAGTCTGGTTCAACGCTACTAATCGGTTTGAATCAGACAACCTCCAACGTTCGCTGCTCATCGCCAATACGCGACTTGACGACAACCAAGCTCGCGTCATCATTATCTTACCAATCTGATTCAACGTTACCAATCGGTTTGAATCAGACAACCTCCAACGTTCGCTGCTCATCGCCAATACGCGACTTGACGACAACCAAGCTCTCGTCATCATTATCCGAACAATCTGATTCAATGCTATCAATCGGTTTGAATCCGACAACCTCTCACGTTCGCAACTCCTCGACAACACTCAATTTGACGACAACCAAGTTCGCGTCCTCAGTATCTGAACAATCTAATTCAACGCCAGCAAGCGCCTTGAATCAGATAACCTCTAACACTCGCAATTCTACGCCTACACGCGATTTGAAGACAACCTCTCATGATCCTCTGGATCAGAAAAAACTGAATCCCGTCCAGGACAACAGAGTCAATTTCGAATCAAACCCCACAGCAGAGGTTTTGAAATCCACAATGATCGAATTATCTAGGAGCATTTCCTCCTCGATCTGCATCTCAATGTTCAATCTGTCATATACCACGCTGCCTGTATCACCTGAGAACAGGAGTATCATGTCGGAGAGTTATTTTCCTGAACATAACGCGAAGATGTCACCTTCGCCATTTCCGAAAGGAGCCACATCTACGATTTATCCAAAGCGGGATAATCATCACGATGTCACCACCATTGCTGCATTGGATAAGGCTCGGACAATAAACATCTCACTGGAGTCACCCTTGGCTCCAACAACGCCAACATACGCTCTAATACCAAGGCAAGTCACAGTTACGACGTCCAACGCCACGACGCCCAACGTTCATTCTCCACCAAGGATCATTACGAAGAGAACGCGATTCGGGTGGCTCATCGGGGGGAGCCCAACCTCCCAATCAACTACAAAAATTCCGCGTCGTGTTGGACGAATCAGCATCAAGCAACACCGGAGTTCCGTTCAACGGTGACTCTTGGACCGAGCTGCTGGTCCATTACATTTCCAGGATCGTGACGGTCCACGATCTTCCAAGGATCGGCGCATTCAACGACACTTCCCTGGACGAGATGTCCCATGACAACACTTCATGGGCAGAGGTGTTCCATGACACTTCTTGGGCCGAGGTGCTGCACGATACCTCCAGGATCGAGGCATTCAACGACACTTTCTGGGACGAGATGTCCCATGACAATACTTCCTGGGCAGAGGTGTTTCACGACACCTCCAGGATCAAGGCAAACAACGACAAGCAACACGGCGATCGAAACTCCAAGGACTTTCCGAACAGGACGCAGACAACAAACTTGTCAAATTATTATAATTCTGCTATTTTTTCAGATGAAATCTGTACCGTCCGAATGGAATCTCGGATATCAGCCTATATATCAACTATTGTAAATCATTTTACGTCAAAGAGCGAAGGGATTGCAACCGCCGCAAAATCCAGCTCTGCGAAGATTCATAGCTCGTTGAAAGCGGATTCTGGAAGGTTGCAGTAATTCTTCACACGACATCTCAGACGTGTCGTGGTAACAAACTACATACTGTTCAAATTCGAAACACACTCACCATCCAGATCACACCAATCCTCAACTGCAGACCGCCAACTCCGATATCTCCAGATCGAAACTATCTTCTTGTCCTTACGCCCAGTCACTTCCTCGTCGGAGACTAACAGGTTTGCGACATCGAGCTTTCAGAGATGCTACATCCAACCGTCTCCAGCTGGCACCAAGATTATCCACACGAGTTGGGTATCCGAAACAAATGGAGCAAGGACTGTCACGACATACGAGAAGACACCATCGTCCTTCTCAGAGACGACAACGTTCCCCCAATGAAATGGCCATTGGGCAGAATCATAAAGGCCCAACATGGCGCAGACGGCATCATACGGACGGCTACCGTTCGGACTGCAACGAGCACACTGGATCGGAGTATCGAGCGCATGGTATCATTACCGAGCAGATCGATGCCAGATGACTCCTAAGTAATCAACAGCCACGAATTCTGACGAGAGATCCACCTCGCGACATTACCCATATTACTTGATCGATGCCCTCTCAACGGAGGGAGTATGTTACGCCGCGAGGCCCAGTATAGATCGTATTTCCAACCCTCACTCGCGGCCCTCCAGCGTTGCCAGAAAGGTCCTCTTGTCTGCCCGACGAAAAACATACAATGTCTCGACGAGCGCCTAGTTGTCACCGAGTTGCGAGTTCTGGAACCGTCGATTTCAGACCGTTATGTTATTTTTACAAGGAAGTCGGCATTCGTGATGATCAAAGCGATGGGTGGCGTGATTCTAGCGTAGTGGGAGGTTGTCTTCCAGAAAGACAAAGAATCGGTTTAAGAGCTTCAGACTTATTTGAAAACTCACACGGCATACATCGAGATCTCTAACGAACGAAGTCGCTTAGTCTAACCCAACCTAGAAATATAAAACGTCGAGTCAAATTTCTGTAACACATTAAGCGCATTCGCCGCCAAATAATTTGTGACATTTGTTATTATATGATTTATTTGTTGAATATATATGATACATTAACCTGTTAACACAGTGTTAAATTCATCGAACCACCCGTTATCCTAACCGGAACAAGGGGAACGACTACTTCGCGGTGTCGATTAGCCGAATCGTAGCGAGAATATACGCCTTTCGCTGACGCGTTTTCATCGCGATCGCGTCTCTCCGCGAACGGTCGTAACCAGCGGTGTATTGCTTTTTATTTGTGAGCGACAAAGGCCAGCGGCGTATGGCTTTATATTTTATTGAACGAAAATTGATTTAAAGGAAAAAAAATCGCTACGTGCGCCCATGGACGGCCGTACGCAGCGAAATTACTTTTTCAACCGCACGCAACAAACTCCAGCGGCGTATTGCTATTTCAAGCCTACGCCGAAAGCCGAACGCGCGTATCGCATTACGACTTTAAAGAATAAAAAATTCGCTATGGGCGACCATCATCGTTCCATGACAGCTGTACGTAGCGAATTTTCTTTTTTCTCCTTTTTTTCTCTTCCTCGTACGTACCGCGCCGCGACGCGCCGCACCGCTTACGACCGTTGTGCGCAACGACTGCCGTACTCGGCGATTGGCGTGGTACCTAACGAAGAAAGAGGGAGAAGTAGAAGTGCGGGGTCTCGTCTAACCGACAAGACGAATCCCCAAGCATAGGGCTGAGTCTTAACAGATCGCAGCGTGGTAATTGCACTACCGAGCACAACACCCCGCTAGGTTTCTAAGTCGTCTACAGACAATTCCGAGTCTCGACGTCGAACTTGGAGTACCCATGATCGACCGTTAGTGCGCCGCGGTCGTACGTTCGGCGAGATCCAGACGACGAGTCCGATGGCGCCCGTATGGCAAACTGGGGTCGGCCACCTAGTATAAAGTTTCACATAGTTTTGAGCCTTTCGACTCACACGAGACTCCTAGAGATATCGTTGCCTCCTTTGGCTAGAAAGGATACGGCCTTAGTGGCGTTCAGGCATAATCGCACGGATGGTAGTTTCGCTCCACCGGCTGCTCGACCGAGTGCGTCAACCAAATGTCCGAACCTGCGGTTCCTCTCGTACTGAGCAGGATTGCTATCGCAACGACTAGTCATCAGTAGGGTAAAACTAGCCTGTCTCACGACGGTTTAAAACCAGCTCACTTTCCCTGTTAGCGGGTGAACAATCCGACGCTTGGCCAATTCTGCTTCGCAATGATAGCAAGAGCCGATATCAAAGGATCAAAAAGCGACGTCGCTGTGAACGCTTGGCCGCCACAAGCCTGTTATTCCTGTGGTAACTTTTCTGACGCCTTTTGCTGAAAACTCTTCAAACCAAAAGAATCGATAGGCCGTGCTTTCGCAGTCTCTATGTGTACTGAACATCGAGATTAAGCCAGCTTTTGCCCTTTTGCTCCACGCGAGGTTTCTGTCTTCGCTGAGCTGGTCTTAGGACACCTGCGTTATTCTTGGACAGATGTACCGCCCCAGTCAAACTGCCCGCCTGGCAGTGTCCTCGAAGCGAATCACGTGGCAGTATTGTCGACGATCGGCCGGTACAGGCCTAACGCCACTCTTACACGCTTGGCTCTAGAACGCCGTGCGGACCGGGTCGAAACCACAGCGCACGCGTTCCGCCTAACCGAGTAAATAAAGTAGTAGGTCGATGGGCATGACCCCTGCGATTATCTGTAATGCTTCGGTTGATGTCGTCCTGTAGGCCATTGTCACCTGCAGGAGCGCCAACCTCTGTGTCCGGAGTAGTTTTGTTCTTGTTTTGCTATTCAGCATTCAGCTCCAGCCGGCTGCGGCGTACGTGATTATCGGTTCAAGCAGCCCTTTGTGCAGGGTACGCATGGCTGTTTGTCCGAGGCGCCATCTCGCTTTGGCTACCTTTGCGAGGCTGCTGAGTAGGTTTCTAGCTTTTTGTGTTATTTCCTCGATGTGCGTGTTTATTTTGAGGCAATTTTCGAAGTTCACTCCAAGGTATTTAATTTCCTGGCTTCCTCGAATACTTTTACAATTTATTTTAATGATTGGAGGCCTTTCGGCGTCCAATTTTCCTTTTAGCAGGAGCATTTCCGTTTTCCTTACTGATAATGCCAGCTTTTTCCTGGAGCACCAGTTGTAGACATGTGTGACTGCTTCCTGTCCAATCTTCTGTAGTTCCGTCCTGGCATTCCCTGCGACCAGGATAACGATGTCGTCCGCGTACGCAATTGGCTCACATTCCGTTTTGTACCTTCTAAATTCGCCCAGCAGGTCATCGAATATCAGGTTCCAGAAGCTTGGACACAGTACCGATCCCTGCGGGCAGCCTTTGATGACTGGCTTGACGATCACTTCGTTTTTGCCTACGATCTGCACGGATCTGTCTGTGAAGTAGCTCCGAGTTAGCCTGTATAGGTTGTCGGGGCATCTTCTTCTTTTCAGATCGTGCATAACGTTTGGCCACCATACTTTGTCGAAGGCGTTTGATATGTCGAGCGCGATAGCGAGGACAAATTTTTTGTCGCTCATCTGTTCAGCTTTCTCTCTAAATTGGATTATCGCATCCGTTGTCGGTCATCCGGGGAGAAAGCCGTATTGCCTGTCCGAGGTCAGCTTGTGTTGGTGGAAGAGGGTTGACATTCTGGTAACCATTAGTCTCTCCAATAGTTTACCCACCATGCCCTACAGGCAGATTGGCCTGTAGGACTTCGGGATACTTCTGCCACGTTCCGGTCCTTTTGGGATGGTGATAAGGATTCCCACTTTCCATTTCCTTGGAAAGATTCCCCATGTGAGGCAGCTGTTCATCGTCTTCAGGATGTCTTGGTGGAGTACACTCCAGACACGCTGAATTACTTCCGCCTCGATCATGTCAGGTCCGGGGCACTTCCCTCTCGTCAGTCTTTTGACTAATCCGTAGGGTTCTTCCATGCGGAACTCTTCGGTGTCTTTGATATTCGATTTCCATATTCCGTCTGATCTCGGCCTGATCCGGCATGTCAGAGCATTCGTGGTCGTTGGTTATAAGGGCGGACAGCATTGCCTCTGCGGTTGATCGCCAATTGAAGGTATCCCCTTGTGGCGTCCGCAGCGTGGGTACCGTTACTCCTCCCTCCTTATTTTGCCCGTGATCGTTCTATATACGATTCCCCAGGGCTTTTTGTTACCATGCTTCCGTCCTCGTGAACTTTCTATTCCTTCCGCCAAGGATATATCAATGTTGGATCGCCCGCGCGTTGTTTCGAAGGTGTAAGTCTGACCTGGTCTGTTTAGGATGTGGAGACCGTATTGTGCAATGACGGCTTCCAAGGCTTCATCTCTGACGTCGGTACTCCTGCTGTTCCATAACGGCGATTTGGCGTTGGTGTCGATGCCGACTATGATTTTTTTACTACTCAGATTCCTCGGTACCTCCTCTAGTTGTGGTATACCGATTCCGATGTTCTCGGTCGGCGGAAAGTACTGGCTGACAACATAGATCTCTGCCGCTCCGTCGCTTATCTGTACACATACGCAGTGCGTTGTGCACAGGCTGGCGATCTCGAGCGACGTCATGTGTCTGGTTCTGATTCCCACCGCTGCCATTTGTGGGTCTTGTTTGGAGCCTCGACAGGCGATCGCGATATCTGTGCCGAGCCCGGGTACTCTGCCTTCTATGCTGTATGGCTCCTGCATTAGCAGGATTTCATTGCCATCAGCGTTCATCTGCTCCCTGATTTCATGGGGAACAATCTTTGATCTCTGCATGTTGTGTTGCAGGATCCTTATTCCCCGTTGATTCCCGAGTCCGCTTTCTGTTCTTTTGTTCATCTTATTCATACGATGTTTTGGCTACGTTGAGTTCTAAGACTTTTTTGTATGTTGAACAGTGGCGTATTCCTTTTTTCTTTTATAGCATGCAAGTAACTAAGTCCAGCGGCGTATTTCTTTTTATAGCGTGCAAAATTTTTGAATGGGCGTAATGGCGTCTTAAGTTGGCCGTTTCCACTTAGTTCTCTTTTCCTTGTTTTAAAACTACCGCGCTGTGGAGCACGCTTCAGTGTGGCGTCGTCCGCAAGGTTTCCTGAGTGGCCTGTGCGGTGGTGCCTCACACGTGCGGTCGGTATGGGGGGTAGCTACAGTCGGAGTGATGGTAAGTGCAAATACAGTCGGTAAGGCTGTTAGTGCAGCTGCAGTAGGTATGTCGGTAAGTACAGCTGCACGAGATTTTATTTCGCACCTCACAAACTTTCCTCTGTTCACTCCACGAGACTTATTATTCACAGTACTTCGGAAGCACTATTACTTCACTTTTGGACTGTTTGTAGGTCCTCTAAATTACTTTTTCCACAAAATTTTGAACATTACATACGGAGCGATCTGCACGCGTCCTGTCTGCATGCCACCATCTTGGGGAGAGTAGTAGATAGGGACAGAGGGAATCTCGTTAATCCATTCGTGAGCGAATTAGATGATGAGGCGTTTGGCTACGAATCTGTGAGCTCAAATGAGACGCACACTTCCGAGGTAACTCCCTCGTATGGGTTTAAAAGAGAAAAAGAAAGTGAAAAGAAGATAATATCGGTTGCCTCGAAATTGAAAATCAATTATGAGGCAAAATACATAATAAATACATAATAAATAACATGTAAGACGCCACTCTATTTACAATTGATAGATGACACACTATTAGGTATGTCATCTATTATTATTATGTACAATTAATATGTACAATTATTGCAATAAATAAATAATAAATAATTATTTAAAATATATTACACATCTCTATTGAACTACGCAGAACATTCATTATAATTGTTTTAATTTCTTTGTTCGTAACACCTATAGTCTTTAAAATTCTATGTGTGTTCGGCGTTATTGCCCCTCTACTGCCCAAGACCACCGGTAAAATCTCTCCACCGCAGACGTTAAACTTTTCTTGAAGATGTCTAAGGCATGGAGAGTATTTGTCGATCTTTTCCTTCTCTGCTTTCCGGAGGTAATCCTTATTCGCTTAGCAGACAGTCGACCACGAGAACCCTTTCCTCGTTTTTGACTACAAAGTCAGGATTGCACAGATTACTCCTTACTCGCAGTATCGGTTCGACAAACATCTCATTATTTTTTCTTAAGCTGTCGGCGAGGATTGACTTCACCTTATAGTGCCGCTTGATTTTTAGACCCTTTGTGTATTGGCACAGCCTTAAAACATGTCCTAGTGTCTCGAGCTGGGCGCAACATCTTCTACAGGCAACATCCATTCTACTGTTGGCCTGTGCCAATACTGTTTTTGTGCCGAATGTGTTTGTTCTTAATCTAAGGGCATCGATGAATCTTGATGGCTTGAGCAAATTATATTCCTCAAGCCACACGTTACAAGTACTACTCTTAACGAAATCATTCACCCCTTGGCCTTGGCTCTTTAGTTCCGCCCATTGTTTAATGTAAGAGGCTTTGATTCGTCTTTTGGCCTTTTCTATGTCCTCCAAAGTTGCAGGCCAATTAATCCTCAGAGAGTTGGCAACCTTTTTAGTTTAATATCCGTTTCATCACTTATTAAGCTTGAAACCGCTGAGTCAATAGATGTTTTCATTTTTAGGGCACATTTGAGGGTGTCAAGTTTGATAATATGTTCAAATCTAGGCACCTCCCCCCCCCCCACAGACCTTAAGGGCATAGAAGAACCCAGTGGCAGTAGAAGGCATAAGATGTAGGGTAGCCTTAATTTCTTGCCTTATTTCGCTATCTAAAAGCTTCAGAACACTGTCGCTTGGTGGTTTTATTAATAGTTGATAAATGTAGCGAGGGAAGATGTATTTGATTAGTAATTCGATTTTCTGGCCTGGTTTGAGAAAGAGCTTTCTAACTCCTCTCACCAGGCTCAGAATTTCAGGCACTATAACGCCGTATTGGACACCCTTCCAGGGCTCCGTTTTGACACCCAGGTACCTAAAAGCCTCGTCAGGGTCAACGGTTGGTATGTTTTTATCATCGAGCCTAATATCAGAATCCTTAACGGACCAGGTGTCTTTCTTGGCGACTATCTGGAACATTTGGCTCTTTTCCCTTCAGATGTTCATACCGAGGCTCTTCAGGTAACCGCGGAGGATATCCACCTGACGCTGCGCCTCGCGCTCATCTTCACTAAGTACGACATTGTCGTCAGCAAAGGCAAGTATAGGTATTTTTTTGTTGTTATTGATGTTAATGCCACTGTCTTGTTCTTCAATCATTTCGATCAGCGGCTCAATGCATAGATTGAAAAGCAAGGCTGATATTGGATCGCCCTGCTTTACTCCTCTGAGGATCTTTACCTCGCCCCTATATTATCTTTAGTTTTGATTTTCGTAATTGTGTCTCTCTACATCTTTGTTATGACTCTAATTATAGGGACCGGAACACCCTTCCTCTCCAGGCAAGATTTTACAGCCGAATGCGGTATTGTGTCAAAGGCCTTCGAGATATCCACAATTGTGAATATCCCGCCCTTGTTTCTTTTGCTATAATCCAAGTCAGCACTTAGAAAATCAATATTGATTTTACATCCACTTTCGGATATAAAACCTTTCTGCCTTAGATATAACACAATACCTTTTCTGATCTTGTCGTCGAGGATGGAGGAGAAAATTCTGCCTAGAACGGGACCTATTGTTATAGTCCTCCAGTTCTCGACCAGGCTGCTTGGCTTATTAATTTTAGGTATTAGAGTAGTCCTATTTTCCTTCCAGATGGTTAGAAAATAGGAACAATATAAACAGATGTTATAAATTTTTGCTAAAATTGTAGGCCATGCCTGGGATCAATAGGTGGTCTCTTTGTAGCCCATCAGGCCCTGCCGCAGCCTTTTTCCTCATCTTAATTATTCTCATACTCACATCCTCGGCGGTTATTGGCGTAAAGTGTTTATTAATCGGTAGTTCGCAAGCTCCATTTCCTGGGTTGGGGTACTTGTAGGACCTGCTTGATTCCATAGATTCTCATAGAGCTTTCTCAGCATTCGGCGGCTTCCTGGCAGGTTCCAGGTAAGCCCGGTCGTTGTTAACTACAACGTTCGTCAACTTCTTTGGACACTCATGAAATAGTTCCTGGCAACCGTGCGTAGGAGTATCTCTTTTTTGCATTTCTATTGTTTTTGCTGGGCTTGTTATTATTAGTACTAGTTACTTCTTTTTGGGTTCTGCGTTTTTGTAATGTTAATAATTAATTGTTTTATAGAGAGATGTATATATATATATATATTTATTTAGTTCATTGCCGAGGGTTTCCTCATTCCCTCTGTAATCGTTCCATATATTACCTAACCGAATGCTAGCCTCCTTTAAAACTGGGAGCATCTCGGTTAGTTTTTCGATTACTTGCGCAATCGTGAGTCTCCATTGTTGGATCGACTCAATGTTGTTATTACCGTTGTCTTCAGGTTCATTGATGTACGCATTGCCTGAATCAACGGGATCGCATCCTCCCTTTGTCTCTTGAGAGACTCCCTGATGGCTCTCGTGCTCACCAGGTAATTTCAACCTTTTCCTCTTATACTTAATCTGTTCTATTGTCTTGCTGGTGAGGATTTTACTAATTTCAACGTTAGGGTATCTGTGTTTTTTGTAAGTTTCCTCGAGTTCCCTCAGCAGAGCCACTTCTTCTACGATCCATTTTTTTGTATTTTGGGGGTCAACTCACCTTCTTTGTAAATTCCTTACGGCAGGGTCCTCATACCGTTCGTGGTTGGATAGCCCTCTCGGAGTCCCGAAGATCATGGGGCAAGCTTCAGATTTATATGATTCTTCTTTATTCTGAGTAATGTCACTACATTTTGGCTAGTGGCATTTTGCCCCATGCAGCTTCGGGAAACTCCGTTCACAGTAAATGCATCCCCATTGGATGCGGGCGTTCAAATGATGTTAATCAAGATACTTGCCCAAATCTGACAGTGACATAATGAAGACTCCCCTCCTCTCGCATATTGGGCAAGCAACCTGGTCACCCACTAACAGCACCATAATTTTAACATTCATGTCCAGGGACATTGCCGTTTCGTCATCAAGGGTCCCCTCCCTAGCGAATAAATCCGCCACAACGCCTCCGGAACCGAAGGATGCTGCGTCCCAGGCTTCAATATCTCTGTTGTCGAATTTTAATTAGGTAGTGTGTTGCCTAATTATGAGTCCAATCCATAATCCATCTCATACCCAGGGATATGCCAGTCGTCAACAACCACCGAAGGAACGGGTTTCTTCAACCAGGATAGATTTTGTTTCCTTTACTTCACGGTAAATACCGTTAGTTCGGCAAGCCGAATAGTTATTGTAGGTTAATAGATTTTCCGCTGCTTCGTCGCCGTACTCCGTTTAGCCACGCACGCCGCATCCGGGGGGCAAATCCTCACGCTAATGCGGCGAGCATGTTACCGGCGGTACCACTGGGAGGTAGGAGTGTGACTTGAACACTCACCAAGGCCAAGGCCTTGCCTGTCCCCGAGTACCTATGACCCCCCCCCCCCCCCGCCCAGGATGCAACGTAACAGTTATAAAGAGGTTTGCTGCTAAAGGCCTTGAGGGATCGCAACACGCAGATAAGTCCAGCAGCGTATTGCTCTTACAGCGTACGCGACTGAACAACCCGTATATTGCTTTCCAAGCACATACGCGGCCAAGGTCCGCGCCGCATTAATCTCCCATTAAGGGAGTCAAGTTCGTCACTAATCAAATGACGAAACCTTTGGCAAGACCTGTGAGACTTCCATTGAAGTCTCATACTTCCGAGGTAACCCCTCGCACAGATTTAAAATAATTTATTATTTTGAAATTGACATATTCAATAGCAAAGTAAATTTATCAAGTGATAAAATCATAAATAAATATTGGACTAGTCAGTTAATTGAATTTTGAATAATGAAGTCAGTGAATAAAATGACTAGTCAAGTTCGTATGTACAATTGAAATATTTACAATTCGTTATAATAAATAGTAATAAATAAATTAAGCGTCTAAAAATAAGTTGCACGTCTCTATTGAACTTCTCAATACACTTATTATTATTGTTTTAGTGTCCTTTTTGATATTCCCATTATTTTTAAATTATTAATTGTGTCCGTCATTATTGCCCCTCTGCTGTCGAGCACCGCCGGCAAAACCGCTCCATCACCGACACCAATATCTCCTTTTTAATTCTCTAAAGCAAGCAGAGTACTTGTCAACCTTTTCTTTTGCGGCTTTTTGGAGATAATCTCTGTTCTCGTAGCGGATTGTTACATCGACTACGAGAAGCCGTTCCTCGTTTTTCACTACAAGGTCCGGCTTGAACAAATTATCCCCAATCTTAATTGTTGGTTCGACAAATACTTGATTGCTTTTTGCCAGTTTGTGGGCTAGGAAGGTCTTTACCTCATCATGCCTTTCAATTCTCAAACCTTTAGTGTGTTGGCAGAGCCCTAAAATATGCTCTAGGGTCTCGGACTGGGCATGACATCTTCGGCACATCACATTGATCTTTTTATCTGCTGTAGCTAGAGCTACTCTTGAGCCGAAGATGTTGGTCCTTAATTTTATGGCGACAATGAAACGAGACGGCTTTAGCAGGTGGTATTCGTTCAGCCATACGTTACCAGACAAGCAAGATCATCGTTGATCACGACGTCCGCTAGCTTCCTTGGACATTCGTGAAACATATCTTGACAACGTGCGTAAATATAATGCCGTTTTTGGTTTCTTTCACTTTTAGACTTTTCCCACTCTTGTACTTTATTTTTTCTTTTTTCAAGAGACTTTTCTTCGTGTGTATTTCTTAATGCTTTCAATAGAGACGTGACAACAAATTTATTAATTTTGGCCGCTAAAATTGTTTTGTGTTCTTTGAACTTATCCCACATATTTTAAGTTCTTTATATAGCTTAAGTGTGGGAGGGAGGACTTTGGAGTCTTTTTCTATTTTATTTTTCAGGCAGCGCCGCCATTCGTTTATTGGTTCCAGTTCTATTTCATTAAATTCATATGCTGACGCATTGCCAGGATTAACGAGATCGCACCCTCCCTCTGTCACCAGGTCTGCCTCCTGGAAGCTCGCTTCCTCACTTATCATTTTTAACCATTTTCTTTTGTTTTTTATTTGTTCGACACTCTTAGTTGTGAGGATTTTGTTAATTTCAATATTTGGGTGCTGATAGTCCTTGTATAATTCATCGAGCTCTCGCTTTTTGTTTTCCATCCAATCCATTTCGTTAACCTTTATCATTGCCAAGTCGTCCTTATAGAACGAAGGAACGAGTTCCTTTATTTGGATGTCTTAGTGAAATCCCTTGGTTTCCAGTTCTCCCTTAAGAGAGTCATAGTTCCTCCCGCCGTTTACCCGTGCTTTTTTAAATTTCTTCACGTTGACATTCAGAGCACTGGGCAGAAATCACATTGCGTCAACACCCTTGGGGGCTATCGCAATGCTTTGTTTTAACTAGACAATCGGCTTCCCCTAGTCCGAGCCAATTCTGAGCTAAGCGTTGAGTGGCGGCCGAAGAGAACGACGACCGGACGATAGAAACACTGTCGACGGAAGACTCGCAGCAAGGAAGATCCGCGGGAGGCCAAGGCACGGGATCCGGGGTTACACGACGACGTATCGTCTCCCCTTCCGAGAGGGAGAGAGGGAGATAGACGCCACTCGCCCGTTGAGCTCGCCCAGGCCCGGCACGTCAGCCAAACCCGCTTCCCGACCAAGTCCGTCACGGCCCGCTCCTCAGAGCCAATCCTTATTCCGAAGTTACGGATCCAATTTGCCGACTTCCCATACCTACATTAATCTATCGACTGGAGGCTCTTTATCTTGGAGACCTGCTGCGGATATGGGTACGAACCGGCGCAACAACTCCACGTGGCCCTCTCCTGGATTTTCAAGGTCCGAGGGGAAGATCCGGAGACTACCGCAACTTCGGTGCTCTTCGCGTTCCAAACCCTATCTCCCTGCTAGAGGTTTCCAGGAACTCTAACGCTTACTCAGAAAAGAAAACTCTTCCCGGATCTCCCGACGGCGTCTCCAGGTCACTTTGGGTTACCCCGACGAACACACTTACGAGGGCCCGAATGGTATGCGGTTCCGCTGTCGGGTTCCGGAATAGCAACCGGATTCCCTTTCGCTCAATGGGTGTTTGTCTTTCGCTCACGTTATATATTTGTATTTGTGATCGACTGACTCGTGTGCAACGGCTATTCACACGAAACCCTTCTCCACGTCAGTCCTTCAGGAGTATTTGCTCGCTACAATCAAGATCTACACCGACGGCGGCTCCAGGCATGCTCGCGCCCAGACCCTTCTGCGCACACCGCCGCGACTCTGCTACTCGTCAGAGCTTCATGAAGGGCGGTCCACGAACCCCGAGGGGAAACGAAGACTTCCGTGCCTTCCCACTTCCCACTGACGGCGGAGTATAGGCGCGACGCTTCAGCGCCATCCATTTTCAGGGCTAGTTGCTTCGGCAGGTGAGTTGTTACACACTCCATAGCGGACTCCGACTACCATGGCCACCGTCCTGCTGTCTTAAGCAGCCAACGCCTTTCATGGTATCCCATAAGCGTCGACTTAGGCGCCTTAACTCCACGCTTGGTTCATCCCACAACGCCAGTTCTGTTTACCAAAATTGGCCCACTTGGCACTCTGATCCGAAAGATCTCGTGGCTTCATGATCCAATCACGCCAGATATCTCACCCATTTAAAGTTTGAGAATAGGTTGAGGTCGTTTCGGCTCCAAGGCCTCTAGTCATTCGCTTTACCATATGAGACTCGCACGCATTCGATGAGAAGGGTTGAGTGCCAGCTATCCTGAGGGAAACATCGGAGGGAACCAGCTATTAGATAGTTCGATTAGTCTTTCGCCCCTATACCCAGGTCCGACGATCGATTTGCACGTCAGAATCGCTACGGACCTCCATCAGGGTTTCCCCTGACTTCGTCCTGACCAGGCATAGTTCACCATCTTTCGGGTCCCAAGGTGTACGCTCTAGGTGCGCCTCTTCTCGCATTGAGAACGAGACGCCCCGGGAGTGCGGGGCCGCATAGTCGCGCAGTCCATTCTCCCTCCATCGATGCGAACGCCGATTTTCACTTTCCTTTCGCCTTTAGGTTTACAAGTCCCAATGACTCGCGTACATGTTAGACTCCTTGGTGCGTGTTTCAAGACGGGTCCTGAGAGTACAAAAAGCTATAGCGTCGCCGATCGGCAATCAGCTGCCCAATACCCGAGCACGGAACCAAGGTCCGTAAAGCTGCGGAGCAAGGGCGAAGCTTGCGGTACACTCTAGACGCACACACATTCGAAAATGAATTGGTTGCGGCCCGATACCGTCAGTGTACCGTCGTGCGGTCGGCCGGGCGACCGAGGGTCAGCCGTGTACGCCGAAGCGAGGCGACAGGCACCCGCTCGGGCCGTAGACCGACACACAACGGGTCGCGACGTTCTACTAGGGGAGAACTGCACGACTACGACGTCGGAGCGTTCGAGCCGAAGGTGGCGGAGCATCGTGCACCAACGGTAACCGACGCCGTCGACGATGAATCTCCCCATTCGAATTTTTGGGTTTCTCAGGTTTACCCCTGAGCGGTTTCACGTACTCTTGAACTCTCTCTTCAATGTTCTTTTCAACTTTCCTTCACGGTACTTGTTCGCTATCGGTCTCGTGGTTGTAATTAGCCTTAGATGGACTTTACCACCAACTTAGGGCTGCACTCTCAAGCAACCCGACTCTAAGGAGAGATCCTCCCGAAACGCGTTCCGATCGCTACGGGCCTGGCATCCTCTGTGGGTACATGGAACCATTCAAGATGGACTTGGACGTGGTTCGACGTCACGGGATAAACGGATCCCCCAGTACACTACATTACCCAACGGCGGAACCACGGGTTTCAGTGCTGGGCTAATTCCTGTTCGCTCGCCGCTACTAAAGAAATCCTTGTTAGTTTCTTTTCCTCCGCTTAGTAATATGCTTAAATTCAGCGGGTGATCTCACCTACTCTGTGGTCGCTTCAACGTCACGATACGAAGTAACAATTTTTTCTATTTAAGAAAAAAAAAGTTTCGTGCCGTGTTTACTGCGGCGCTTCGAGAAAGGCAATACGATATAAATACAGGAAGCGAGAGAAGGTGCTATTTTTTTATCTCTCCGAGAATCGCCTCAAAAAGGAAGAAAAGAGAAATAAAAAAAAAAATAAAAGATCGTATAGAAGGAGAATACTATATCCCATACATATCGAACGAGAAACGTTTTATGCATCGCGCTAAAGTGCCTTTTAAACTTCGTTCGTCGTACCATGTTCGAGCTAAGACTCACGCAAGACATCTGTGTGTAACGATCCTCCGGTTATTAACGTCCGTCCCCTCTACATATATATATATATATATATATATATATATATATATATATATATATATATATATATATATCACAGCCGTTTCTCTTCCTCGAAGATTCCAGCGATTCCTTGTTTTAGCCTGTTTTATTGCTTGTACAGAGATCGAACACGCGATTGTATTGATCGGTTTCATTGCTCTGTACCAACGACGAAAACGCACGGGAACGCACGCAAGTGGAAAAGCGAGTGAGACGTACCGCGGGGTGTGTCTGTATTCTCGGGGATTGGCTGCGCACGGTGGCTAGCCCATGATATATATGTATATAATCGATTTTATATATATATTCCTCTCGTCCGATTATTCGACGCAAAAAGCGAGTGCATCTCCATCGTTCGGGTAAAAAAAAAAGATTCGATGGGACACTCGCGCAACCGTCCTCTTCGCGCCGTCTTTTCTGCCTAATATCCAGAAGCAGAGTTTGAAGAACCCTAACGACGGCACGGGGCATTCGACTCACGACAACGAGGATACAGATACGGCCGGCGGTCCCCTCAGAACAAACTTCGGCTAGACTAGTTAAGAATCGTTACTCTCTACCACCACTCCTAGAGTATATAATGTTATATATCGTATCGGGCCAACATCCACGCAATGCGTTTCCGTTCCACGTTAGCCGATCAACGAGTACGATACATAAACGTGGTTTCGTTGTTTTCGAACATCCTATATCGGTTCGTTGTTGAAACGAACGATAACGAAACGACATACGAAGAGCACACGTCCTATGGGTAGGAAGCACGTTTAGAAGAACGACGAGAGTTTGCAGAGACACGCGAGATAGCTGGAGACACGCAGATACAGGTATCCATGGATCTTCGAAGAGAACCTTCGCAACGTAACGCAAACCACGAAATATAGAAGATAGGTGAGAGCATGATCTCTCCGACACGAGGCACTTTAGAGATTTTGGTTATATTATTCGTTCGTTCGTTGGGTTTCCACGATGCAAATACGAAATACAAGATCGTGACGGCGGGTCTTTCTGTATACGACCTCATGCAGGTGCCTCGAATTTTCATTTCATTTCATATATATATATATATATATATATATATATATATATATATATATATATGTCGGAGATGAAAGGACAACGGGGCCCCCCGTTGGAATTACTTGGGAAGATCTCAATACTGTAGCATTTACGAAATAACCCAGTCACAGTCATTTGAAATTTGAGACAATGTGCTTAGGCTCGAGGCGACAACCGGTCGCCGAGCGTAGCCACTGTCACGGGATGAACGTTCCATCTAACAGGGAAGTGCCAATATTATGAGACACACGTTGTGTTAGCAATCAAACCCCGAGCTGGAACAATGTCGCAGCTACGCGGGTCTGCCTAGCAACGGCGGCTATAATCTTGTTGGTATCCCCAACCAATGTAAAACAAACGAACGCGATCGTAAGGAGAGGAAAGTTCCCACCAGTCTAGCATTCTTGCGATCTCCTTGGAGAGTTACACATCGTCTTTATGCGCAGTATATATATCGAGCGTCACAGGGAACGTTACTTTGTGTTTCAAAAAAATCTATTCCAAGTTTAACAAAGAGTTAGCCCGTGGACCCTGGATTCGTCACATCGGACCTAAGGTCATTGTCATTAGCGTCTAATTACCGCGATCTCTTGTGTCGATCTTGTATTATCTGTATCTGTGACAATAAACGCTATTTCGATTGTACAACAACGATGAACAACCCAGTAAGAGACTCGCTATACGCTCCTAATCAAAGCCCTAACGTCACCCCGACATTTATATATATATATATATATATATATATGTAAGTATATCTCTTCATCCCGATAATCGAGAGAGAGAGAGAGAGAGAGAGAGAGTGCCACACCTTCTATTCATATAGTTTCGTAGCTGGAGAGTCTCTCTCCTCCTTATTGTAATTATATATCTATGCTAACGGAGAGCGGAGAGAGCCAAAACGCTCCATAGCCGATATATACTGCCTTTGTTAAAGTATATAGCTTGTTAATACGTCGTATATACTTTGCGATTCGTCGGTATAGGAGGAGTACGGCTCCTTACCGAAGATAATATAAATCACAGTGTTCAAGTCAAATTCTTTCAGGTTGTGTTCTTCGTTAATGATCCCTAGGCAGGTTCACCTACGGAAACCTTGTTACGACTTTTACTTCCTCTAAATGATCAAGTTTGGTCCTGGTGTCCGGTCCTGGTGAGGTTTCCCATGTTGAGTCAAATTAAGCAGCAGACTCCACCCCTGGTAGTGCCCTTCCGTGAATTCCTTTAAGTTTCAGCTTTGCAACCATACATTCCCCGGAACACAAAAACTTTGGATTTCCGGAAGCTGCCCGCCGAGTCATCGTAGGAACTTTGGCGGATCGCTGGCTGGCATCGTTTATGGTTAGAAGTAGAGCGGTACCTGATCGCCTTCGAATCTCTAACATTCGTTCTTGATTAATGAAAACATTTTTGGCAAATGCTTTCGCTTCTGTCCGTCTTGCGACGATCCAAGAATTTCACCTTTAACGTCGCAATACGAATGCCCCCATCTATCCCTAATAATCGCTATCTCGGGGCTCCGTAAACCAACAAAATAGAACCGAGATCCTATTCCATTATTCCATGCACACACTTTTGAGGTGAAGGTAGTCTGCTTTAAGCACTCTAATTTGTTCAAAGTAAACGTATTGGCCCACCGCAACACCCAGTGAAGAGCACGGCTATGGGATATTAGTTGGACCGCCCCGCGATGAGCTAAGCTCACCGATAGGACGTACCACATAATGCCAGTTAAACACCGCGAGCGGTGAACCGACACTATGAGACACAGATTCAATTACGAGCTTTTTAACCGCAAACAGCTTTAATATACGCTATTGGAGCTGGAATTACCGCGGCTGCTGGCACCAGACTTGTATAATTAGCCTTCTTTAACGCTTTACCAGCAGCTCTGGTACAGATCCTCCTTGGCGCCGGCTCTGATTCGGTTTAGACTCACCAATACCATTCTTTTCGTTCATCGCGAACGGTAAGTTGTTCAAATCGTTATTAAACTATGGGAGCTTACGAAGTAACGAAACTGACGCAACCGGGCAAGGTATCTTAGTATTAAATAACAAATCACTGCTCGAATAATGAGGATTGTCGGTGATCAAATGTTGATTAATTGGCTATCGGTCTGTAAACGTCGGTGACAAAAAGCTAGTTAATAGACTACCGGTCGGTAAGCGTTGGCGACAGGAAACCGATTAATCAGCTATCGATTGGTAAAGTGTTCACCGTGTTACAAATTGAAGACGGTATAAGTACGATGATAGTAACCGTAATACCTCTGTTTAATTGAAGAATTCTTCCGTTGCGATACTGATGATGAAAACAGGCCATTGCACTCGTTTTGTTGCGTGCTGAACTGGATTTTATGAAACAATAAAATGAACGATTTTCCTATATCAAATAATTTAATCTGATATAATATAATAGTTTATCATCTGATACACTGATGCAGCAAAACGGATTTTCCGACCATGATCTCCCATAACCATACGATCTATAAAAAATTTCAGCACCCACGAAAATGATGGAGACTCTCCTACGATATAATTCTGCGGTCGTATTAAATTCATAGACGATCGATCACCGATGTATAGGAGAAACTTTATTCAAGATTCTATTTAACAGTACGGTGCATCTCAGCACCCTCGAAAATTATAGAGAATCTCCTACTCCTTTGTAATCGCAATAAATTCAGCAGGCAATTGATCGCCGATAAATCCAAAGAAAATCTACGACACAGATCCTTTAAAGGCGTGCGAGAACCTACACGTTACAAAATCACCGCCATAAAATGATATGAACCCGAAATTACTACGAAGCATCCCTTTCGCGCTTAAAAGTCGAAAAAGATCGTTCAGGAAAAAGGTACGTGAGAGAGAGAGAGAGAGAGAGAGAGAGAGAGAGAGAGAGAGAATGAGAGAGAGAGAAGGAGCGAGGGAGAGAGGGAGAGAGAAGGAACGCATAGAACGCGTGTCATGGTAATGTATATGGAATACGTGAGCACGAATCCTCCGAAGCATTGTCGACTCGGCGTGGATGTCGCGTGCTACGTAAACTGGATGCAACGGGACACGCGGGAACGAACGGCAGATACCGATCTGCTCGTTGGCGTCTTATAAATCAACGAGCCGATCGGCAAGAGATACGGCCGCGTTATAACCCGTGACTACGAGTCGCTTGGCCGATCATGGCGCTCGGCGTGAACGCGTCCATTTTCCTCGTCCATCGGTGATCACGTCGACCAGGACCACGTCGAAGACAATAAGAGCATCAAGGTAGATCACGAGCCGCATACCTTCGTGTAGTCGCCTGCACGCGATGTATTTCATTGATGTATTCATTGGTCAGTTTGCGACGTGTATCTTGACTCTCGTTCGTACGGCACTTTCACGCGGAGAAGTAAAATGCAACTGGAGGATGATTTAATTTATCCGGTTGTTGATGTATGATTATGTTGGAAGGCATTTTTTAGACACAGTGGATATATACGTTTGTAGATATATCGTTTCATTATGTTAGAATCTTTACGCGTACGATCATCGACACGAGTACGATTTACGTACTTTTCAATTCGAGTATTTTTACGACACGTTTTGCTTTATTAGCATTTTTTATTTCGATATTATTGTTTGATATTGTAGCGTTAACGTTGTAGCAACGTAATATTGTCGTACAACCGAACCTAGCAAAATTATCGATTCGTTCTTTGTTCGATCGTTTTCGATCACATCCATAGAAGGGAATTTCTTAAAAGAATATCGCGGTGGGAGAATTAACGTAAAATTTAAATAATTGGCGGGCCCGAGGAACAAATCGTTCTTCGATGATGCAATAACTTTTGAAGAAATTATCAAAAATTCCGAAATTAAAGTAAAATTGCGGCAACGGAAAAAGTTTAGAAATTGTAATCAAACTTCGACCGGGTGTAAGGTATAATTTGTAGAAATGTTTTTAGGGATATAGGGAAAGATAAAAGATTTGTAAATTCAACGTGTTTAGATCAAAAATCTTTCGTTAATGAGAGATTCGTAAGAAAATTTGATACAAATACGCGTAATAAATATTTCGCATCAATCGGCCAAACCAGTTATTCTCCTGTTGCAATGACATAATTTTTAATACCAATCTGATAAGCTGCTAGAAGTAAGACACTGCGTAACATTCGCGTCAAAGCTAAAACTACGGTTTCAAACTGTACGTTGAATTTCCAGTTTGATAAAAATGAACAGCTGTATCAAAAATTGGGAACAAATCGAGGCTAGCTTATCGAGGAAATATTGTAACTGTTGAGATATGTATAATTTTCTGTGCTGACTGGGTTAAATGCGTAGAAGAGATACATGTATGCGAGTATCAGTGTGTGGACGCGTGTGTGTGCGCGGCGCCTCGAAAACAGATGAATGTGAGCTAGTCGGTCGGTTAACAGTCGGATATAAAAGAAAGTGCTGAGACGCGTGCAAGTGTGCATCGGTGAATATGTGAGAAATCGTCCATGAAATAAATATATTATTATTTTAATATTAATCCTCGGTGTAAATTTAGTGTTCGTATAATATTATTTCGGTTTCGATGATCCACAATTTTCAACAGTAACAAATATATTGAATTTTATTCAAATTCTCTCGTGCTATGTTTCGAGTAAGCATAAAATATATATATTCTTCTATCATGGAGAACACTTTTCTGCGTTATTATTAAACATGAATCATTCGTACATACGTTCCCGATAAATGTTTTCTCGTTCATAAAGGATGTATCGCATATTTTTATATGCTCGTTGACAACATATATATTCTACCTTGTCATACTATTTTACCATGAAGTTTCCTCGCCTGAAATTATTCCTTTGATACAACGTACCGGAAGATGCATATATAATCAAGAAACATACTATTAGGTGAACCATGAATTTTAATTTAGAAACATATATCGTACAGGTAATCGAAATATAATCCCCATAACGTAAATCCAAACTTGATTTTATTTACACTTTGATTTACACTTTGTAATATTGATTATTCCTCCTCGAGAAATTAAACTGTCAGTATTTTGTGCGTTTATTAGTCACCGACAGTTTCCAATATTATACATTCAGTAGCTAGTACTCAAAAGCACAATAATTTCCATCTGTCTATCAATCGAATTTCATGCTGGATAAAATTGAATAACAATATCCCAAAGAAGGCAAAACTATTTGCAATCCGGTAATTTTCGGTAATTTTCGGCAATTTCGGTAATTTCGGTAACGTTGAATTACACATAAAATTAGTGCTTAAGCTTAGCTGAATCCCCAAGGAAAACGGTATTGTTTAAATTCTAATCATTCCTCTTTGTTCTAGCAATAAACCCTTGCCAATCCACCGTTCTATCGACCCTTGTAATGCAGCCAATAAACGAAATAATCTACAAGGTTGAAAATAAAGTGACTATCGTTTCTGTCGCTAATTAAATAAATAAATGATTATCTCGGAATGCGAGAAAACAAAGGTTTTCGGTTATTAAGAGTTCGATATTTTACTGTTTCTTTTTCCGGAATAATATCGATCGACAAACAAGAACCGGTGCACCGATCTTTGCTTTCAAGGTAACTGCCACGACGACGTGGATCGATCAGAATCAGCGGCAAAAATCACGTCAAATGACTGCAAGGTACATGTCACGTAGTACATACCTCTGTTCGCTTTCACGATGCACATGAACGCGTGACCGTGAATTTTATGATTTGACCAACGTAACAAACATCGATCAATTTTTTCGTGCGATTACACTTTTAGAAAGATTCGTTGCAATTATAATCGGATCTTTTGAATTTCGCGTCTTGCGAACGTAATGATATACTTTATATTTACGTTACATAATATACATCGTATAAAATACAAATGATTACAAATTTATCGCCGACAGTCTCTACGTCTATGAATAGTAATAGGTTCACGAACGACTAATTTGTAACGTTTCTAGGATTTAAAATCATTATCGATGGAATAGGACAAAACAATTGCATTTACGAAAAAGAAGTTAACGCTAAGGCTGTTGCACGAGCAATTTACAACTAGCGTGCAAATCTGCAAAAGGATATTTCGTAATATCGTTAAAATTGTTAGCGAAGGAACGAATAGAGAACGTGGCCGAAGAATGTTTGGGAATTTTTTCATTTACGAAAAAGGATAGATATCTACGAAACTAGTTCATCGAAATAGAAGAGATCGAGTTTACTTCGTTGTTGCATTAAGGCAATAAAAATTAAGCGAAACCCTTAATCGAGAAATCAAAGCCACGATGCGTAAAACCGTTCCACGGTATTTGATGCATCGTGAAGATTGCTTTATCAAACTGCACAAAATCGCCTCCGGATGCATAGTGTGGCTCTTTGTAGTTTTATTCCACGCGATAATTAGGTGTCGGTGTAAAAAGCGAACCTGACGTTCGAATTAAAGTTGGCCGAGGTTGATGGCTGCCAACCGAGCGCAAGATCAACTTGGACGCGGGACGGTATCGCGTAGGTGTTTGGAACGAGGAGCGACCGAGCCATGGCGAAAGGCAAGGGGAAGAAAGAGGTAACATCGTGAGAGGAAAGGAACGCGGCGGTAATTCATTCTGCATGGCAAACGAGCTAAAAGAGCTCCGCGGGTAATTAATTGTGCTAGCGCGTTACGCGACCCTACGTGTGTGGGAAAACTGTAAATTAGCGTGAAGGAATCGCCAGGGGACAGTGTGGGCTTGCACCGTTGATGTATCATGCTTGTCGACGAAATGAACTAGATCAGATCGCGCGACGTGGATTAAAACGAGCGCTATGCGGACGTATGCAATCTTGTGAACTATACACGTCGGAGAATTTAGTCATTGAGAGACCGTTGCAATTTGCCGACACACGTAGATAACAATGGAAATTTTTATAGCTAAATCTACGTACGGTGGCTGCCGAAAGTCTTCGTACGTTTACCCATATATTTTATAAACAAATTACGTGTTATGAGAAGCATTTGGAATTTTATTAGCACTAAAATGAAGCGTAACTGTCATAGTTACATAAGCAAAATTCTAAGCAATTCTGAAAATGTATACAGAAAGTTGCAAAATATTTTACACGAATCAAAAAGCTACTTAAACAGACAATTATACGCAATATTAATAGATCGCAATATATAACGACGCTTATCTTCGTAGATCATCTTGAATGCTTTATATACTTATGCTTTATTACTTATATTTATATACTTAAAGTCATCATTCATATCCTACATTAATTTTTTACTAACTATGAATTTACGGTAGGTATCTTGCAACTTGTATATATCTTTTCAGATTGGCTTCAAATTTTACCAATATGAGAGTCGCCTATTTCGTTATAACGCTAATGAATCATTAAAATGTTTCTTCTATAAAACGCGGCGTAAAAGTTTTGTGTAAGCGTACGGATACTGCTGCGAATCACTGTACGTACTCGAGCAATTATTTATACTTATTCGCAAATAGTTCTCTACAACTCTATACACATTCTGAAAGAACATTGTTAGTATATGGACAACATAGAAAATACCATTAGTCATTCTTTTTCATCTTCAATATAGTTATTGTTATCATAACAATAAAATCGTTACGACTGTAATATTTATTATTATTATTATTGTAACATTTTAGATACACACCGAGGTATATAGTCAAAGAGGAGGCCAAAATAGAGCAAATAAATGAAGAATCTGGAGGCAAACCTTCAGGACTCAAGACTCTATCCTGATACAATCGTTTCAGTATTAATTTGGCAGGTAATTGGTTGCGCAACAGTCACGGGCCAGCGTGGCTAATCCAAGATTTACAAGTAGAGCTCAAGAAAGATTAGAAAGTTCTCCGTGATTAGAAAGTGATATAATGATATATATAACGGATAAGGTAATTATTATCTGCACCTCAATTCACGCGAACAATTTTTGAAATATCGTCAGCGAATAAAGGATGTGATATAGTCAAAAGTCGGTCTGAACTTGGTTTAATATGAAGTCAGAAAAGTGTGCAAATTTAAACTCATAAGAAATTCAGGCAGCCTGCAACAGGTAAATATTCCTTACAACACTTGATTAGTTTTCTCTTTCACGAACGTTCTTCGCCAAATTGATCACTTATTTAATTATCTTTTTTTTTCTTATTTTATGTCATTTTATCTTTTTTTCTTTTTTTAATATCCATCGATATTCCAAATTCCAAGTTTCAGCGTTATATCTTCTTTATAGCCCAGTAATTAACATCTAGCCAAAGATACAGCGGCTGGCGAAAATATTTGAACACTTACAGGAATTTTCATCGATATATCATGTCGAATGGAAGGAATATCTTGAAATTTCATTACCATTTCATTAGCAATTTAATGACACACGACTATGTATATACTAATAAAATTTGAAACGAATCTGAATATGTCTATAACAGATATAAGATATTTAACCCAATCATACACACCACAAAGATCACCAAAGTATTTCAAGCCGTTCATTTGTTATATTAATATGTCAGAACATTTAGTGAGACGAATGGTAGCATTAATTATACGTTTAAGACCACCATTTATACTGTATATTAATTTTTTACCGAGCGGACGATTTGTAACAAATGTCTCATCATTTTTAATACATTTTCGGATTGACTTTATAATTTATCCGTACGATCGCGGTAATCGCGTCTCAGAGCAGTGTTAACGAAATTTCAAAAAATGTTGTATAACGAACGTAATACATCTATCGCAAGCGATAGTTATTTCTGACTGCAGATGTTTGGAAGAAAGTATTCGTCGAAGGCCTGGCTAACTTAATCGAAAAAAACATCCGTCCGGCAAGCAGCCGAATATCCTTCTGCTTACGTTGTACAAATTTCCTATGGTAATTGATCCAATAGTTTCGTGAGACACCGTACTTGCTTCGAACCATATCCCAAAATATTGGAGTTTCGCCAAAGTAATACGTCATGGTGCATCGATGCTTACTATGTCACGTATTATTCGCTAAAATATAGCAGAGTGCAACATCCTGCGTGTTTTTCAAATAGCCATTTCTCTTAAGAATTTCGAAAACGATTAAAATAATTTTTTGTGGGTGCATCTGCGTGAGACCATTGTACATTGTTCGATATGAAAGGAATTTAAAGATATAATGCAGATAATTATCGGTAAATTAGGAAATAAATTTACGAACGAGGGAACAGTAAACAATGTGAAAAATCCCACGATTCAATAAATTTTCATAGGTGATGAAATCGTTGCATGCGCTTACCTCCGGTAACAAAAATTTAACTTGGACAGATAGACACGAAATTATAAGGCAAAAAATAACTTCCGTCCTGACCAATGAGCCGGTGTTAATAATATTCGACCCGAATTACCCGATAGAATTACATACTGACACTAGTTCGAGTGGATATGGGGCTATTTTAATGCATACGGTTGACGGCAAAAACCGGGTAATAGAATATTACAGTAAGAAAACTAGCCCCGCGGAATCCAGGTATCATTTGTATGAACTAGAGACGCTGGCAGTCGTAAACGCCATTAAACATTTTCGCCACTATCTGCACGGACGGGAATTTCTCGTTGTCATTGTTGAAGGCAGCCCGCAATAAAGTAAATCTGAGTGACAGGGTTAATAGGTGGTGGGCTTACTTGCAAACTTTCACTTTCGACATTATGTACCGAGAAGGTAAACGAATGTCCCACGTAGATCTCTTTTCGGACAGACCTCTTTCGAACCTAACCCTGCAGACATCGATCGTACCCCAATTAATAAAACCAAAGAAAAGAAAATTAATCTCGCCGAAATCTCAGAAGATTGGCTACTAGCGGAACAACGTCGCGACCCCCAAATCTCCGAAATCGCCAACAAATTGCAAAACGACGAGCTCGCGAAAGACATTGCGAGTACATATGAGCTACGATCCGGTACCCTCTACCGTAAAATACAAAGGAGAAACAGAACCCTCTGCCTGCCCATCGTAACGAAAGGTTTCAAATGGTCCGTCATTAACCACATACACCAGTCAATTATGCACTTAGGTTGGGACAAAACGCTCGAGAAACTGTACGAGTATTACTGGTTCGAAGTGATGGCGAAATATGTTCGCAAATTCGTAGAATGCACTGACATGCTTGTCGGATTTCTAAGGCGAATTCAGGTAAAGTACAAGTCGAATTATATCCCATACCTAAGACCAGCATATCTCGGCATAAAGTTCACATAGACATAACGGGAAGCTGAGCGGCAAGAACGATTCGAAAGAATACGTCATTGTTCTGATTGATGCCTTTACCAAATTCGTATACCTACGACTGCCAAGACTATATTTTGCAAAATTTGAACCCAATCTGAAAATATAAGTATATAGCAGTTGCAAGATAGTAACTGCAAATTTATATTTAGGGGAAAAATTATACTGATATGTAAATATAAATAATTTCGTAACAAAATGCGTTTCTAACTTCTTAGGTAAATTGAATACACAATATTCTGTACATATGTAGTAAATTTTCCGTTTATTTCCTTTTATTCACCTCTAAAATACATGTAGCTATAGTTTTGAACAATACATAAGTCAAGTATAAAGATATTAACTTAATAAATACAGTTAGTACAGATTTCTACAACACGAATATACAATTAAATTTGATCATACGTTGACGATGTAAGATAATGTTGGCAAACAGATCAGTACGTACATATTTGTGTCGATGATTATGAAAATAATCTAAGTGGAGAAACTAAAAAAAGAAAGGAGTTTATCATTTTTTTGCGTCACGTGTATTTAAATCACAATAACTTGAAACTATCTTTGCAAAGTAACAACAATCGAAACGTATCATTAAACATAATTCAAATCATGCGTTCAAGCTTTAACTATCTCGAAACACAAAATATGTGATTTAAGCCACTTTCATAATCACCGATACATTTGTACATACATTTATACAATAATCTTTATATCATAACAGCGAGTAATTGTTAAATTATACCACTCACACATTTGTTATATGGACAACACACGCAATTAGAGGGATCAATGTACAAAAATATTACGTAAATGAGTTTTTAATCGCGTCCTAAATACTTTATTATTGAAAATCGTCAGATCAACGATTAAGTTATAAGTTTAAAATGAATCAAACTAACACTAGTATGAATCATTTTGCGTGAGAAGTATAATATAATCCATTAAAACCATTTATTTATAAACTATTTGCAAATAAAATTATTCTTATTATTCTTATAATAATCTCATGGTAAATTCTAACTTTCATGCTGCTTGCTTTTATACTCTTGATCGAATATCGCTTGTTATTTTAATATACAATAGAACTTGGATTATATACATATACACCCATATACGCACACATACATTATCTGAACGTTTTGTCACCTGAACGTTGTATAATTCTCGCACTGCATTAACTGATTTTAAGAAACATTTTTGGAACCACATTCATTCATTGTCTTCCGTATTGCAGTTAGGTAATGGCAATAATGTTTCCAGTAATTCTTTTCGTTTTTCTTTTTTCAAATTTCTACTTAAACCTAATCTTGTTTAAACGTAACCTTAAATGACCTCATTTATTTAACTCTGTTTAATTAACCTCATTTCATTAACCTTGTTTAATTAATCTTATTTAATTAACCATATTTAACCTTATTTAACCTTATTTATCATATCGCTTCCTAACCTATGAATTTTCATAAAACGAATATAATATATTCGACGATATTTATTTCTAGTTCGCTCTATTTTTTCCCCTTCTAAGAAATATTTGTAGTCTGTCTTGCCTACCACGGCCAGTCGATTTGACCGCTCGATAATATATTTTATTTACTCTTATAATAAATGCAACCAGTACAAAGAAAAGGCTGTCATAAGTAATATTGTCACAAACCATAACCCATTCCACAATCATGACTTGGCTAAAATTGTGAGTTTTATACGATTTGATAAGAAGGGAGGAAGAAGCCAACGTTTACGAACTAACAAATTTTTAATCTATATCTATTATATCCGCTTGAAGCGGATGTCAGTAAAGATTTCCGAAACTCAATGAAGCTACAACGGATTTCTTCTGACACCTCCGGATGAGTTCATTAATTTCCTGGGTCAACCAACCTTCTGTTTCTTCGATGCTGAACTAGAACTCACAATAATAGGTGCTGGAGATGATGTATCATATACACGTTGTATATATTTGTCAGAGATCTAATGAAATTTATTAGAAAAAGCTTCTTTATTTGTATATATATTATAGTCTCCTCAAATTCATGCATTTAATACTTAGCTTAGGAATAGGGATATTTCCCTACTTTAAAATACATTCCTGACTGATCGATCGGGGAGATATCCCATTTTGAGCTTGACAACGCATTCTTTTTTTCTACTAACTAATTTAGCGGTATTGAACTTAACTGATATCATAAACTGATATCATAAAAATATTCGAAATTTAAAAATTAATAAAATTAATAAAAAATCATATATATGAAATATATTGATAAACATCTTAATTATCATTACAATATACTTAATATGCACGTTATATATATATATATATATATATGAGACATTATCTTATCTTATTATATATACATATTAAAATTGTATGTAACGATATATTATAATATAATGTGTTTTATATATATTTTACAATTTATATATATATACTTATTTGAATATATATATATATTCTCATTTTTTTAAGTTTTTCTTTCTTTTTTAACAATCTCTTGCGTTTTAATTTGGTGTCTTATTTCGTCAAAAAAAGCAGGATTGTCCCAACTTCTAAAATTTTGAATTATAATTACAAATATAAGCTATTGAATTGCTGTTATTTTTGATTATTTAATAGTTTGCTTCTGATTTTTCTTGTTGTTTTGTTTTTTTCATATTTAATGTTGGATTTACCCGGCCGGCATTTTTCTCGTCGTCCTCTTGCGGCAAGTTGTTTGATGGTAGTAGTGTAATTGGCGAAGCAACTGATGCCACGGGCATAGGAATAGTTGGTGCACTATTCAGTAATTTAATGTGGCTCCTTTGTTCATCCAGTTTTACCAAATCCACGTTACGTCTTGGCATATCTAGGACAGCTGAAGCTAATGCCTGCGAAGCTCCATCAGACGATTGTGATGGAGATTTGTGGGGTGAAGACGTCGCTTCTAATGTCGGTAGGGATGTGAGGAGACCGTTATCGGAACTGTAAACATTATTAATCATGTTTTATTAATCATTTTGACGGGAATTCAATTATTTTCTGTCAATATTTTAATCAAGATTTTTTCCATTAAATTATTCAAGAAATCTTGCGGTAAGAAAAATATTCTGTATATATATCTATAAACTATATTTTTTCCAAATTATAAAAATTGTCTTAGTCGTTGCGAGAAAGGTACGATCCTACGTGAAAAAGTCAGTTAATAATGTGAAACAAAATCTTTTTACATTAATGTCGTATAAAGAATTTCATATACGACTTCGTTTGCGAAAGTATGAAGTGGAATTTTGTTATCTAGAAAAACATAATTAAATGCATGCATATATAATGATTCTTCAAATAAAATTTTCCCAAAGCTAGAAATGGAAATTCTGTTTCTTGTTTCTTGTTTACTACTTTAAAAAGTTCAATTTAATACATGATATACTATAAAAAAATACTTTAGTATATGCATTCTAACATAAATATATGAAATACCAAAATTTATATCTACATAAACACATTTAAAATGTTTTAATAATAAAGTGTAGAATTTGACTCACTTAGAAGAATGACTCTTCTTGCGCGGTCTTCCAGGACTCTTCTCCTCGTCTTTCTTCGGAATAAATTTAGACAATTCCTTCTGCTTTTCTCTATATTGTCTTTGAATGTCAGCCAACCTGACTCTCATGTCAAGTTCCATAACATCCATATTCGGCCAGTCTGCCTCATTATCGATGTTTCCTTCTCTAGCGATAAACTTCTTTGCGTCGAGTTTCGCTTGCAAATTTCTATGATCGTGACAATCACGATGTTCTCCCAAGATATGACTTCTATCCTCATATCTGCTATTTTCGTTGTTCTCCATCATTTTATCATCCGAATACATCTTTTCATCGTACATTTCAGCATCAGAATTTGATAGATTATCATCAGTAATCAAGGAATCAGTAGATTCCTCCTTGCTAAAAGTTTCACTTATACGATACTGTCTGTATAACTGTTCGTATATATTTCTTTCATATTCTTCAAAGTTTTCTTTTCTTTCGTAGTTTACATTATTGCAAAGACTATTAGTACCAAGGGGAGCGTCATTTAACGTATCATTATCTTCGTTGTCGGTACAAATATCGTCTTCTTCAGAAAAATCTAAGCTTCCTATTGTATTATTAGTCATTATTAACACAATATTTTCTTGCTCGCTTTCATCGTACCGTTTATAACAATCATCATCTACGGAATACGAGTCGTATCTAGATTCCTCATCTTCCAACTCGCCATCGGTTTTGAACCTCTTGGGGCTCTCGGAATCTTCCAAATTTTCGTGCACATACTTTCTCTTGTCCGATGTCTTTGTTTCATTTTCTGAGACATTATTCACTCTGCCCAGGTTTAACAGTAATATGCCAGCATGAGATATTTCTTCGAAACTCTCCAGATTCGATTTCCAGGAAGTTATATCCCCTACTCCCTCCATAAATCGTTGTTCTCCTAAAGCGCATAACATCCCCAAAGGGCTGTTCATGTTGTTGCTGTGGCTGATGTTGCAGCTCTCTACCGGAGGAAAAAGTACCCTGCCCTTAATAACCGATCTATCTAATTTAAGTCTTCCATTGGCGTTGGATCTCAAGCACTTAGAATTAATAACTAATCGAGATTTGGGAGTTTCAGTAATAGATGTAAAGGCCAACGAGTTTTCTAGCGGTTCCAATTTTCCTTTTTTAGGCGTCACTGCGTTATTGTTCGTGCATTGCACGTTCACTTCACAGACCTCGGGCAGCGAGACACTCTCCATTTTCGCGACATGTTCTTTATCGTCGTTTAACTCCATATTATCATTACCGCTTCTCGAGTCATTATTATTGTTCAAGAAGTAGATTATGGGCAGGGGATGCTTGCTACTCGTAGGGGAATCGCAAGGATGTTCGGTCATTATTGCATAATTATAATCATCTAAAGCCGAACGAGCATTTACCGAAGAAGCTACCTCAATTTCTTGTGCCACTTCGTAGTTTTCCATGAACTGAGAGTTCTCGCAGGATCTCAGAATGTGTTTTTTCAAACCGTTTTCTAGTTTTCTCGGTATCGTTTCCGAATGTTTCCTGGAACGAAGATTTTCTGCATTCTTATCCATCGACTTGTCCACTTTTCGGAGTGCCGTCTCCTGTAAAGCACCAGCTGCGTTCTTTTTCAACTTCTCCACAACGTTTTCGAATTCAGGATGAGACTTTTCGACAATGTGCCTCTTAGACAGGTTCTGGCACTTTAGCTTTTCCGTGGTTGATGTTGGTTCGCATTTGTATGAATAATCTTCATACATTGTTTCATCCGCTTTCTGCTTGATCACGATTGGTTCGACCGCTTGTACGTCGCTATCGATGCTCGACATATCGAAAGATTTCACGATGATCTGTGGACGTGAAACAGTTGCCTGCAATCGTTCGTCTGGGCTCTTTTCACAACTTTCGTAATTCGGATCGATCTGCAATTTTGATTCTTTCGGATTCTCCGATTGTTTTGGAATTTGATTGATTTCTGGAGTTTCGACCGAAGAATTTGCATGTTTGTGTAACTCAGTCGCCGACATTTTATCTGGTTCAGGTAATTCGGCCTGTGAAATATAACGTGAATGTTATTGAAAGTTGTGTAAAATTGAAACTTCCTAATTTCTTATCGGTCGATGAAATCGAATGGTTTTAACACTTAGCCAACATAATTGGGAGATTTTCTTCCTACGAAGAACATCGCTGCGTGACCGAACGGGGAGATTTCCCTTTTTGACTTTAGCAACGCGTTCTTCTTCTCTTTTTTTTTCTTTTTTTTTTTTGTTAATCAATTTAGTGGCGTTAAACTTAATTAAAAAGATACATTATCAATTATTCGAACGATATCACACTGGAGAAAATATTAAAATGCTTTATGAATTTTTAATTTCAAATTCAAATCCTGTTACTTATCTTTAGTCATCTTTAATGTTTTTGATTCTACCTATATTTTTTTATACTTTTAATATACTTTCAATTTGATGTTTTGTATAAACAATATGTGAAATCGTTCAACAAAATTGTCACCGCAAAATATAACTGACCACTTAAACAATTTTTAAACTTCTTTGTTTTTTAAGTAGTGAAAATCAATCCTCGATATTTGGAAAAATGCGCGGTGGACAGCGTATGGATTGCTTGTCCCAGCGCGGTGGAAATGGCGTATAGCTCGCTGTGGCGCGCGCGGTTGGCTAAGTGTTAATAATTACATTGCGTTTGGTTTATTCTTTTCGTAAAGTGTAACGTTGAGAGACTCGCGCTTTCGTAAGATATTTTTTATTTCAGCTCAATGATATTTATGAAATAATCAATTTTATTTTTTATGAGTGTTATATGTTCATATAAGCAGAACAGTGTGTCATAAAAAAATTACTCTTGCCTTTTTTCGTCATTAATATCGAGAGTTGACTATCGTATTATATATATTAACAAATAATATTGTTTTGCACATTAATTTTCATCATCTAATAATCAAAAAATTTTATACTTTTCTTTTTTATCGATATCGAGCGTTGACTGATTATCACGCGATATTTTATACAAAATACGAAAGATGTTTCTCTATATGTCGGTGTTACTGTTTCGTTAATATAATAACATATAATGTGTTATTCTATATTATTGTTTTTACTCTATATCTAACAAGAAATACGTTATATATGCGTATATGAATATTTTACATAAAATATTAGAAAATATTATTAAAAATATTATTAATCTAAAATAAAGTGGAGCGCAGGAGAAAAAGAAGAAACTAGTTCATTACTAAATAATTGTATAATTGATCATCTTCTACTTCAAATTTTCTATAAAAAAAAAATTTCCCGAAAAATATGGTTTTCTTAGTTATGCCACTCTTCTAATGAATCAACGATAACGAAAATCAGTTAACACTCACAGCATAAAATTTCATATTAAACGTGTATTATCATTATAATCAAATATATTACCCCTCATAAAGAAAAACAAGATGTCACAACGCGAAACTTTTCGATCTCAAAAAAAAAAAATTTTCGGCAAATTAACGTCATCACCTAACGTCGAAAAACAGAAAAACGGAAAATTCTTTGATTCCTACCTTGCACTTTTCATCGACAACCTTCGTATCCGTCTCTTTCTCCTGTTCGACACCGGCAGTTTGCTGCACGTAATTCTTCTTCCTATTTCTGAGTCTATCCAAAGAATGATCTCGTCTTGCCCCAAAGAATTCCAAATTCTCATGAAAATTATCGCGATTTTCTTTGGTTATTTCAATAATTCTCGGCCCTGTTCTCACATCTCGGCATGATATTCTATTCTCGACAAACTGTTGCTCGCCTTCCTCCTCCATGTGATTTCTATCATCGTGTTCCCTATCAATCTGCCGCGTAACCACGTGTTCGATCGTTCTATCGATCGACGAGGACGCTTCTACACTCCTTCGTGATAGAATATTTTGGGCAATCGATCATGTTGATGATGGTATTTTCTGCTTTATCTACTTTACCCACTACGCTACAGACCGCTGGATTTACCGTTGTTGATGTGGCGGTTATTCGAACGATGTTGCCACCTTCACCGACGAGGCAGCCACTATCTCGAAGTTGAACAAATTCGTCAAGTTGGTAGTGGTAGTGGTAGGTTAGCCGAATTCTGTAGTTGACAGGAAATCAAACTTTGTTCCTGTTTAACGGATGTGTCGATCAAGGACTGCTCCTGATCCTCGGATTTCGGTGCGTCTGTCTGATTCGATGCGTCTTGTACGCCTATTATCGGCGCTACTTCAGCTGGCTCGATCACGTGGATCGTTGTTACCTCAGGCGGCGGCGTCAAACACGAGACCGGTGAGGTTGCCTTCGACAGAAACGAATTTCGCACCAACACGCAGGATATTCCAGGATCAAATATTGTTGAATTAGGGAATGACTAATTTCGACAAAGTTGGACCAAGCTGGGAAATCGAACTGAGTCAAGAATTCCGGACAACTGCCTCGAATTCATTACTTTGAGGGTTTCCAACCACCACTTGAATCTTTAGGGATCGTTGATTGAATTGATATTAGAACGTAGTATGCAGCACTGATTAAATGTCTATTTCTTGAACATTATAATGCAAATTATATACGTTTATAAATATTAGGCAATGCACTAATAATTTCATGTTTTCGAGACATTTGCGCGAGGAGAGTTAATATGAAATTAAAATGACATTGTTTTGCTGGTATTTGTGAGCGTAATAAGAAGTCTATGCATATCCGAGGAGATATTAATTGTCGAAAAATTATTTCATATAGTTGTTCCCATACTTACTTTTAAGGTAATAGCATATAACGTCATAAGGCATAACGTAATAGTAAATAATGTTATACGTTGCAACGTAATAGTACAGAACGTTATACGTCATAACGTAATAGTATATAAAATTATACGTTATAACGTAATAGTATTTAACGTTTTACGTTATAACGTAATAGCATATAACGTTAAACCTCGTATCGAAATAGTATATAACGTCATCTATCGTAACGTAATAGTATATAACGTTATAGGTTATAGCGTAGTAGCGTATAACGTTTTAAGTTATAACGTAGTAGTGAATAACATTGTACGTTATAGCGTAATAGTAAAGTACGTCATACGTTATAACGTAATAGTATATAACGATATACGTTATAACGTAATAGCATATAACGTCATACGCTATTACGTAATATCAGATAACGTTTTACGTTATAACATAATAGCATACAATGATATACGACATAACGTAATACTAAAGATCGTTATACGTTATATCGTTACCCTATATAATGTCATACGTTACAACGTAATAATATATAACGTCATACGGTATAACGCAACAGAATATTACGTTTGACGTTATAACGTAATAGCATATACCGTTTAACGTTATAGCGTAACAGCGTATCACGATATAAACTGTAACTTAATAGTATATAATGTTATACGTTATAACGTAATACTATAGACGCCTTACGCTATTACGTAATAGCATATAACGCTTTATGCTATAACGTAATACAATATAAAGATATACGTGATAACGTAATGCTAAAGAACGTTATACGTAACAACGTAATAGTATGTAATGTTATACGTCGTAACGTAATAGTATATAAGGACATACGCCATAACGTAGCAGTAAATAACGTTATACGTTATAGCGCAATAACACATAACGTCATACGCTACAACGCAATATTATATACCCTTATACGCTGTAACGAAATGGTATATGAAGTCATACGTTATAACGTAATAGCATATAACGTTTTACGTTATGACGTAATATCATATAAGGTTATAAGTCGTAACATAGAAGTAAATAACGTTATACGTTATAACGTAATACTATATAACGCAATAACGTAACACTATATAACGTTATAGGTTATAACGTAAGACCAAATAACGTTATACGTCATAACGTAACACTATATAACGTTACACGTTATAAAATAATACTATATAACGTTAAACGTTATAACGTAATACCATATAAAGTTATAACGTAACACTATATAACGTTATACGTTATAGCATTGTATGGTATAACGTTATTCGTTATATAATAGTACTTTATAACGGTCTATGTTGTAACGTAACACTATATAACGTTATACGTTATAAAATAGTACTATATAACATTCTACGTTGTAGAATATTACAATATAACGTTATACGTTATAACGTAATACTATATAGCGTTATAACGTAACACTATATAACGTTAGAACGTAACACTATATAACGTTATAACGTAACACTATATAACGTTATACGTTATAAAATAATGCTATATAACTTTAAACGGTATAACGTAATACTATATAACGTCAAACGTTACAAAGTAATACGATATAATGTTATAACGTAACGATATGTAACATTATACGTTACAGCGTTACACTATGTAACGTTATACGTTATAAAATAATACTCTATAACGTTATACGTTATAACGTAATACTATATAACGTTATAACGTAACACTATATAGCGTTATACGTCATTAGGTAACACTTTATAACGTTATACGTTATAAAATAATGCTATATAACTTTATACGATATAACGTAATACTATATAACGTTATACGTTACAAAATAATGCTATATAACGTTATACGTTATAACGTAACATTATATAACGTTATACGTTATAAAATAACACTTTATTACGTTATACGTTATAACGTAATACTATATAACGTTATAACGTAACACTATATAACGTTATAACGTAACACTATATAACGTTACACGTTATTAGGTAACACTGTATAACGTTATATGTTATTAGCTAACACTATATAACGTTAGACGTTATAAAAAAATGCTATATAACGTTATATGTTATCAATTAATGCTATATAACGTTATACGTTATAACGTAATACTATATAACGTTATAACATAACACTATAAAACGTTATACGATATAACGTAATACTATATATCGTTATAACGTAACACTATATAACGTTATAACGTAACACTATATAACGTTATACGTTATTAGGTAACACTTTATAACGTTATACGTTATAAAATAATGCTATATAACGTTATACGATATAACGTAATACTATATAACGTTATTCGTTATAAAATAATGCTATATAACGTTATACGTTATAACCTAACACTATATAACGTTATACGTTATAAAATAACACTTTATTACGTTATACGTTATAACGTAATACTATATAACGTTATAACGTTACACTATATATCGTTATAACGTAACACTATATAACGTTACACGTTATTAGGTAACACTATATAACGTTATATGTTATTTGCTAACACTATATAACGTTATACGTTATAAAAAAATGCTATATAACGTTATACGTTATAATATAATACTGTATAACGTTATACGATATAACGTAATACTATATAACGTTATAACGTAACACTATATAACGTTATAACGTAACATTATATGCCGTTATGCATTATGAAATTATACTACATAACGTTATACGATATAACGTAATAATATATAACGTAAAACGTAACACTATATAACGTTATACGTTATTAGGTAACACTTTATAACGTTAGACGTTATAAAATAATGCTATGTCACGTTATAACGTAACACTATATAACGTTACACGTTATTAGGTAACACTGTATAACGTTATATGTTATTAGCTAACACTATATAACGTTAGACGTTATAAAAAAATGCTATACGACGTTGTATGTTATCAATAAATGCTATATAACGTAATACATTATAACGTAATACTATATAACGTTATAACATAACACTATAAAACGTTATAAGATAAAACGTAATACTATATATCGTTATAACGTAACTCTATATAACGTTATAACGTAACACTATATAACGTTATACGTTATTAGGTAACACTTTATAACGTTATACGTTATAAAATAATGCTATATAACGTTATACGTTATAAAATAATGCTATATAACGTTATACGATATAACGTAACACTATATAACGTTATACGTTATAAAATAACACTTTATTACGTTATACGTTATAACGTAATACTATATAACGTTATAACGTTACACTATATAACGTTACAACGTAACACTATATAACGTTACACGTTATTAGGTAACACTATATAACGTTATATGTTATTTGCTAACACTATATATCGTTATACGTTATAAAAATATGCTATATAACGTTATACGTTATAATATAATACTGTATAACGTTATACGATATAACGTAATACTATATAACGTTATAACGTAACACTATATAACGTTATAACGTAACATTATACGCCGTTATGCATTATGAAATAATACTACATAACGTTATACGATATAACGTAATAATATATAACGTAAAACGTAACACTATATAACGTTATACGTTATTAGGTAACACTTTATAACGTTATACGTTATAAAATAATGCTATGTCACGTTATAACGTAACACTATATAACGTTACACGTTATTAGGTAACACTGTATAACGTTATATGTTATTAGCTAACACTATATAACGTTAGACGATATAAAATAATGCTATGTCACGTTATAACGTAACACTATATAACGTTACACGTTATTAGGTAACACTGTATAACGTTATATGTTATTAGCTAACACTATATAACGTTATACGTTATAAAATAATGCTATATAACGTTATACGATATAACGTAATACTATATAACGTTATACGTTATAAAATAATGCTATATAACGCTTTACGTTATAACGTAACACTATATTAAGTTATACGTTATAAAATAACACTTTATTACGTTATACGTTATAACGTAATACTATATAACGTTATAACGTAACACTATATAACGTTATATCGTAACACTATATAAGGTTACACGTTATTAGGTAACACTATATAACGTTATATGTTATTTGCTAACACTTTATAACGTTATACGTTATAAAATAATGCTATGTCACGTTATAACGTAACACTAAATAACGTTACACGTTATTAGGTAACACTGTATAACGTTATATGTTATTAGCTAACACTATATAACGTTAGACGTTATAAAAAAATGCTATATAACGTTATATGTTATCAATTAATGCTATATAACGTTATACGTTATAGCGTAATACTATATAACGTTATAACATAACACTATAAAACGTTACACGATATAACGTAATACTATATATCGTTATAACGTAACACTATATAACGTTATAACGTAACACTATATAACGTTATACGTTATTAGGTAACACTTTATAACGTTATACGTTATAAAATAATGCTATATAACGTTATACGTTATAAAATAATGCTATATAACGTTATAACGTAACACTATATAACGTTATAACGTAACACTATATAACGTTACACGTTATAAGGTAACACTATATAACGTTATATGTTATTTGCTAACACTATATAACGTTATACGTTATAAAAAAATGCCATATAACGTTATACGTTATAATATAATACTGTATAACGTTATACGATATAACGTAATACTATATAACGTTACAACGTAACACTATATAACGTTATAACGTAACATTATATGCCGTTATGCATTATGAAATAATACTACATAACGTTATACGATATAACGTAATAATATATAACGTAAAACGTAACACTATATAACGTTATGCGTTATTAGACAACACTTTATAACGTTAGACGTTATAAAATAATACTATGTCACGTAATAACGTAACACTATATAACGTTACACGTTATTAGGTAACACTGTATAAAGTTATATGTTATTAGCTAACACTATATAACGTTAGACGTTATAAAAAAATGCTATACAACGTTATGTGTTATCAATTAATGCTATATAACGTTATACGTTATAACGTAATACTATATAACGTTATAACATAACACTATAAAACGTTATACGATATAACGTAATACTATATATCGTTATAACGTAACACTATACAACGTTATAACGTAACACTATATAACGTTATACGTTATTAGGTAACACTTTATAACGTTATACGTTATAAAATAATGCTATATAACGTTATACGTTATAAAATAATGCTATATAACGTTATAACGTAAAACTATATAACGTTATAACGTAACACTATATAACGTTACACGTTATAAGGTAACACTATATAACGTTGTATGTTATTTGCTAACACTATATAACGTTATACGTTATAAAAAAATGCCATATAACGTTATACGTTATAATATAATACTGTATAACGTTATACGATATAACGTAATACTATATAACGTTATAACGTAACACTATATAACGTTATAACGTAACATTATATGGCGTTATGCATTATGAAATAATACTACATAACGTTATACGATATAACGTAATAATATATAACGTAAAACGTAACACTATATAACGTTATACGTTATTAGGTAACACTTTATAACGTTATACGTTATAAAATAATGATATGTCACGTTATAACGTAACACTATATAACGTTACACGTTATTAGGTAACACTGTATAACGTTATATGTTATTAGCTAACACTATATAACGTTATACGTTATAAAATAATGCTATATAACGTTATACGATATAACGTAATACTATATAACGTTATAACGTACCACTATATAACGTTATACGTTATTAGGTAACACTTTCTAACGTTATACGCTATAAAATAACACTTTATTACGTTATACGTTACAACGTAATACTATATAACGTTATAACGTAACACTATATAACGTTATAACGTAACACTATATAACGTTATACGTTATAAAATAACACTTTATTACGTTATACGTTATAACGTAATACTATATAACGTTATAACGTAACACTATATAACGTTATACGTTATAAAATAATGCTATGTCACGTTATAACGTAACTCTATATAACGTTACACGTTATTAGGTAACACTGTATAACGTTATATGTTATTAGCTAAAACTATATAACGTTAGACGTTATAAAAATATGCTATATAACGTTATATGTTATCAATTAATGCTATATAACTTTATACGTTATAACGTAATACTATATAACGTTATAACATAACACTATATAACGTTATACGTTATAACGTAATACTATATAACGTTATAACGTAACACTATATAACGTTATAACGTAACACTATATAACGTTACACGTTATTAGGTAACACTGTATAACGTTATATGTTATTAGCTAACACTATATAACGTTAGACGTTATAAAAAAATGCTATATAACGTTATATGTTATCTATTAATGCTATATAACGTTATACGTTATAACGTAATACTATATAACGTTATAACATAACACTATAAAACGTTATACGATATAACGTAATACTATATATCGTTATAACGTAATACTATATAACGTTATAACGTAACACTATATAACGTTATACGTTATTAGGTAGCACTTTATAACGTTATACGTTATAAAATAATGCTATATAACGTTATACGATATAACGTAATACTATATAACGTTATTCGTTATAAAATAATGCTATATAACGTTATACGTTATAACGTAACACTATATAACGTTATACGTTATAAAATAACACTTTATTACGTTATACGTTATAACGTAATATTATATAACGTTATAACGTTACACTATATATCGTTATAACGTAACACTATATAACGTTACACGTTATTAGGTAACACTATATAACGTTATATGTTATTAGCTAACACTATATAACGTTAGACGTTATGAAAAAATGCTATACGACGTTGTATGTTATCAATAAATGCTATATAACGTAATACATTATAACGTAATACTATATAACGTTATAACATAACACTATAAAACGTTATACGATAAAACGTAATACTATATATCGTTATAACGTAACTCTATATAACGTTATAACGTAACACTATATAACGTTATACGTTATTAGGTAACACTTTATAACGTTATACGTTATAAAATAATGCTATATAACGTTATACGTTATAAAATAATGCTATATAACGTTATACGATATAACGTAACACTATATAACGTTATACGTTATAAAATAACACTTTATTACGTTATACGTTATATCGTAATACTATATAACGTTATAACGTTACACTATATAACGTTACAACGTAACACTATATAACGTTACACGTTATTAGGTAACACTATATAACGTTATATGTTATTTGCTAACACTATATATCGTTATACGTTATAAAAATATGCTATATAACGTTATACGTTATAATATAATACTGTATAACGTTATACGATATAACGTAATACTATATAACGTTATAACGTAACACTATATAACGTTATAACGTAACATTATATGCCGTTATGCATTATGAAATAATATTACATAACATTATACGATATAACGTAATAATATATGACGTAAAACGTAACACTATATAACGTTATACGTTATTAGGTAACACTTTATAACGTTATACGTTATAAAATAATGCTATGTCACGTTATAACGTAACACTATATAACGTTACACGTTATTAGGAAACACTGTATAACTTTATATGTTATTAGCTAACACTATATAACGTTAGACGATATAAAATAATGCTATGTCACGTTATAACGTAACACTATATAACGTTACACGTTATTAGGTAACACTGTATAACGTTATATGTTATTAGCTAACACTATATAACGTTATACGTTATAAAATAATGCTATATAACGTTATACGATATAACGTAATACTATATAACGTTATACGTTATAAAATAATGCTATATAACGCTTTACGTTATAACGTAACACTATATTAAGTTATACGTTATAGAATAACACTTTATTACGTTATACGTTATAACGTAATACTATATAACGTTATAACGTAACAGTATATAACGTTATATCGTAACACTATATAACGTTACACGTTATTAGGTAACACTATATAACGTTATATGTTATTTGCTAACACTTTATAACGTAATACGTTATAAAATAATGCTATGTCACGTTATAACGTAACACTATATAACGTTACACGTTATAAGGTAACACTATATAACGTTATATGTTATTTGCTAACACTATATAACGTTATACGTAATAAAAAAATGCCATATAACGTTAGACGTTATAAAATAATGCTATATAACGTTATACGATATAACGTAATACTATATAACGTTATAACGTACCACTATATAACGTTATACGTTATTATGTAACACTTTCTAACGTTATACGCTATAAAATAACGCTTTATTACGTTATACGTTACAACGTAATACTATATAACGTTATAACGTAACACTATATAACGTTATACGTTATAAAAAAATGCTATATAACGTTATACGTTATAATATAATACTGTATAACCTTATACGATATAACGTAATACTATATAATGTTATAACGTAACACTATATAACGTTATAACGTAACATTATATGCCGTTATGCATTATGAAATTATACTACATAACGTTATACGATATAACGTAATAATATATAACGTAAAACGTAACACTATATAACGTTATGCGTTATTAGGTAACACTTTATAACGTTAGACGTTATAAAATAATGCTATGTCACGTTATAACGTAACACTATATAACGTTACACGTTATTAGGTAACACTGTATAACGTTATATGTTATTAGCTAACACTATATAACGTTAGACGTTATAAAAAAATGCTATACAACGTTATGTGTTATCAATTAATGCTATATAACGTTATACGTTATAACGTAATACTATATAACGTTATAACATAACACTATAAAACGTTATACGATATAACGTAATACTATATATCGTTATAACGTAACACTATACAACGTTATAACGTAACACTATATAACGTTATACGTTATTAGGTAACACTTTATAACGTTATACGTTATAAAATAATGCTATATAACGTTATACGTTATAAAATAATGCTATATAACGTTATAACGTAACACTATATAACGTTATAACGTAACACTATATAACGTTACACGTTATAAGATAACACTATATAACGTTATATGTTATTTGCTAACACTATATAACGTTATACGTTATAAAAAAATGCCATATAACGTTATACGTTATAATATAATACTGTATAACGTTGTACGATATAACGTAATACTATATAACGTTATAACGTAACACTATATAACGTTATAACGTAACATTATATGCCGTTATGCATTATGAAATAATACTACATAACGTTATACGATATAACGTAATAATATATAACGTAAAACGTAACACTATATAACGTTATACGTTATTAGGTAACACTTTATAACGTTATACGTTATAAAATAATGCTATGTCACGTTATAACGTAACACTATATAACGTTACACGTTATTAGGTAACACTGTATAACGTTATATGTTATTAGCTAACACTATATAACGTTATACGTTATAAAATAATGCTATATAACGTTATACGATATAACGTAATACTATATAACGTTATAACGTACCACTATATAACGTTATACGTTATTAGGTAACACTTTCTAACGTTATACGCTATAAAATAACACTTTATTACGTTATACGTTACGACGTAATACTATATAACGTTATAACGTAACACTATATAACGTTATACGTTATAAAATAACACTTTATTACGTTATACGTTATAACGTAATACTATATAACGTTATAACGTAACACTATATAACGTTATACGTTATAAAATAATGCTATGTCACGTTATAACGTAACTCTATATAACGTTACACGTTATTAGGTAACACTGTATAACGTTATATGTTATTAGCTAAAACTATATAACGTTGGACGTTATAAAAATATGCTATATAACGTTATATGTTATCAATTAATGCTATATAACTTTATACGTTATAACGTAATACTATATAACGTTATAACATAACACTATATAACGTTATACGATATAACGTAATACTATATATCGTTATAACGTAACACTATATAACGTTATAACGTAACACTATATAACGTTATAACGTAACACTATATAACGTTATACGTTATTAGGTAACACTTTATAACGTTATACGTTATAACATAATGCTATATAACATTATACGATATAACGTAATACTATATAACGTTATACGTTATAAAATAATGCTATATAACGTTATACGTTATAACGTAATACTATATAACGTTATAACATCACACTATAAAACGTTATACGATATAACGTAATACTATATATCGTTATAACGTAATACTATATAACGTTATAACGTAACACTATATAACGTTATACGTTATTAGGTAGCACTTTATAACGTTATACGTTATAAAATAATGCTATATAACGTTATACGATATAACGTAATACTATATAACGTTATTCGTTATAAAATAATGCTATATAACGTTATACGTTATAACGTAACACTATATAACGTTATACGTTATAAAATAACACTTTATTACGTTATACGTTATAACGTAATATTATATAACGTTATAACGTTACACTATATATCGTTATAACGTAACACTATATAACGTTACACGTTATTAGGTAACACTATATAACGTTATATGTTATTAGCTAACACTATATAACGTTAGACGTTATAAAAAAATGCTATACGACGTTGTATGTTATCAATAAATGCTATATAACGTAATACATTATAACGTAATACTATATAACGTTATAACATAACACTATAAAACGTTATACGATAAAACGTAATACTATATATCGTTATAACGTAACTCTATATAACGTTATAACGTAACACTATATAACGTTATACGTTATTAGGTAACACTTTCTAACGTTATACGCTATAAAATAACACTTTATTACGTTATACGTTACAACGTAATACTATATAACGTTATAACGTAACACTATATAACGTTATACGTTATAAAATAACACTTTATTACGTTATACGTTATAACGTAATACTATATAACGTTATAACGTAACACTATATAACGTTATACGTTATAAAATAATGCTATGTCACGTTATAACGTAACTCTATATAACGTTACACGTTATTAGGTAACACTGTATAACGTTATATGTTATTAGCTAAAACTATATAACGTTAGACGTTATAAAAATATGCTATATAAAGTTATATGTTATCAATTAATGCTATATAACTTTATACGTTATAACGTAATACTATATAACGTTATAACATAACACTATATAACGTTATACGATATAACGTAATACTATATATCGTTATAACGTAACACTATATAACGTTATAACGTAACACTATATAACGTTATAACATAACACTTTATTACGTTATACGTTATAACGTAATACTATATAACGTTATAACGTAACACTATATAACGTTATAACGTAACATTATATGCCGTTATGCATTATGAAATTATACTACATAACGTTATACGATATAACGTAATAATATATAACGTAAAACGTAACACTATATAACGTTATGCGTTATTAGGTAACACTTTATAACGTTAGACGTTATAAAATAATGCTATGTCACGTTATAACGTAACACTATATAACGTTACACGTTATTAGGTAACACTGTATAACGTTATATGTTATTAGCTAACACTATATAACGTTAGACGTTATAAAAAAATGCTATACAACGTTATGTGTTATCAATTAATGCTATATAACGTTATACGTTATAACGTAATACTATATAACGTTATAACATAACACTATAAAACGTTATACGATATAACGTAATACTATATATCGTTATAACGTAACACTATACAACGTTATAACGTAACACTATATAACGTTATACGTTATTAGGTAACACTTTATAACGTTATACGTTATAAAATAATGCTATATAACGTTATACGTTATAAAATAATGCTATATAACGTTATAACGTAACACTATATAACGTTATAACGTAACACTATATAACGTTACACGTTATAAGATAACACTATATAACGTTATATGTTATTTGCTAACACTATATAACGTTATACGTTATAAAAAAATGCCATATAACGTTATACGTTATAATATAATACTGTATAACGTTGTACGATATAACGTAATACTATATAACGTTATAACGTAACACTATATAACGTTATAACGTAACATTATATGCCGTTATGCATTATGAAATAATACTACATAACGTTATACGATATAACGTAATAATATATGACGTAAAACGTAACACTATATAACGTTATACGTTATTAGGTAACACTTTATAACGTTATACGTTATAAAATAATGCTATGTCACGTTATAACGTAACACTATATAACGTTACACGTTATTAGGAAACACTGTATAACTTTATATGTTATTAGCTAACACTATATAACGTTAGACGATATAAAATAATGCTATGTCACGTTATAACGCAACACTATATAACGTTACACGTTATTAGGTAACACTGTATAACGTTATATGTTATTAGCTAACACTATATAACGTTATACGTTATAAAATAATGCTATATAACGTTATACGATATAACGTAATACTATATAACCTTATACGTTATAAAATAATGCTATATAACGCTTTACGTTATAACGTAACACTATATTAAGTTATACGTTATAGAATAACACTTTATTACGTTATACGTTATAACGTATTACTATATAACGTTATAACGTAACACTATATAACGTTATATCGTAACACTATATAACGTTACACGTTATTAGGTAACACTATATAACGTTATATGTTATTTGCTAACACTTTATAACGTTATACGTTATAAAATAATGCTATGTCACGTTATAACGTAACACTATATAACGTTACACGTTATAAGGTAACACTATATAAAGTTATATGTTATTTGCTAACACTATATAACGTTATACGTTATAAAAATATGCCATATAACGTTAGACGTTATAAAATAATGCTATATAACGTTATACGATATAACGTAATACTATATAACGTTATAACGTACCACTATATAACGTTATACGTTATTATGTAACACTTTCTAACGTTATACGCTATAAAATAACACTTTATTACGTTATACGTTACAACGTAATACTATATAACGTTATAACGTAACACTATATAACGTTATACGTTATAAAAAATGCTATATAACGTTATACGTTATAATATAATACTGTATAACCTTATACGATATAACGTAATACTATATAACGTTATAACGTAACACTATATAACGTTATAACGTAACATTATATGCCGTTATGCATTATGAAATTATACTACATAACGTTATACGATATAACGTAATAATATATAACGTAAAACGTAACACTATATAACGTTATGCGTTATTAGGTAACACTTTATAACGTTAGACGTTATAAAATAATGCTATGTCACGTTATAACGTAACACTATATAACGTTACACGTTATTAGGTAACACTGTATAACGTTATATGTTATTAGCTAACACTATATAACGTTAGACGTTATAAAAAAATGCTATACAACGTTATGTGTTATCAATTAATGCTATATAACGTTATACGTTATAACGTAATACTATATAACGTTATAACATAACACTATAAAACGTTATACGATATAACGTAATACTATATATCGTTATAACGTAACACTATACAACGTTATAACGTAACACTATATAACGTTATACGTTATTAGGTAACACTATATAACGTTATATGTTATTTGCTAACACTTTATAACGTTATACGTTATAAAATAATGCTATGTCACGTTATAACGTAACACTATATAACGTTATAACGTAACACTATATAACGTTACACGTTATAAGATAACACTATATAACGTTATATGTTATTTGCTAACACTATATAACGTTATACGTTATAAAAAAATGCCATATAACGTTATACGTTATAATATAATACTGTATAACGTTGTACGATATAACGTAATACTATATAACGTTATAACGTAACACTATATAACGTTATAACGTAACATTATATGCCGTTATGCATTATGAAATAATACTACATAACGTTATACGATATAACGTAATAATATATAACGTAAAACGTAACACTATATAACGTTATACGTTATTAGGTAACACTTTATAACGTTATACGTTATAAAATAATGCTATGTCACGTTATAACGTAACACTATATAACGTTACACGTTATTAGGTAACACTGTATAACGTTATATGTTATTAGCTAACACTATATAACGTTATACGTTATAAAATAATGCTATATAACGTTATACGATATAACGTAATACTATATAACGTTATAACGTACCACTATATAACGTTATACGTTATTAGGTAACACTTTCTAACGTTATACGCTATAAAATAACACTTTATTACGTTATACGTTACAACGTAATACTATATAACGTTATAACGTAACTCTATATAACGTTACACGTTATTAGGTAACACTGTATAACGTTATATGTTATTAGCTAAAACTATATAACGTTAGACGTTATAAAAATATGCTATATAAAGTTATATGTTATCAATTAATGCTATATAACTTTATACGTTATAACGTAATACTATATAACGTTATAACATAACACTATATAACGTTATACGATATAACGTAATACTATATATCGTTATAACGTAACACTATATAACGTTATAACGTAACACTATATAACGTTATAACATAACACTATATAACGTTATACGATATAACGTAATACTATATATCGTTATAACGTAACACTATATAACGTTATAACGTAACACTATATAGCGTTATACGTTATTAGGTAACACTTTATAACGTTATACGTTATAAAATAATGCTATATAACTTTATACGATATAACGTAATACTATATAACGTTATACGTTATAAAATAATGCTATATAACGTTATACGTTATACCGTAACATTATATAACGTTATACGTTATAAAATAACACTTTATTACGTTATACGTTATAACGTAATACTATATAACGTTATAACGTAACACTATATAACGTTATAACGTAACACTATATAACGTTACACGTTATTAGGTAACACTGTATAACGTTATATGTTATTAGCTAACACTATATAACGTTAGACGTTATAAAAAAATGCTATATAACGTTATATGTTATCTATTAATGCTATATAACGTTATACGTTATAACGTAATACTATATAACGTTATAACATAACACTATAAAACGTTATACGATATAACGTAATACTATATATCGTTATAACGTAATACTATATAACGTTATAACGTAACACTATATAACGTTATACGTTATTAGGTAGCACTTTATAACGTTATACGTTATAAAATAATGCTATATAACGTTATACGATATAACGTAATACTATATAACGTTATTCGTTATAAAATAATGCTATATAACGTTATACGTTATAACGTAACACTATATAACGTTATACGTTATAAAATAACACTTTATTACGTTATACGTTATAACGTAATACTATATAACGTTATAACGTTACACTATATATCGTTATAACGTAACACTATATAACGTTACACGTTATTAGGTAACACTATATAACGTTATATGTTATTAGCTAACACTATATAACGTTAGACGTTATAAAAAAATGCTATACGACGTTGTATGTTATCAATAAATGCTATATAACGTAATACATTATAACGTAATACTATATAACGTTATAACATAACACTATAAAACGTTATACGATAAAACGTAATACTATATATCGTTATAACGTAACTCTATATAACGTTATAACGTAACACTATATAACGTTATACGTTATTAGGTAACACTTTATAACGTTATACGTTATAAAATAATGCTATATAACGTTATACGTTATAAAATAATGCTATATAACGTTATACGATATAACGTAACACTATATAACGTTATACGTTATAAAATAACACTTTATTACGTTATACGTTATATCGTAATACTATATAACGTTATAACGTTACACTATATAACGTTACAACGTAACACTATATAACGTTACACGTTATTAGGTAACACTATATAACGTTATATGTTATTTGCTAACACTATATATCGTTATACGTTATAAAAATATGCTATATAACGTTATACGTTATAATATAATACTGTATAACGTTATACGATATAACGTAATAATATATAACGTTATAACGTAATACTAAACAACGTTATAACGTAACATTATATGCCTTTATGCATTATGAAATAGTACTACATAACGTTATACGATATAACGTAATAATATATAACGTAACACTATATATAGTTATACGTTATTAGGTAACACTTTATAACGTTATACGTTATAAAATAATGCTATGTCACGTTATAACGTAACACTATATAACGTTACACGTTATTAGGAAACACTGTATAATTTTATATGTTATTAGCTAACACTATATAACGTTAGACGATATAAAATAATGCTATGTCACGTTATAACGTAACACTATATAACGTTACACGTTATTAGGTAACACTGTATAACGTTATATGTTATTAGCTAACACTATATAACGTTATACGTTATAAAATAATGCTATATAACGTTATACGATATAACGTAATACTATATAACGTTATACGTTATAAAATAATGCTATATAACGCTTTACGTTATAACGTAACACTATATTAAGTTATACGTTATAGAATAACACTTTATTACGTTATACGTTATAACGTAATACTATATAACGTTATAACGTAACACTATATAACGTTATATCGTAACACTATATAACGTTACACGTTATTAGGTAACACTATATAACGTTATATGTTATTTGCTAACACTTTATAACGTTATACGTTATAAAATAATGCTATGTCACGTTATAACGTAACACTATATAACGTTACACGTTATAAGGTAACACTATATAACGTTATATGTTATTTGCTAACACTATATAACGTTATACGTTATAAAAAAATGCCATATAACGTTAGACGTTATAAAATAATGCTATATAACGTTATACGATATAACGTAATACTATATAACGTTATAACGTACCACTATATAACGTTATACGTTATTATGTAACACTTTCTAACGTTATACGCTATAAAATAACACTTTATTACGTTATACGTTACAACGTAATACTATATAACGTTATAACGTAACACTATATAACGTTATACGTTATAAAAAAATGCTATATAACGTTATACGTTATAATATAATACTGTATAACCTTATACGATATAACGTAATACTATATAACGTTATAACGTAACACTATATAACGTTATAACGTAACATTATATGCCGTTATGCATTATGAAATTATACTACATAACGTTATACGATATAACGTAATAATATATAACGTAAAACGTAACACTATATAACGTTATGCGTTATTAGGTAACACTTTATAACGTTAGACGTTATAAAATAATGCTATGTCACGTTATAACGTAACACTATATAACGTTACACGTTATTAGGTAACACTGTATAACGTTATATGTTATTAGCTAACACTATATAACGTTAGACGTTATAAAAAAATGCTATACAACGTTATGTGTTATCAATTAATGCTATATAACGTTATACGTTATAACGTAATACTATATAACGTTATAACATAACACTATAAAACGTTATACGATATAACGTAATACTATATATCGTTATAACGTAACACTATACAACGTTATAACGTAACACTATATAACGTTATACGTTATTAGGTAACACATTATAACGTTATACGTTATAAAATAATGCTATATAACGTTATACGTTATAAAATAATGCTATATAACGTTATACGTTATAAAATAATGCTATATAACGTTATAACGTAACACTATATAACGTTATAACGTAACACTATATAACGTTACACGTTATAAGATAACACTATATAACGTTATATGTTATTTGCTAACACTATATAACGTTATACGTTATAAAAAAATGCCATATAACGTTATACGTTATAATATAATACTGTATAACGTTGTACGATATAACGTAATACTATATAACGTTATAACGTAACACTATATAACGTTATAACGTAACATTATATGCCGTTATGCATTATGAAATAATACTACATAACGTTATACGATATAACGTAATAATATATAACGTAAAACGTAACACTATATAACGTTATACGTTATTAGGTAACACTTTATAACGTTATACGTTATAAAATAATGCTATGTCACGTTATAACGTAACACTATATAACGTTACACGTTATTAGGTAACACTGTATAACGTTATATGTTATTAGCTAACACTATATAACGTTATACGTTATAAAATAATGCTATATAACGTTATACGATATAACGTAATACTATATAACGTTATAACGTACCACTATATAACGTTATACGTTATTAGGTAACACTTTCTAACGTTATACGCTATAAAATAACACTTTATTACGTTATACGTTACAACGTAATACTATATAACGTTATAACGTAACACTATATAACGTTATACGTTATAAAATAACACTTTATTACGTTATACGTTATAACGTAATACTATATAACGTTATAACGTAACACTATATAACGTTATACGTTATAAAATAATGCTATGTCACGTTATAACGTAACTCTATATAACGTTACACGTTATTAGGTAACACTGTATAACGTTATATGTTATTAGCTAAAACTATATAACGTTAGACGTTATAAAAATATGCTATATAAAGTTATATGTTATCAATTAATGCTATATAACTTTATACGTTATAACGTAATACTATATAACGTTATAACATAACACTATATAACGTTATACGATATAACGTAATACTATATATCGTTATAACGTAACACTATATAACGTTATAACGTAACACTATATAACGTTATAACATAACACTATATAACGTTATACGATATAACGTAATACTATATATCGTTATAACGTAACACTATATAACGTTATAACGTAACACTATATAGCGTTATACGTTATTAGGTAACACTTTATAACGTTATACGTTATAAAATAATGCTATATAACTTTATACGATATAACGTAATACTATATAACGTTATACGTTATAAAATAATGCTATATAACGTTATACGTTATACCGTAACATTATATAACGTTATACGATATAAAATAACACTTTATTACGTTATACGTTATAACGTAATACTATATAACGTTATAACGTAACACTATATAACGTTATAACGTAACACTATATAACGTTACACGATATTAGGTAACACTGTATAACGTTATATGTTATTAGCTAACACTATATAACGTTAGACGTTATAAAAAAATGCTATATAACGTTATATGTTATCTATTAATGCTATATAACGTTATACGTTATAACGTAATACTATATAACGTTATAACATAACACTATAAAACGTTATACGATATAACGTAATACTATATATCGTTATAACGTAATACTATATAACGTTATAACGTAACACTATATAACGTTATACGTTATTAGGTAGCACTTTATAACGTTATACGTTATAAAATAATGCTATATAACGTTATACGATATAACGTAATACTATATAACGTTATTCGTTATAAAATAATGCTATATAACGTTATACGTTATAACGTAACACTATATAACGTTATACGTTATAAAATAACACTTTATTACGTTATACGTTATAACGTAATACTATATAACGTTATAACGTTACACTATATATCGTTATAACGTAACACTATATAACGTTACACGTTATTAGGTAACACTATATAACGTTATATGTTATTAGCTAACACTATATAACGTTAGACGTTATAAAAAAATGCTATACGACGTTGTATGTTATCAATAAATGCTATATAACGTAATACATTATAACGTAATACTATATAACGTTATAACATAACACTATAAAACGTTATACGATAAAACGTAATACTATATATCGTTATAACGTAACTCTATATAACGTTATAACGTAACACTATATAACGTTATACGTTATTAGGTAACACTTTATAACGTTATACGTTATAAAATAATGCTATATAACGTTATACGTTATAAAATAATGCTATATAACGTTATACGATATAACGTAACACTATATAACGTTATACGTTATAAAATAACACTTTATTACGTTATACGTTATATCGTAATACTATATAACGTTATAACGTTACACTATATAACGTTACAACGTAACACTATATAACGTTACACGTTATTAGGTAACACTATATAACGTTATATGTTATTTGCTAACACTATATAACGTTATACGTTATAAAAAAATGCCATATAACGTTATACGTTATAATATAATACTGTATAACGTTGTACGATATAACGTAATACTATATAACGTTATAACGTAACACTATATAACGTTATAACGTAACATTATATGCCGTTATGCATTATGAAATAATACTACATAACGTTATACGATATAACGTAATAATATATGACGTAAAACGTAACACTATATAACGTTATACGTTATTAGGTAACACTTTATAACGTTATACGTTATAAAATAATGCTATGTCACGTTATAACGTAACACTATATAACGTTACACGTTATTAGGAAACACTGTATAACTTTATATGTTATTAGCTAACACTATATAACGTTAGACGATATAAAATAATGCTATGTCACGTTATAACGTAACACTATATAACGTTACACGTTATTAGGTAACACTGTATAACGTTATATGTTATTAGCTAACACTATATAACGTTATACGTTATAAAATAATGCTATATAACGTTATACGATATAACGTAATACTATATAACCTTATACGTTATAAAATAATGCTATATAACGCTTTACGTTATAACGTAACACTATATTAAGTTATACGTTATAGAATAACACTTTATTACGTTATACGTTATAACGTAATACTATATAACGTTATAACGTAACACTATATAACGTTATATCGTAACACTATATAACGTTACACGTTATTAGGTAACACTATATAACGTTATATGTTATTTGCTAACACTTTATAACGTTATACGTTATAAAATAATGCTATGTCACGTTATAACGTAACACTATATAACGTTACACGTTATAAGGTAACACTATATAAAGTTATATGTTATTTGCTAACACTATATAACGTTATACGTTATACAAAAATGCCATATAACGTTAGACGTTATAAAATAATGCTATATAACGTTATACGATATAACGTAATACTATATAACGTTATAACGTACCACTATATAACGTTATACGTTATTATGTAACACTTTCTAACGTTATACGCTATAAAATAACACTTTATTACGTTATACGTTACAACGTAATACTATATAACGTTATAACGTAACACTATATAACGTTATACGTTATAAAAAAATGCTATATAACGTTATACGTTATAATATAATACTGTATAACCTTATACGATATAACGTAATACTATATAACGTTATAACGTAACACTATATAACGTTATAACGTAACATTATATGCCGTTATGCATTATGAAATTATACTACATAACGTTATACGATATAACGTAATAATATATAACGTAAAACGTAACACTATATAACGTTATGCGTTATTAGGTAACACTTTATAACGTTAGACGTTATAAAATAACGCTATGTCACGTTATAACGTAACACTATATAACGTTACACGTTATTAGGTAACACTGTATAACGTTATATGTTATTAGCTAACACTATATAACGTTAGACGTTATAAAAAAATGCTATACAACGTTATGTGTTATCAATTAATGCTATATAACGTTATACGTTATAACGTAATACTATATAACGTTATAACATAACACTATAAAACGTTATACGATATAACGTAATACTATATATCGTTATAACGTAACACTATACAACGTTATAACGTAACACTATATAACGTTATACGTTATTAGGTAACACTTTATAACGTTATACGTTATAAAATAATGCTATATAACGTTATACGTTATAAAATAATGCTATATAACGTTATAACGTAACACTATATAACGTTATAACGTAACACTATATAACGTTACACGTTATAAGATAACACTATATAACGTTATATGTTATTTGCTAACACTATATAACGTTATACGTTATAAAAAAATGCCATATAACGTTATACGTTATAATATAATACTGTATAACGTTGTACGATATAACGTAATACTATATAACGTTATAACGTAACACTATATAACGTTATAACGTAACATTATATGCCGTTATGCATTATGAAATAATACTACATAACGTTATACGATATAACGTAATAATATATAACGTAAAACGTAACACTATATAACGTTATACGTTATTAGGTAACACTTTATAACGTTATACGTTATAAAATAATGCTATGTCACGTTATAACGTAACACTATATAACGTTACACGTTATTAGGTAACACTGTATAACGTTATATGTTATTAGCTAACACTATATAACGTTATACGTTATAAAATAATGCTATATAACGTTATACGATATAACGTAATACTATATAACGTTATAACGTACCACTATATAACGTTATACGTTATTAGGTAACACTTTCTAACGTTATACGCTATAAAATAACACTTTATTACGTTATACGTTACAACGTAATACTATATAACGTTATAACGTAACACTATATAACGTTATACGTTATAAAATAACACTTTATTACGTTATACGTTATAACGTAATACTATATAACGTTATAACGTAACACTATATAACGTTATACGTTATAAAATAATGCTATGTCACGTTATAACGTAACTCTATATAACGTTACACGTTATTAGGTAACACTGTATAACGTTATATGTTATTAGCTAAAACTATATAACGTTAGACGTTATAAAAATATGCTATATAAAGTTATATGTTATCAATTAATGCTATATAACTTTATACGTTATAACGTAATACTATATAACGTTATAACATAACACTATATAACGTTATACGATATAACGTAATACTATATATCGTTATAACGTAACACTATATAACGTTATAACGTAACACTATATAACGTTATAACATAACACTATATAACGTTATACGATATAACGTAATACTATATATCGTTATAACGTAACACTATATAACGTTATAACGTAACACTATATAGCGTTATACGTTATTAGGTAACACTTTATAACGTTATACGTTATAAAATAATGCTATATAACTTTATACGATATAACGTAATACTATATAACGTTATACGTTATAAAATAATGCTATATAACGTTATACGTTATACCGTAACATTATATAACGTTATACGTTATAAAATAACACTTTATTACGTTATACGTTATAACGTAATACTATATAACGTTATAACGTAACACTATATAACGTTATAACGTAACACTATATAACGTTACACGTTATTAGGTAACACTGTATAACGTTATATGTTATTAGCTAACACTATATAACGTTAGACGTTATAAAAAAATGCTATATAACGTTATATGTTATCTATTAATGCTATATAACGTTATACGTTATAACGTAATACTATATAACGTTATAACATAACACTATAAAACGTTATACGATATAACGTAATACTATATATCGTTATAACGTAATACTATATAACGTTATAACGTAACACTATATAACGTTATACGTTATTAGGTAGCACTTTATAACGTTATACGTTATAAAATAATGCTATATAACGTTATACGATATAACGTAATACTATATAACGTTATTCGTTATAAAATAATGCTATATAACGTTATACGTTATAACGTAACACTATATAACGTTATACGTTATAAAATAACACTTTATTACGTTATACGTTATAACGTAATACTATATAACGTTATAACGTTACACTATATATCGTTATAACGTAACACTATATAACGTTACACGTTATTAGGTAACACTATATAACGTTATATGTTATTAGCTAACACTATATAACGTTAGACGTTATAAAAAAATGCTATACGACGTTGTATGTTATCAATAAATGCTATATAACGTAATACATTATAACGTAATACTATATAACGTTATAACATAACACTATAAAACGTTATACGATAAAACGTAATACTATATATCGTTATAACGTAACTCTATATAACGTTATAACGTAACACTATATAACGTTATACGTTATTAGGTAACACTTTATAACGTTATACGTTATAAAATAATGCTATATAACGTTATACGTTATAAAATAATGCTATATAACGTTATACGATATAACGTAACACTATATAACGTTATACGTTATAAAATAACACTTTATTACGTTATACGTTATATCGTAATACTATATAACGTTATAACGTTACACTATATAACGTTACAACGTAACACTATATAACGTTACACGTTATTAGGTAACACTATATAACGTTATATGTTATTTGCTAACACTATATATCGTTATACGTTATAAAAATATGCTATATAACGTTATACGTTATAATATAATACTGTATAACGTTATACGTTATAAAATAATGCTATATAACGCTTTACGTTATAACGTAACACTATATTAAGTTATACGTTATAGAATAACACTTTATTACGTTATACGTTATAACGTAATACTATATAACGTTATAACGTAACACTATATAACGTTATATCGTAACACTATATAACGTTACACGTTATTAGGTAACACTATATAACGTTATATGTTATTTGCTAACACTTTATAACGTAATACGTTATAAAATAATGCTATGTCACGTTATAACGTAACACTATATAACGTTACACGTTATAAGGTAACACTATATAACGTTATATGTTATTTGCTAACACTATATAACGTTATACGTAATAAAAAAATGCCATATAACGTTAGACGTTATAAAATAATGCTATATAACGTTATACGATATAACGTAATACTATATAACGTTATAACGTACCACTATATAACGTTATACGTTATTATGTAACACTTTCTAACGTTATACGCTATAAAATAACACTTTATTACGTTATACGTTACAACGTAATACTATATAACGTTATAACGTAACACTATATAACGTTATACGTTATAAAAAAATGCTATATAACGTTATACGTTATAATATAATACTGTATAACCTTATACGATATAACGTAATACTATATAACGTTATAACGTAACACTATATAACGTTATAACGTAACATTATATGCCGTTATGCATTATGAAATTATACTACATAACGTTATACGATATAACGTAATAATATATAACGTAAAACGTAACACTATATAACGTTATGCGTTATTAGGTAACACTTTATAACGTTAGACGTTATAAAATAATGCTATGTCACGTTATAACGTAACACTATATAACGTTACACGTTATTAGGTAACACTGTATAACGTTATATGTTATTAGCTAACACTATATAACGTTAGACGTTATAAAAAAATGCTATACAACGTTATGTGTTATCAATTAATGCTATATAACGTTATACGTTATAACGTAATACTATATAACGTTATAACATAACACTATAAAACGTTATACGATATAACGTAATACTATATATCGTTATAACGTAACACTATACAACGTTATAACGTAACACTATATAACGTTATACGTTATTAGGTAACACTATATAACGTTATATGTTATTTGCTAACACTTTATAACGTAATACGTTATAAAATAATGCTATGTCACGTTATAACGTAACACTATATAACGTTACACGTTATAAGGTAACACTATATAACGTTATATGTTATTTGCTAACACTATATAACGTTATACGTAATAAAAAAATGCCATATAACGTTAGACGTTATAAAATAATGCTATATAACGTTATACGATATAACGTAATACTATATAACGTTATAACGTACCACTATATAACGTTATACGTTATTATGTAACACTTTCTAACGTTATACGCTATAAAATAACACTTTATTACGTTATACGTTACAACGTAATACTATATAACGTTATAACGTAACACTATATAACGTTATACGTTATAAAAAAATGCTATATAACGTTATACGTTATAATATAATACTGTATAACCTTATACGATATAACGTAATACTATATAACGTTATAACGTAACACTATATAACGTTATAACGTAACATTATATGCCGTTATGCATTATGAAATTATACTACATAACGTTATACGATATAACGTAATAATATATAACGTAAAACGTAACACTATATAACGTTATGCGTTATTAGGTAACACTTTATAACGTTAGACGTTATAAAATAATGCTATGTCACGTTATAACGTAACACTATATAACGTTACACGTTATTAGGTAACACTGTATAACGTTATATGTTATTAGCTAACACTATATAACGTTAGACGTTATAAAAAAATGCTATACAACGTTATGTGTTATCAATTAATGCTATATAACGTTATACGTTATAACGTAATACTATATAACGTTATAACATAACACTATAAAACGTTATACGATATAACGTAATACTATATATCGTTATAACGTAACACTATACAACGTTATAACGTAACACTATATAACGTTATACGTTATTAGGTAACACATTATAACGTTATACGTTATAAAATAATGCTATATAACGTTATACGTTATAAAATAATGCTATATAACGTTATACGATATAACGTAACACTATATAACGTTATACGTTATAAAATAACACTTTATTACGTTATACGTTATATCGTAATACTATATAACGTTATAACGTTACACTATATAACGTTACAACGTAACACTATATAACGTTACACGTTATTAGGTAACACTATATAACGTTATATGTTATTTGCTAACACTATATATCGTTATACGTTATAAAAATATGCTATATAACGTTATACGTTATAATATAATACTGTATAACGTTATACGATATAACGTAATAATATATAACGTTATAACGTAATACTAAACAACGTTATAACGTAACATTATATGCCTTTATGCATTATGAAATAGTACTACATAACGTTATACGATATAACGTAATAATATATAACGTAACACTATATATAGTTATACGTTATTAGGTAACACTTTATAACGTTATACGTTATAAAATAATGCTATGTCACGTTATAACGTAACACTATATAACGTTACACGTTATTAGGAAACACTGTATAATTTTATATGTTATTAGCTAACACTATATAACGTTATACGTTATAAAATAATGCTATATAACGTTATACGATATAACGTAATACTATATAACGTTATACGTTATAAAATAATGCTATATAACGCTTTACGTTATAACGTAACACTATATTAAGTTATACGTTATAGAATAACACTTTATTACGTTATACGTTATAACGTAATACTATATAACGTTATAACGTAACACTATATAACGTTATATCGTAACACTATATAACGTTACACGTTATTAGGTAACACTATATAACGTTATATGTTATTTGCTAACACTTTATAACGTTATACGTTATAAAATAATGCTATGTCACGTTATAACGTAACACTATATAACGTTACACGTTATAAGGTAACACTATATAACGTTATATGTTATTTGCTAACACTATATAACGTTATACGTTATAAAAAAATGCCATATAACGTTAGACGTTATAAAATAATGCTATATAACGTTATACGATATAACGTAATACTATATAACGTTATAACGTACCACTATATAACGTTATACGTTATTATGTAACACTTTCTAACGTTATACGCTATAAAATAACACTTTATTACGTTATACGTTACAACGTAATACTATATAACGTTATAACGTAACACTATATAACGTTATACGTTATAAAAAAATGCTATATAACGTTATACGTTATAATATAATACTGTATAACCTTATACGATATAACGTAATACTATATAACGTTATAACGTAACACTATATAACGTTATAACGTAACATTATATGCCGTTATGCATTATGAAATTATACTACATAACGTTATACGATATAACGTAATAATATATAACGTAAAACGTAACACTATATAACGTTATGCGTTATTAGGTAACACTTTATAACGTTAGACGTTATAAAATAATGCTATGTCACGTTATAACGTAACACTATATAACGTTACACGTTATTAGGTAACACTGTATAACGTTATATGTTATTAGCTAACACTATATAACGTTAGACGTTATAAAAAAATGCTATACAACGTTATGTGTTATCAATTAATGCTATATAACGTTATACGTTATAACGTAATACTATATAACGTTATAACATAACACTATAAAACGTTATACGATATAACGTAATACTATATATCGTTATAACGTAACACTATACAACGTTATAACGTAACACTATATAACGTTATACGTTATTAGGTAACACATTATAACGTTATACGTTATAAAATAATGCTATATAACGTTATACGTTATAAAATAATGCTATATAACGTTATACGTTATAAAATAATGCTATATAACGTTATAACGTAACACTATATAACGTTATAACGTAACACTATATAACGTTACACGTTATAAGATAACACTATATAACGTTATATGTTATTTGCTAACACTATATAACGTTATACGTTATAAAAAAATGCCATATAACGTTATACGTTATAATATAATACTGTATAACGTTGTACGATATAACGTAATACTATATAACGTTATAACGTAACACTATATAACGTTATAACGTAACATTATATGCCGTTATGCATTATGAAATAATACTACATAACGTTATACGATATAACGTAATAATATATAACGTAAAACGTAACACTATATAACGTTATACGTTATTAGGTAACACTTTATAACGTTATACGTTATAAAATAATGCTATGTCACGTTATAACGTAACACTATATAACGTTACACGTTATTAGGTAACACTGTATAACGTTATATGTTATTAGCTAACACTATATAACGTTATACGTTATAAAATAATGCTATATAACGTTATACGATATAACGTAATACTATATAACGTTATAACGTACCACTATATAACGTTATACGTTATTAGGTAACACTTTCTAACGTTATACGCTATAAAATAACACTTTATTACGTTATACGTTACAACGTAATACTATATAACGTTATAACGTAACACTATATAACGTTATACGTTATAAAATAACACTTTATTACGTTATACGTTATAACGTAATACTATATAACGTTATAACGTAACACTATATAACGTTATACGTTATAAAATAATGCTATGTCACGTTATAACGTAACTCTATATAACGTTACACGTTATTAGGTAACACTGTATAACGTTATATGTTATTAGCTAAAACTATATAACGTTAGACGTTATAAAAATATGCTATATAAAGTTATATGTTATCAATTAATGCTATATAACTTTATACGTTATAACGTAATACTATATAACGTTATAACATAACACTATATAACGTTATACGATATAACGTAATACTATATATCGTTATAACGTAACACTATATAACGTTATAACGTAACACTATATAACGTTATAACATAACACTATATAACGTTATACGATATAACGTAATACTATATATCGTTATAACGTAACACTATATAACGTTATAACGTAACACTATATAGCGTTATACGTTATTAGGTAACACTTTATAACGTTATACGTTATAAAATAATGCTATATAACTTTATACGATATAACGTAATACTATATAACGTTATACGTTATAAAATAATGCTATATAACGTTATACGTTATACCGTAACATTATATAACGTTATACGATATAAAATAACACTTTATTACGTTATACGTTATAACGTAATACTATATAACGTTATAACGTAACACTATATAACGTTATAACGTAACACTATATAACGTTACACGATATTAGGTAACACTGTATAACGTTATATGTTATTAGCTAACACTATATAACGTTAGACGTTATAAAAAAATGCTATATAACGTTATATGTTATCTATTAATGCTATATAACGTTATACGTTATAACGTAATACTATATAACGTTATAACATAACACTATAAAACGTTATACGATATAACGTAATACTATATATCGTTATAACGTAATACTATATAACGTTATAACGTAACACTATATAACGTTATACGTTATTAGGTAGCACTTTATAACGTTATACGTTATAAAATAATGCTATATAACGTTATACGATATAACGTAATACTATATAACGTTATTCGTTATAAAATAATGCTATATAACGTTATACGTTATAACGTAACACTATATAACGTTATACGTTATAAAATAACACTTTATTACGTTATACGTTATAACGTAATACTATATAACGTTATAACGTTACACTATATATCGTTATAACGTAACACTATATAACGTTACACGTTATTAGGTAACACTATATAACGTTATATGTTATTAGCTAACACTATATAACGTTAGACGTTATAAAAAAATGCTATACGACGTTGTATGTTATCAATAAATGCTATATAACGTAATACATTATAACGTAATACTATATAACGTTATAACATAACACTATAAAACGTTATACGATAAAACGTAATACTATATATCGTTATAACGTAACTCTATATAACGTTATAACGTAACACTATATAACGTTATACGTTATTAGGTAACACTTTATAACGTTATACGTTATAAAATAATGCTATATAACGTTATACGTTATAAAATAATGCTATATAACGTTATACGATATAACGTAACACTATATAACGTTATACGTTATAAAATAACACTTTATTACGTTATACGTTATATCGTAATACTATATAACGTTATAACGTTACACTATATAACGTTACAACGTAACACTATATAACGTTACACGTTATTAGGTAACACTATATAACGTTATATGTTATTTGCTAACACTATATAACGTTATACGTTATAAAAAAATGCCATATAACGTTATACGTTATAATATAATACTGTATAACGTTGTACGATATAACGTAATACTATATAACGTTATAACGTAACACTATATAACGTTATAACGTAACATTATATGCCGTTATGCATTATGAAATAATACTACATAACGTTATACGATATAACGTAATAATATATGACGTAAAACGTAACACTATATAACGTTATACGTTATTAGGTAACACTTTATAACGTTATACGTTATAAAATAATGCTATGTCACGTTATAACGTAACACTATATAACGTTACACGTTATTAGGAAACACTGTATAACTTTATATGTTATTAGCTAACACTATATAACGTTAGACGATATAAAATAATGCTATGTCACGTTATAACGTAACACTATATAACGTTACACGTTATTAGGTAACACTGTATAACGTTATATGTTATTAGCTAACACTATATAACGTTATACGTTATAAAATAATGCTATATAACGTTATACGATATAACGTAATACTATATAACCTTATACGTTATAAAATAATGCTATATAACGCTTTACGTTATAACGTAACACTATATTAAGTTATACGTTATAGAATAACACTTTATTACGTTATACGTTATAACGTAATACTATATAACGTTATAACGTAACACTATATAACGTTATATCGTAACACTATATAACGTTACACGTTATTAGGTAACACTATATAACGTTATATGTTATTTGCTAACACTTTATAACGTTATACGTTATAAAATAATGCTATGTCACGTTATAACGTAACACTATATAACGTTACACGTTATAAGGTAACACTATATAAAGTTATATGTTATTTGCTAACACTATATAACGTTATACGTTATACAAAAATGCCATATAACGTTAGACGTTATAAAATAATGCTATATAACGTTATACGATATAACGTAATACTATATAACGTTATAACGTACCACTATATAACGTTATACGTTATTATGTAACACTTTCTAACGTTATACGCTATAAAATAACACTTTATTACGTTATACGTTACAACGTAATACTATATAACGTTATAACGTAACACTATATAACGTTATACGTTATAAAAAAATGCTATATAACGTTATACGTTATAATATAATACTGTATAACCTTATACGATATAACGTAATACTATATAACGTTATAACGTAACACTATATAACGTTATAACGTAACATTATATGCCGTTATGCATTATGAAATTATACTACATAACGTTATACGATATAACGTAATAATATATAACGTAAAACGTAACACTATATAACGTTATGCGTTATTAGGTAACACTTTATAACGTTAGACGTTATAAAATAACGCTATGTCACGTTATAACGTAACACTATATAACGTTACACGTTATTAGGTAACACTGTATAACGTTATATGTTATTAGCTAACACTATATAACGTTAGACGTTATAAAAAAATGCTATACAACGTTATGTGTTATCAATTAATGCTATATAACGTTATACGTTATAACGTAATACTATATAACGTTATAACATAACACTATAAAACGTTATACGATATAACGTAATACTATATATCGTTATAACGTAACACTATACAACGTTATAACGTAACACTATATAACGTTATACGTTATTAGGTAACACTTTATAACGTTATACGTTATAAAATAATGCTATATAACGTTATACGTTATAAAATAATGCTATATAACGTTATAACGTAACACTATATAACGTTATAACGTAACACTATATAACGTTACACGTTATAAGATAACACTATATAACGTTATATGTTATTTGCTAACACTATATAACGTTATACGTTATAAAAAAATGCCATATAACGTTATACGTTATAATATAATACTGTATAACGTTGTACGATATAACGTAATACTATATAACGTTATAACGTAACACTATATAACGTTATAACGTAACATTATATGCCGTTATGCATTATGAAATAATACTACATAACGTTATACGATATAACGTAATAATATATAACGTAAAACGTAACACTATATAACGTTATACGTTATTAGGTAACACTTTATAACGTTATACGTTATAAAATAATGCTATGTCACGTTATAACGTAACACTATATAACGTTACACGTTATTAGGTAACACTGTATAACGTTATATGTTATTAGCTAACACTATATAACGTTATACGTTATAAAATAATGCTATATAACGTTATACGATATAACGTAATACTATATAACGTTATAACGTACCACTATATAACGTTATACGTTATTAGGTAACACTTTCTAACGTTATACGCTATAAAATAACACTTTATTACGTTATACGTTACAACGTAATACTATATAACGTTATAACGTAACACTATATAACGTTATACGTTATAAAATAACACTTTATTACGTTATACGTTATAACGTAATACTATATAACGTTATAACGTAACACTATATAACGTTATACGTTATAAAATAATGCTATGTCACGTTATAACGTAACTCTATATAACGTTACACGTTATTAGGTAACACTGTATAACGTTATATGTTATTAGCTAAAACTATATAACGTTAGACGTTATAAAAATATGCTATATAAAGTTATATGTTATCAATTAATGCTATATAACTTTATACGTTATAACGTAATACTATATAACGTTATAACATAACACTATATAACGTTATACGATATAACGTAATACTATATATCGTTATAACGTAACACTATATAACGTTATAACGTAACACTATATAACGTTATAACATAACACTATATAACGTTATACGATATAACGTAATACTATATATCGTTATAACGTAACACTATATAACGTTATAACGTAACACTATATAGCGTTATACGTTATTAGGTAACACTTTATAACGTTATACGTTATAAAATAATGCTATATAACTTTATACGATATAACGTAATACTATATAACGTTATACGTTATAAAATAATGCTATATAACGTTATACGTTATACCGTAACATTATATAACGTTATACGTTATAAAATAACACTTTATTACGTTATACGTTATAACGTAATACTATATAACGTTATAACGTAACACTATATAACGTTATAACGTAACACTATATAACGTTACACGTTATTAGGTAACACTGTATAACGTTATATGTTATTAGCTAACACTATATAACGTTAGACGTTATAAAAAAATGCTATATAACGTTATATGTTATCTATTAATGCTATATAACGTTATACGTTATAACGTAATACTATATAACGTTATAACATAACACTATAAAACGTTATACGATATAACGTAATACTATATATCGTTATAACGTAATACTATATAACGTTATAACGTAACACTATATAACGTTATACGTTATTAGGTAGCACTTTATAACGTTATACGTTATAAAATAATGCTATATAACGTTATACGATATAACGTAATACTATATAACGTTATTCGTTATAAAATAATGCTATATAACGTTATACGTTATAACGTAACACTATATAACGTTATACGTTATAAAATAACACTTTATTACGTTATACGTTATAACGTAATACTATATAACGTTATAACGTTACACTATATATCGTTATAACGTAACACTATATAACGTTACACGTTATTAGGTAACACTATATAACGTTATATGTTATTAGCTAACACTATATAACGTTAGACGTTATAAAAAAATGCTATACGACGTTGTATGTTATCAATAAATGCTATATAACGTAATACATTATAACGTAATACTATATAACGTTATAACATAACACTATAAAACGTTATACGATAAAACGTAATACTATATATCGTTATAACGTAACTCTATATAACGTTATAACGTAACACTATATAACGTTATACGTTATTAGGTAACACTTTATAACGTTATACGTTATAAAATAATGCTATATAACGTTATACGTTATAAAATAATGCTATATAACGTTATACGATATAACGTAACACTATATAACGTTATACGTTATAAAATAACACTTTATTACGTTATACGTTATATCGTAATACTATATAACGTTATAACGTTACACTATATAACGTTACAACGTAACACTATATAACGTTACACGTTATTAGGTAACACTATATAACGTTATATGTTATTTGCTAACACTATATATCGTTATACGTTATAAAAATATGCTATATAACGTTATACGTTATAATATAATACTGTATAACGTTATACGTTATAAAATAATGCTATATAACGCTTTACGTTATAACGTAACACTATATTAAGTTATACGTTATAGAATAACACTTTATTACGTTATACGTTATAACGTAATACTATATAACGTTATAACGTAACACTATATAACGTTATATCGTAACACTATATAACGTTACACGTTATTAGGTAACACTATATAACGTTATATGTTATTTGCTAACACTTTATAACGTAATACGTTATAAAATAATGCTATGTCACGTTATAACGTAACACTATATAACGTTACACGTTATAAGGTAACACTATATAACGTTATATGTTATTTGCTAACACTATATAACGTTATACGTAATAAAAAAATGCCATATAACGTTAGACGTTATAAAATAATGCTATATAACGTTATACGATATAACGTAATACTATATAACGTTATAACGTACCACTATATAACGTTATACGTTATTATGTAACACTTTCTAACGTTATACGCTATAAAATAACACTTTATTACGTTATACGTTACAACGTAATACTATATAACGTTATAACGTAACACTATATAACGTTATACGTTATAAAAAAATGCTATATAACGTTATACGTTATAATATAATACTGTATAACCTTATACGATATAACGTAATACTATATAACGTTATAACGTAACACTATATAACGTTATAACGTAACATTATATGCCGTTATGCATTATGAAATTATACTACATAACGTTATACGATATAACGTAATAATATATAACGAAAAACGTAACACTATATAACGTTATGCGTTATTAGGTAACACTTTATAACGTTAGACGTTATAAAATAATGCTATGTCACGTTATAACGTAACACTATATAACGTTACACGTTATTAGGTAACACTGTATAACGTTATATGTTATTAGCTAACACTATATAACGTTAGACGTTATAAAAAAATGCTATACAACGTTATGTGTTATCAATTAATGCTATATAACGTTATACGTTATAACGTAATACTATATAACGTTATAACATAACACTATAAAACGTTATACGATATAACGTAATACTATATATCGTTATAACGTAACACTATACAACGTTATAACGTAACACTATATAACGTTATACGTTATTAGGTAACACTATATAACGTTATATGTTATTTGCTAACACTTTATAACGTAATACGTTATAAAATAATGCTATGTCACGTTATAACGTAACACTATATAACGTTACACGTTATAAGGTAACACTATATAACGTTATATGTTATTTGCTAACACTATATAACGTTATACGTAATAAAAAAATGCCATATAACGTTAGACGTTATAAAATAATGCTATATAACGTTATACGATATAACGTAATACTATATAACGTTATAACGTACCACTATATAACGTTATACGTTATTATGTAACACTTTCTAACGTTATACGCTATAAAATAACACTTTATTACGTTATACGTTACAACGTAATACTATATAACGTTATAACGTAACACTATATAACGTTATACGTTATAAAAAAATGCTATATAACGTTATACGTTATAATATAATACTGTATAACCTTATACGATATAACGTAATACTATATAACGTTATAACGTAACACTATATAACGTTATAACGTAACATTATATGCCGTTATGCATTATGAAATTATACTACATAACGTTATACGATATAACGTAATAATATATAACGTAAAACGTAACACTATATAACGTTATGCGTTATTAGGTAACACTTTATAACGTTAGACGTTATAAAATAATGCTATGTCACGTTATAACGTAACACTATATAACGTTACACGTTATTAGGTAACACTGTATAACGTTATATGTTATTAGCTAACACTATATAACGTTAGACGTTATAAAAAAATGCTATACAACGTTATGTGTTATCAATTAATGCTATATAACGTTATACGTTATAACGTAATACTATATAACGTTATAACATAACACTATAAAACGTTATACGATATAACGTAATACTATATATCGTTATAACGTAACACTATACAACGTTATAACGTAACACTATATAACGTTATACGTTATTAGGTAACACATTATAACGTTATACGTTATAAAATAATGCTATATAACGTTATACGTTATAAAATAATGCTATATAACGTTATAACGTAACACTATATAACGTTATAACGTAACACTATATAACGTTACACGTTATAAGATAACACTATATAACGTTATATGTTATTTGCTAACACTATATAACGTTATACGTTATAAAAAAATGCCATATAACGTTATACGTTATAATATAATACTGTATAACGTTGTACGATATAACGTAATACTATATAACGTTATAACGTAACACTATATAACGTTTTAACGTAACATTATATGCCGTTATGCATTATGAAATAATACTACATAACGTTATACGATATAACGTAATAATATATAACGTAAAACGTAACACTATATAACGTTATACGTTATTAGGTAACACTTTATAACGTTATACGTTATAAAATAATGCTATGTCACGTTATAACGTAACACTATATAACGTTACACGTTATTAGGTAACACTGTATAACGTGATATGTTATTAGCTAACACTATATAACGTTATACGTTATAAAATAATGCTATATAACGTTATACGATATAACGTAATACTATATAACGTTATAACGTACCACTATATAACGTTATACGTTATTAGGTAACACTTTCTAACGTTATACGCTATAAAATAACACTTTATTACGTTATACGTTACAACGTAATACTATATAACGTTATAACGTAACACTATATAACGTTATACGTTATAAAATAACACTTTATTACGTTATACGTTATAACGTAATACTATATAACGTTATAACGTAACACTATATAACGTTATACGTTATAAAATAATGCTATGTCACGTTATAACGTAACTCTATATAACGTTACACGTTATTAGGTAACACTGTATAACGTTATATGTTATTAGCTAAAACTATATAACGTTAGACGTTATAAAAATATGCTATATAACGTTATATGTTATCAATTAATGCTATATAACTTTATACGTTATAACGTAATACTATATAACGTTATAACATAACACTATATAACGTTATACGATATAACGTAATACTATATATCGTTATAACGTAACACTATATAACGTTATAACGTAACACTATATAACGTTATAACGTAACACTATATAACGTTATACGTTATTAGGTAACACTTTATAACGTTATACGTTATAACATAATGCTATATAACGTTATACGATATAACGTAATACTATATAACGTTATACGTTATAAAATAATGCTATATAACGTTATACGTTATAACGTAACACTATGTAACGTTATACGTTATAAAATAACACTTTATTACGTTATACGTTATAACGTAATACTATATAACGTTATAACGTAACACTATATAACGTTATAACGTAACACTATATAACGTTACACGTTATTAGGTAACACTATATAACGTTATATGTTATTTGCTAACACTATATAACGTTATACGTTATAAAAAAATGCTATATAACGTTATACGTTATAATATAATACTGTATAACGTTATACGATATAACGCAATACTATATAACGTTATAACGTAACACTATATAACGTTATAACGTAACATTATATGCCGTTATGCATTATGAAATAATACTACATAACGTTATACGATATAACGTAATAATATATAACGTAAAACGTGACACTATATAACGTTATAACGTAACACTATATAACGTTATACGTTATTAGGTAGCACTTTATAACGTTATACGTTATAAAATAATGCTATATAACGTTATACGATATAACGTAATACTATATAACGTTATTCGTTATAAAATAATGCTATATAACGTTATACGTTATAACGTAACACTATATAACGTTATACGTTATAAAATAACACTTTATTACGTTATACGTTATAACGTAATACTATATAACGTTATAACGTTACACTATATATCGTTATAACGTAACACTATATAACGTTACACGTTATTAGGTAACACTATATAACGTTATATATTATTTGCTAACACTATATAACGTTATACGTTATAAAAAAATGCTATATAACGTTATACGTTATAATATAATACTGTATAACGTTATACGATATAACGTAATACTATATAACGTTATAACGTAACACTATATAACGTTATAACGTAACATTATATGCCGTTATGCATTATGGAATTATACTACATAACGTTATACGATATAGCGTAATAATATATAACGTAAAACGTAACACTATATAACGTTATACGTTATTAGGTAACACTATATAACGTTATACGTTATAAAATAATGCTATGTCACGTTATAACGTAACTCTATATATCGTTACACGTTATTAGGTAACACTGTATAACGTTATATGTTATTAGCTAAAACTATATAACGTTAGACGTTATAAAAATATGCTATATAACGTTATATGTTATCAATTAATGCTATATAACTTTATACGTTATAACGTAATACTATATAACGTTATAACATAACACTATATAACGTTATACGATATAACGTAATACTATATATCGTTATAACGTAACACTATATAACGTTATAACGTAACACTATATAGCGTTATACGTTATTAGGTAACACTTTATAACGTTATACGTTATAAAATAATGCTATATAACTTTATACGATATAACGTAATACTATATAACGTTATACGTTATAAAATAATGCTATATAACGTTATACGTTATACCGTAACATTATATAACGTTATACGTTATAAAATAACACTTTATTACGTTATACGTTATAACGTAATACTATATAACGTTATAACGTAACACTATATAACGTTATAACGTAACACTATATAACGTTACACGTTATTAGGTAACACTGTATAACGTTATATGTTATTAGCTAACACTATATAACGTTAGACGTTATAAAAAAATGCTATATAACGTTATATGTTATCTATTAATGCTATATAACGTTATACGTTGTAACGTAATACTATATAACGTTATAACATAACACTATAAAACGTTATACGATATAACGTAATACTATATATCGTTATAACGTAACACTATATAACGTTATAACGTAACACTATATAACGTTATACGTTATTAGGTAGCACTTTATAACGTTATACGTTATAAAATAATGCTATATAACGTTATACGATATAACGTAATACTATATAACGTTATTCGTTATAAAATAATGCTATATAACCTTATACGTTATAACGTAACACTATATAACGTTATACGTTATAAAATAACACTTTATTACGTTATACGTTATAACGTAATACTATATAACGTTATAACGTTACACTATATATCGTTATAACGTAACACTATATAACGTTACACGTTATTAGGTAACACTATATAACGTTATATGTTATTTGCTAACACTATATAACGTTATACGTTATAAAAAAAATGCTATATAACGTTATACGTTATAATATAATACTGTATAACGTTATACGATATAACGTAATACTATATAACGTTATAACGTAACACTATATAACGTTATAACGTAACATTATATGCCGTTATGCATTATGAAATTATACTACATAACGTTATACGATATAGCGTAATAATATATAACGTAAAACGTAACACTATATAACGTTATACGTTATTAGGTAACACTTTATAACGTTAGACGTTATAAAATAATGCTATGTCACGTTATAACGTAACACTATATAACGTTACACGTTATTAGGTAACACTGTATAACGTTAAATGTTATTAGCTAACACTATATAACGTTAGACGTTATAAAAAAATGCTATACGACGTTGTATGTTATCAATAAATGCTATATAACGTAATACATTATAACGTAATAGTATATAACGTTATAACATAACACTATAAAACGTTATACGATAAAACGTAATACTATATATCGTTATAACGTAACTCTATATAACGTTATAACGTAACACTCTATAACGTTATACGTTATTAGGTAACACTTTATAACGTTATACGTTATAAAATAATGCTATATAACGTTATAGGTTATAAAATAATGCTATATAACGTTATACGATATAACGTAACACTATATAACGTTATACGTTATAAAATAACACTTTATTACGTTATACGTTATAACGTAATACTATATAACGTTATAACGTTACACTATATAACGTTACAACGTAACACTATATAACGTTACACGTTATTAGGTAACACTATATAACGTTATATGTTATTTGCTAACACTATATATCGTTATACGTTATAAAAATATGCTACATAACGTTATACGTTATAATATAATACTGTATAACGTTATACGATATAACGTAATACTATATAACGTTATAACGTAACACTATATAACGTTATAACGTAACATTATATGCCGTAATGCATTATGAAATAATACTACATAACGTTATACGATATAACGTAATAATATATAACGTAAAACGTGACACTATATAACGTTATAACGTAACACTATATAACGTTATACGTTATTAGGTAGCACTTTATAACGTTATACGTTATAAAATAATGCTATATAACGTTATACGATATAACGTAATACTATATAACGTTATTCGTTATAAAATAATGCTATATAACGTTATACGTTATAACGTAACACTATATAACGTTATACGTTATAAAATAACACTTTATTACGTTATACGTTATAACGTAATACTATATAACGTTATAACGTTACACTATATATCGTTATAACGTAACACTATATAACGTTACACGTTATTAGGTAACACTATATAACGTTATATATTATTTGCTAACACTATATAACGTTATACGTTATAAAAAAATGCTATATAACGTTATACGTTATAATATAATACTGTATAACGTTATACGATATAACGTAATACTATATAACGTTATAACGTAACACTATATAACGTTATAACGTAACATTATATGCCGTTATGCATTATGGAATTATACTACATAACGTTATACGATATAGCGTAATAATATATAACGTAAAACGTAACACTATATAACGTTATACGTTATTAGGTAACACTATATAACGTTATACGTTATAAAATAATGCTATGTCACGTTATAACGTAACTCTATATAACGTTACACGTTATTAGGTAACACTGTATAACGTTATATGTTATTAGCTAAAACTATATAACGTTAGACGTTATAAAAATATGCTATATAACGTTATATGTTATCAATTAATGCTATATAACTTTATACGTTATAACGTAATACTATATAACGTTATAACATAACACTATATAACGTTATACGATATAACGTAATACTATATATCGTTATAACGTAACACTATATAACGTTATAACGTAACACTATATAGCGTTATACGTTATTAGGTAACACTTTATAACGTTATACGTTATAAAATAATGCTATATAACTTTATACGATATAACGTAATACTATATAACGTTATACGTTATAAAATAATGCTATATAACGTTATACGTTATACCGTAACATTATATAACGTTATACGTTATAAAATAACACTTTATTACGTTATACGTTATAACGTAATACTATATAACGTTATAACGTAACACTATATAACGTTATAACGTAACACTATATAACGTTACACGTTATTAGGTAACACTGTATAACGTTATATGTTATTAGCTAACACTATATAACGTTAGACGTTATAAAAAAATGCTATATAAAGTTATATGTTATCTATTAATGCTATATAACGTTATACGTTGTAACGTAATACTATATAACGTTATAACATAACACTATAAAACGTTATACGATATAACGTAATACTATATATCGTTATAACGTAACACTATATAACGTTATAACGTAACACTATATAACGTTATACGTTATTAGGTAGCACTTTATAACGTTATACGTTATAAAATAATGCTATATAACGTTATACGATATAACGTAATACTATATAACGTTATTCGTTATAAAATAATGCTATATAACCTTATACGTTATAACGTAACACTATATAACGTTATACGTTATAAAATAACACTTTATTACGTTATACGTTATAACGTAATACTATATAACGTTATAACGTTACACTATATATCGTTATAACGTAACACTATATAACGTTACACGTTATTAGGTAACACTATATAACGTTATATGTTATTTGCTATCACTATAAAACGTTATACGTTATAAAAAAATGCTATATAACGTTATACGTTATAATATAATACTGTATAACGTTATACGATATAACGTAATACTATATAACGTTATAACGTAACACTATATAACGTTATAACGTAACATTATATGCCGTTATGCATTATGAAATTATACTACATAACGTTATACGATATAGCGTAATAATATATAACGTAAAACGTAACACTATATAACGTTATACGTTATTAGGTAACACTTTATAACGTTAGACGTTATAAAATAATGCTATGTTACGTTATAACGTAACACTATATAACGTTACACGTTATTAGGTAACACTGTATAACGTTATATGTTATTAGCTAACACTATATAACGTTAGACGTTATAAAAAAATGCTATACGACGTTGTATGTTATCAATAAATGCTATATAACGTAATACATTATACCGTAATAGTATATAACGTTATAACATAACACTATAAAACGTTATACGATAAAACGTAATACTATATATCGTTATAACGTAACTCCATATAACGTTATAACGTAACACTCTATAACGTTATACGTTATTAGGTAACACTTTATAACGTTATACGTTATAAAATAATGCTATATAACGTTATACGTTATAAAATAATGCTATATAACGTTATACGATATAACGTAACACTATATAACGTTATACGTTATAAAATAACACTTTATTACGTTATACGTTATAACGTAATACTATATAACGTTATAACGTTACACTATATAACGTTACAACGTAACACTATATAACGTTACACGTTATTAGGTAACACTATATAACGTTATATGTTATTTGCTAACACTATATATCGTTATACGTTATAAAAATATGCTACATAACGTTATACGTTATAATATAATACTGTATAACGTTATACGATATAACGTAATACTATATAACGTTATAACGTAACACTATATAACGTTATAACGTAACATTATATGCCGTTATGCATTATGAAATAATACTACATAACGTTATACTATATAACGTAATAATATATGACGTAAAACGTAACACTATATAACGTTATACGTTATTAGGTAACACTTTATAACGTTATACGTTATAAAATAATGCTATGTCACGTTATAACGTAACACTATATAACGTTACACGTTATTAGGTAACACTGTATAACTTTATATGTTATTAGCTAACACTATATAACGTTAGACGATATAAAATAATGCTATGTCACGTTATAACGTAACACTATATAACGTTACACGTTATTAGGTAACACTGTATAACGTTATATGTTATTAGCTAACACTATATAACGTTATGCGTTATAAAATAATGCTATATAACGTTATACGATATAACGTAATACTATATAACGTTATACGTTATAAAATAATGCTATATAACGCTTTACGTTATAACGTAACACTATATTAAGTTATACGTTATAAAATAACACTTTATTACGTTATACGTTATAACGTAATACTATATAACGTTATAACGTAACACTATATAACGTTATATCGTAACACTATATAACGTTACACGTTATTAGGTAACACTATATAACGTTATATGTTATTTGCTAACACTTTATAACGTTATACGTTATAAAATAATGCTATGTCACGTTATAACGTAACACTAAATAACGTTACACGTTATTAGGTAACACTGTATAACGTTATATGTTATTAGCTAACACTATATAACGTTAGACGTTATAAAAAAATGCTATATAACGTTATATGTTATCAATTAATGCTATATAACGTTATACGTTATAACGTAATACTATATAACGTTATAACATAACACTATAAAACGTTACACGATATAACGTAATACTATATATCGTTATAACGTAACACTATATAACGTTATAACGTAACACTATATAACGTTATACGTTATTAGGTAACACTTTATAACATTATACGTTATAAAATAATGCTATATAACGTTATACGTTATAAAATAATGCTATATAACGTTATAACGTAACACTATATAACGTTATAACGTAACACTATATAACGTTACACGTTATAAGGTAACACTATATAACGTTATATGTTATTTGCTAACACTATATAACGTTATACGTTATAAAAAGATGCCATATAACGTTATACGTTATAATATAATACTGTATAACGTTATACGATATAACGTAATACTATATAACGTTACAATGTAACACTATATAACGTTATAACGTAACATTATATGCCGTTATGCATTATGAAATAATACTACATAACGTTATACGATATAACGTAATAATATATAACGTAAAACGTAACACTATATAACGTTATGCGTTATTAGGTAACACTGTATAACGTTATATGTTATTAGCTAACACTATATAACGTTAGACGTTATAAAAAAATGCTATACAACGTTATATGTTATCAATTAATGCTATATAACGTTATACGTTATAACGTAATACTATATAACGTTATAACATAACACTATAAAACGTTATACGATATAACGTAATACTATATATCGATATAACGTAACACTATACAACGTTATAACGTAACACTATATAACGTTATACGTTATTAGGTAACACTTTATAACGTTATACGTTATAAAATAATGCTATATAACGTTATACGTTATAAAATAATGCTATATAACGTTATAACGTAACACTATATAACGTTATAACGTAACACTATATAACGTTACACGTTATAAGGTAACACTATATAACGTTATATGTTATTTGCTAACACTATATAACGTTATACGTTATAAAAAAATGCCATATAACGTTATACGTTATAATATAATACTGTATAACGTTATACGATATAACGTAATACTATATAACGTTATAACGTAACACTATATAACGTTATAACGTAACATTATATGCCGTTATGCATTATGAAATAATACTACATAACGTTATACGATATAACGTAATAATATATAACGTAAAACGTAACACTATATAACGTTATACGTTATTAGGTAACACTTTATAACGTTATACGTTATAAAATAATGCTATGTCACGTTATAACGTTACACTATATAACGTTACACGTTATTAGGTAACACTGTATAACGTTATATGTTATTAGCTAACACTATATAACGTTATACGTTATAAAATAATGCTATATAACGTTATACGATATAACGTAATACTATATAACGTTATAACGTACCACTATATAACGTTATAGGTTATTAGGTAACACTTTCTAACGTTATACGCTATAAAATAACACTTTATTACGTTATACGTTACAACGTAATACTATATAACGTCATAACGTAACACTATATAACGTTATAACGTAACACTATATAACGTTACACGTTATAAAAAAATGCTATATAACGTTATACGTTATCAATTAATGCTATATAACGTTATACGTTATAAAATAATGCTATATAACGTTATACGTTATAACGTAACACTATATAACGTTATACGTTATAAAATAACACTTTATTACGTTAGACGTTATAACGTAATACTATATAACGTTATAACGTAACACTATATAACGTTATAACGTAACACTATATAACGTTACACGTTATTAGGTAACACTATATAACGTTATATGTTATTTGCTAACACTATATAACGTTATACGTTATAAAAAAATGCTATATAACGTTATACGTTATAATATAATACTGTATAACGTTATACGATATAACGCAATACTATATAACGTTATAACGTAACACTATATAACGTTATAACGTAACATTATATGCCGTTATGCATTATGAAATAATACTACATAACGTTATACGATATAACGTAATAATATATAACGTAAAACGTGACACTATATAACGTTATACGTTATAAGGTAACACTTTATAACGTTATACGTCATAAAATAATGCTATGTCACGTTATAACGTAACACTATATAACGTTACACGTTATTAGGTAACACTGGATAACGTTATATGTTATTAGCTAACACTATATAACGTTAGACGTTATAAAAAAATGCTATACAACGTTATATGTTATCAATTAATGCTATATAACGTTATACGTTATAACGTAATACTATATAACGTTACAACATAACACTATAAAACGTTATACGATATAACGTAATACTATATATCGTTATACCGTAACACTATATAACGTTATAACGTAACACTATATAGCGTTATACGTTATTAGGTAACACTTTATAACGTTATACGTTATAAAATAATGCTATGTCACGTTATAACGTAACTCTGTATAACGTTACACGTTATTAGGTAACACAGTATAACGTTATATGTTATTAGCTAAAACTATATAACGTTAGACGTTATAAAAATATGCTATATAACGTTATATGTTATCAATTAATGCTATATAACATTATACGTTATAACGTAATACTATATAACGTTATAACATAACACTATATAACGTTATACGATATAACGTAATACTATATATCGTTATAACGTAACACTATATAACGTTATAACGTAACACTATATAACGTTATAACGTAACACTATATAACGTTATAACGTAACACTATATAACGTTATAACGTAACACTATATAACGTTATAACGTAACACTATATAACGTTATACGTTATTAGGTAACACTTTATAACGTTATACGTTATAACATAATGCTATATAACGTTATACGATATAACGTAATACTATATAACGTTATACGTTATAAAATAATGCTATATGACGTTATACGTTATAACGTAACACTATATAACGTTATACGTTATAAAATAACACTTTATTACGTTATACGTTATAACGTAATATTATATAACGTTATAACGTAACACTATATAACGCTATAACGTAACACTATATAACGTTACACGTTATTAGGTAACACTATATAACGTTATATGTTATTTGCTAACACTATATAACGTTATACGTTATAAACAAATGCTATATAACGTTATACGTTATAATATAATACTGTATAACGTTATACGATATAACGTAATACCATATAACGTTATAACGTAACACTATATAACGTTATAACGTAACATTATATGGCGTTATGCATTATGAAATAATACTACATAACGTTATACGATATAACGTAATAATATATAACGTAAAACGTAACACTATATAACGTTATACGTTATTAGGTAACACTTTATAACGTTATACGTTATAAAATAATGCTATGTCACGTTATAACGTAACACTATATAACGTTACACGTCATTAGGTAACACTGTATAACGTTATATGTTATTAGCTAACACTATATAACGTTAGACGTTATAAAAAAATGCTATATAACGTTATACGTTATCAATTAATGCTATATAACGTTATACGTTATAACGTAATACTATATAACGTTATAACCTAACACTATGAAACGTTATACGTTATACGTTATACGTTATAAAATAATGCTATATAACGTTATACGATATAACGTAACACTATATAACGTTACACGTTATTAGGTAACACTGTATAACGTTATATGTTATTAGCTAACACTATATAACGTTAGACGTTATAAAAAAATGCTATACAACGTTATACGTTATCAATTAATGCTATATAACGTTATACGTTATAACGTAATACTATATATCGTTATAACATAACACTATAAAACGTTATACGATATAACGTAATACTATATATCGTTATAACGTAACACTATATAACGTTATAACGTAACACTATATAACGTTATACATTATTAGGCAACACTTTATAACGTTATACGTTATAAAATAATGCTATATAACGTTATACGATATAACGTAATACTATATAACGTTATACGTTATAAAATAACACTTTATTACGTTATACGTTATAACGTAATACTATATAACGTTATAACGTAACACTATATAACGTTATAACGTAACACTATATATCGTTACACGTTATTAGGTAACACTATATAACGTTATATGTTATTTGCTAATACTATATAACGTTATACGTTATAAAAAAATGCTATATAACGTTATACGTTATAATATAATACTGTATAACGTTATACGATATAACGTAATACTATATAACGTTATAACGTAACACTATATAACGTTATAACGTAACATTATATGCTGTTATGCATTATGAAATAATACTACATAACGTTATACGATATGACGTAATAATATATAACGTAAAACGTAACACTATTTAACGTTATACGTTATTAGGTAACACTTTATAACGTTATACGTTATAAAATAATGCTATGTCACGTTATAACGTAACACTATATAACGTTACACGTTATTAGGTAACACTGTATAACGTTATATGTTATTAGCTAACACTATATAACGTTAGACGTTATAAAAAAATGCTATACAACGTTATACGTTATCAATTAATGCTATATAACGTTATACGTTATAACGTAATACTGTATAACGTTATAACATAACACTATAAAACGTTATACGATATAACGTAATACTATATATCGTTATAACGTAACACTATATAACGTTATAACGTAACACTATATAACGTTATACGTTATTAGGTAACACCTTATAACGTTATACGTTATAAAATAATGCTATATAACGTTATACGATATAAAATAATGCTATATAACGTTATAACGTAACAATATATAACGTTATAACGTAACACTATATAACGCTACACGTTATTAGGTAACACTATATAACGTTATATGTTATTTGCTAACACTATATAACGTTATACGTTATAAAAAAATGCCATATAACGTTATACGTTATAATATAATACTGTATAACGTTATACGATATAACGTAATACTATATAACGTTATAACGTAACACTATATAACGTTATAACGTAACATTATATGCCGTTATGCATTATGAAATAATACTACATAACGTTATACGATATGACGTAATAATATATAACGTAAAACGTAACACTGTATAACGTTATACGTTATTAGGTAACACTTTATAACGTTATACGTTATAAAATAATGCTATGTCACGTTATAACGTAACACTATATAACGTTACACGTTATTAGGTAACACTGTATAACGTTATATGTTATTAGCTAACATTATATAAAGTTAGACGTTATAAAAAAATGCTATATAACGTTATATGTTATCAATTAATGCTATATAACGTTATACGTTATAACGTAATACTATATAACGTTATAACATAACACTATAAAACGTTATACGTTATAACGTAATACTATATAACGTTATAAAATAACACTATAAAACGTTATATGATATAACGTAATACTATATAACGTTATAACGTCACACTATATAACGTTATAACGTAACACTATATAACGTTACACGTTATTAGGTAACACTATATAACGTTATATGTTATTTGATAACACTATATAACGTTATACGTTATAAAAAAATGCTATATAACGTTATATGTTATAAAATAATGCTATAAAACGTTATATGATATAACGTAATACTAAACAACGTTATAACGTAACATTATATGCCGTTATGCATTATGAAATAATACTACATAACGTTATACGATATGACGTAATAATATATAACGTAAAACGTAACACTGTATAACGTTATACGTTATTAGGTAACACTTTATAACGTTATACGTTATAAAATAATGCTATGTCACGTTATAACGTAACACTATATAACGTTACACGTTATTAGGTAACACTGTATAACGTTATATGTTATTAGCTAACATTATATAAAGTTAGACGTTATAAAAAAATGCTATATAACGTTATATGTTATCAATTAATGCTATATAACGTTATACGTTATAACGTAATACTATATAACGTTATAACATAACACTATAAAACGTTATACGTTATAACGTAATACTATATAACGTTATAAAATAACACTGTAAAACGTTATATGATATAACGTAATACTATATAACGTTATAACGTCACACTATATAACGTTATAACGTAACACTATATAACGTTACACGTTATTAGGTAACACTATATAACGTTATATGTTATTTGATAACACTATATAACGTTATACGTTATAAAAAAATGCTATATAACGTTATATGTTATAAAATAATGCTATAAAACGTTATACGATATAACGTAATACTAAACAACGTTATAACGTAACATTATATGCCTTTATGCATTATGAAATAGTACTACATAACGTTATACGATATAACGTAATAATATATAACGTAACACTATATAACGTTATACGTTATTAGGTAACACTTTATAACGTTATATGTTATTAGCTAACACTATATAACGTTAGACATTATAAAAAAATGCTATACAACGTTATATGTTATCAATTAATGCTATATAACGTTATACGTTATAACGTAATACTATATAACGTTATAACATAACACTATAAAACGTTATACGATATAACGTAATACTATATATCGTTATAACGTAACACTATATAACGTTATAACGTAACACTATATAACGTTATACGTTATTAGGTAACACTTTATAACGTTATACGTTATAAAATAATTCTATATATCGTTATATGATATAACGTAATACTATATAACGTTATACGTTATAAAATAATGCTATATAACGTTATACGTTATAACGTAACACTATGTAACGTTATACGTTATTAGGTAACACTTTATAACGTTATACGTTATAAAATAATGCTATATAACGTTATATGATATTACGTAATACTATATAACGTCATACGTTATAAAATAATGCTATATAACGTTATACGTTATAACGTAACACTATGTAACGTTACACGTTATAAAATAACACTTTATTACGTTATACGTTGTAACGTAATACTATATAACGTTATAACGTAACACTATATAACGTTACACGTTATTAGGTAACACTGTATAACGTTATATGTTATTAGCTAACACTATATAACGTTAGACGTTATAAAAAAATGCTATATAACGTTATATGTTATCAATTAATGCTATATAACGTTATACGTTATAACGTAATACTATATAACGTTATAACATGACACTATAAAACGTTACACGATATAACGTAATACAATATATCGTTATAACGTAACACTATATAACGTTATAACGTAACACTATATAACGTTATTAGGTAACACTATATAACGTTATATGTTACTTGCTAACACTATATAACGTTATACGTTTTAAAATAATGCTATATAACGTTATACGTTATAATATAATACTGTATAACGTTATACGATATAACGTAATACTATATAACGTTATAACGTAACACTATATAACGTTATAACGTAACATTATATGCCGTTATGCATTATGAAATAATACTACATAACGTTATACGATATGACGTAATAATATATAACGTAAAACGTAACACTATATAACGTTATACGTTATTAGGTAACACTTTATAACGTTATACGTTATAAAATAATGCTATGTCACGTTATAACGTAACACTACATAACGTTACACGTTATTAGGTAACACTGTATAACGTTATATGTTATTAGCTAACACTATATAACGTTAGACGTTATAAAAAAATGCTATACAACGTTATACGTTATCAATTAATGCTATATAACGTTATACGTTATAACGTAATACTATATAACGTTATAACATAACACTATAAAACGTTATACGATATAACGTAATACTATATATCGTTATAACGTAACACTATATAACGTTATAACGTAACACTATATAACGTTATACGTTATTAGGTAACACCTTATAACGTTATACGTTATAAAATAATGCTATATAACGTTATACGATATAAAATAATGCTATATAACGTTATAACGTAACAATATATAACGTTATAACGTAACACTATATAACGTTACACGTTATTAGGTAACACTATATAACGTTATATGTTATTTGCTAACACTATATAACGTTATACGTTATAAAAAAATGCCATATAACGTTATACGTTATAATATAATACTGTATAACGTTATACGATATAACGTAATACTATATAACGTTATAACGTAACACTATATAACGTTATAACGTAACACTATATGCCGTTATGCATTATGAAATAATACTACATAACGTTATACGATATGACGTAATAATATATAACGTAAAACGTAACACTGTATAACGTTATACGTTATTAGGTAACACTTTATAACGTTATACGTTATAAAATAATGCTATGTCACGTTATAACGTAACACTATATAACGTTACACGTTATTAGGTAACACTGTATAACGTTATATGTTATTAGCTAACATTATATAAAGTTAGACGTTATAAAAAAATGCTATATAACGTTATATGTTATCAATTAATGCTATATAACGTTATACGTTATAACGTAATACTATATAACGTTATAACATAACACTATAAAACGTTATACGTTATAACGTAATACTATATAACGTTATAAAATAACACTATAAAACGTTATATGATATAACGTAATACTATATAACGTTATAACGTCACACTATATAACGTTATAACGTAACACTATATAACGTTACACGTTATTAGGTCACACTATATAACGTTATATGTTATTTGATAACACTATATAACGTTATACGTTATAAAAAAATGCTATATAACGTTATATGTTGTAAAATAATGCTATAAAACGTTATATGATATAACGTAATACTAAACAACGTTATAACGTAACATTATATGCCGTTATGCATTATGAAATAATACTACATAACGTTATACGATATGACGTAATAATATATAACGTAAAACGTAACACTGTATAACGTTATACGTTATTAGGTAACACTTTATAACGTTATACGTTATAAAATAATGCTATGTCACGTTATAACGTAACACTATATAACGTTACACGTTATTAGGTAACACTGTATAACGTTATATGTTATTAGCTAACATTATATAAAGTTAGACGTGATAAAAAAATGCTATATAACGTTATATGTCATCAATTAATGCTATATAACGTTATACGTTATAACGTAATACTATATAACGTTATAACATAACACTATAAAACGTTATACGTTATAAAGTAATACTATATAACGTTATAAAATAACACTGTAAAACGTTATATGATATAACGTAACACTATATAACGTTACACGTTATTAGGTAACACTATATAACGTTATATGTTATTTGATAACACTATATAACGTTATACGTTATAAAAAAATGCTATATAACGTTATATGTTATAAAATAATGCTATAAAACGTTACACGATATAACGTAATACTAAACAACGTTATAACGTAACATTATATGCCTTTATGCATTATGAAATAGTACTACATAACGTTATACGATATAACGTAATAATATATAACGTAACACTATATAACGTTACACGTTATTAGGTAACACTGTATAACGTTATATGTTATTAGCTAACACTATATAACGTTAGACGTTATAAAAAAATGCTATATAACGTTATATGTTATCAATTAATGCTATATAACGTTATACGTTATAACGTAATACTATATAACGTTATAACATGACACTATAAAACGTTACACGATATAACGTAATACAATATATCGTTATAACGTAACACTATATAACGTTATAACGTAACAGTATATAACGTTATACGTTATTAGGTAACACTTTATAACGTTATACGTTATAAAATAATGCTATATAACGTTATACGATATAACGTAATACTATATAACGTTATACGTTATAAAATAATGCTATATAACGTTATACGATATAACGTAACACTATATAACGTTATACGTTATAAAATAACACTTTATTACGTTATACGTTATAACGTAATACTATATAACGTTATAACGTAACACTATATAACGTTATAACGTAACACTATATAACGTTACACGTTATAAGGTAACACTATATAACGTTATATGTTATTTGCTAACACTATATAACGTTATACGTTATAAAAAAATGCCATATAACGTTATACGTTATAATATAATACTGTATAACGTTATACGATATAACGTAATACTATATAACGTTACAACGTAACACTATATAACGTTATAACGTAACATTATATGCCATTATGCATTATGAAATAATACTACATAACGTTATACGATATAACGTAATAATATATAACGTAAAACGTAACACTATATAACGTTATGCGTTATTAGATAACACTTTATAACGTTAGACATTATAAAATAATGCTATGTCACGTTATAACGTAACACTATATAACGTTACACGTTATTAGGTAACACTGTATAAAGTTATATGTTATTAGCTAACACTATATAACGTTAGACGTTATAAAAAAATGCTATACAACGTTATATGTTATCAATTAATGCTATATAACGTTATACGTTATAACGTAATACTATATAACGTTATAACATAACACTATAAAACGTTATACGATATAACGTAATAGTATATATCGTTATAACGTAACACTATATAACGTTATAACGTAACACTATATAACGTTATACGTTATTAGGTAACACTTTATAACGTTATACGTTATAAAATAATGCTATATAACGTTATACGTTATAAAATAATTCTATATAACGTTATAACGTAAAACTATATAACGTTATAACGTAACACTATATAACGTTACACGTTATAAGGTAACACTATATAACGTTGTATGTTATTTGCTAACACTATATAACGTTATACGTTATAAAAAAATGCCATATAACGTTATACGTTATAATATAATACTGTATAACGTTATACGATATAACGTAATACTATATAACGTTATAACGTAACACTATATAACGTTATAACGTAACATTATATGCCGTTATGCATTATGAAATAATACTACATAACGTTATACGATATAACGTAATAATATATAACGTAAAACGGAACACTATATAACGTTATACGTTATTAGGTAACACTTTATAACGTTATACGTTATAAAATAATGCTATGTCACGTTATAACGTAACACTATATAACGTTACACGTTATTAGGTAACACTGTATAACGTTATATGTTATTAGCTAACACTATATAACGTTATACGTTATAAAATAATGCTATATAACGTTATACGATATAACGTAATACTATATAACGTTATAACGTACCACTATATAACGTTATACGTTATTAGGTAACACTTTCTAACGTTATACGCTATAAAATAACACTTTATTACGTTATACGTTACAACGTAATACTATATAACGTTATAACGTAACACTATATAACGTTATACGTTATAAAAAAATGCTATATAACGTTATACGTTATAATATAATACTGTATAACGTTATACGATATAACGTAATACTATATAACGTTATAACGTAACACTATATAACGTTATAACGTAACATTATATGCCGTTATGCATTATGAAATTATACTACATATCGTTATACGATATAACGTAATAATATATAGCGTAAAACGTAACACTATATAACGTTATGCGTTATTAGGTAACACTTTATAACGTTAGACGTTATAAAATAATGCTATGTCACGTTATAACGTAACACTATATAACGTCACACGTTATTAGGTAACACTGTATAACGTTATATGTTATTAGCTAACACTATATAACGTTAGACGTTATAAAAAAATGCTATACAACGTTATATGTTATCAATTAATGCTATATAACGTTATACGTTATAACGTAATACTATATAACGTTATAACATAACACTATAAAACGTTATACGATATAACGTAATACTATATATCGTTATAACGTAACACTATACAACGTTATAACGTAACACTATATAACGTTATACGTTATTAGGTAACACTTTATAACGTTATACGTTATAAAATAATGCTATATAACGTTATACGTTATAAAATAATGCTATATAACGTTATAACTTAACACTATATAACGTTATAACGTAACACTATATAACGTTACACGTTATAAGGTAACACTATATAACGTTATATGTTATTTGCTAACACTATATAACGTTATACGTTATAAAAAAATGCCATATAACGTTATACGTTATAATATAATACTGTATAACGTTATACGATATAACGTAATACTATATAACGTTATAACGTAACACTATATAACGTTATAACGTAACATTATATGCCGTTATGCATTATGAAATAATACTACATAATGTTATACGATATAACTTAATAATATATAACGTAAAACGTAACACTATATAACGTTATACGTTATAAAATAATGCTATGTCACGTTATAACGTAACATTATATAACGTTACACGTTATTAGGTAACACTGTATAACGTTATATGTTATTAGCTAACACTATATAACGTTATACGTTATAAAATAATGCTATATAACGTTATACGATATAACGTAATACTATATAACGTTATAACGTACCACTATATAACGTTATACGTTATTAGGTAACACTTTCTAACGTTATACGCTATAAAATAACACTTTATTACGTTATACGTTACAACGTAATACTATATAACGTTATAACGTAACACTATATAACGTTATAACGTAACACTATATAACGTTACACGTTATAAAAAAATGCTATATAACGTTATACGTTATCAATTAATGCTATATAACGTTATACGTTATCAATTAATGCTATATAACGTTATACGTTATCAATTAATGCTATATAACGTTATACGTTATAACGTAACACTATATAACGTTATACGTTATAAAATAATGCTATGTCACGTTATAACGTAACTCTATATAACGTTACACGTTATTAGGTAACACTGTATAACGTTATATGTTATTAGCTAAAACTATATAACGTTAGACGTTATAAAAATATGCTATATAACGTTATATGTTATCAATTAATGCTATATAACTTTATACGTTATAACGTAATACTATATAACGGTATAACATAACACTATATAACGTTATATGATATAACGTAATACTATATATCGTTATAACGTAACACTATATAACGTTATATCGTAACACTATATAACGTTATAACGTAACACTATATAACGTTATACGTTATTAGGTAACACTTTATAACGTTATACGTTATAACATAATGCTATATAACGTTATACGATATAACGTAATACTATATAACGTTATACGTTATAAAATAATGCTATATAACTTTATACGATTTAACGTAATACTATATAACGTTATACGTTATAAAATAATTCTATATAACGTTATACGTTATAACGTAACCTTATATAACGTTATACGTTATAACGTAACCTTATATAACGTTATACGTTATAAAATAACACTTTATTACGTTATACGTTATAACGTAATACTATATAACGTTATACTGTAACACTATATAACGTTATAACGTAACACTATATAACGTTACACTTTATTAGGTAACACTGTATAACGTTATATGTTATTAGCTAACACTATATAACGTTAGACGTTATAAAAAAATGCTATATGACGCTATATGTTATCAATTAATGCTATATAACGTTATACGTTATAACGTAATACTATATAACGTTATAACATAACACTATAAAACGTTATACGATATAACGTAATACTATATATCGTTATAACGTAACACTATATAACGTTATAACGTAACACTATATAACGTTATACGTAATTAGGTAACACTTTATAACGTTATACGTTATAAAATAATGCTATATAACGTTATACGATATAACGTAATACTATATAACGTTATACGTTATAAAATAATGCTATATAACGTTATACGTTATAACGTAACACTATATAACGTTATACGTTATAAAATAACACTTCATTACATTATACGTTATAACGTAATACTATATAACGTTATAACGTAACACTATATAACGTTATAACGTAACACTATATAACGTTACACGTTATTAGGTAACACTATATAACGTTATATGTTATTTGCTAACACTATATAACGTTATACGTTATAAAAAAATGCTATATAACGATATACGTTATAATATAATACTGTATAACGTTATACGATATAACGTAATACTATATAACGTTAAAACGTAACACTATATAACGTTATAACGTAACATTATATGCCGTTATGCATTATGAAATTATACTACATAACGTTATACGATATAACGTAATAATATATAACGTAAAACGTTACACTATATAACGTTATTCGTTATTAGGTAACACTTTATAACGTTATACGTTATAAAATAATGCTATGTCACGTTATAACGTAACACTATATAACGTTACACGTTATTAGGTAACACTATATAACGTTATATGTTATTTGCTAACACTATATAACGTTATACGTTATAAAAAAATGCTATATAACGTTATATGTTATAAAATAATGCTATAAGACGTTATACGATATAACGTAATACTAAACAACGTTATAACGTAACATTATATTACGTTATGCGTTGTAAAATAATACTACATAACGTTATACACTATAACGTAACACTGTCTAACGTTATAACGTAACATTATATTACGTTATGCATTATGAAATAAGACTAAGTAACGTTATACGATATAACGTAATACTATATAACGTAAAACGTAACACTATATAAAGTTATACGTTATTAGGTAACACTTTATGACGTTATACGTTATAAAATAATGCTATATAACGTCATACGTTATAACGTAATGCTCTATAACGTTATAACATAACCCTATATTACGTTATACGATATAACGTAATACTGTATACCGTTATAACGTAACACTATATAACGTTACAACGTAACATTATATTACGTTATACGTTATAATATAATACTGTATAAAGTTATACGTTATAACGTAATACAAAATAACGTTATTACGTAAAATTATATCCCGTTATGCATTATGAAATAATACTACACTACGTTATACGATATAACCTAATACTAGATAACGTAAAACGTAACACCATATAACGTTATACGTTATTAGGTATCACTATATAACGTTATACGATATAAAATAACACTTTATTACGTTATACGTTATAACGAAACACTATATAACGTTATAACGTAACACTATATAACGTTATATGTTATAAAAGTATGCTATATAACGTTATGCGTTATAACGTAACACTATATAACGTTATACGTTATAACGTAACTCTATAGAACGTTATACGTTATAAAATAATGCTATATAACGTTATACGTTATATCGTAATACTATATAACGTTATAACGTAACACTATATAACTTTATACGATATAACGTAATAATATATAACGTTATAACGTAACAGTATATAACGTTATATGTTATAAAATAATGCTATATAACGATATACGTTATAAAATAGCACTTTATTACGTTATACGTTATAACGTAATACTATATAACGTTATAACGTAACACTATATAACGTTATAACGTAACACTATATAACGTTACAACGTAACACTATATAACGTTACACGTTATTAGGTAGCACTATATAGCGTTATATGTTATTTGCTAACACTATATAACGTTATACGTTATAAAAAAATGCTATATAACGTTATACGTTATAAAAAAATGCTATATAACGTTATACGTTATAAAATAATGCTATATAACGTTACACGATATAACGTAATACTATATAACGTTATAACGTAACACTATATAACGTTACACGTTATAAAAAAATGCTATATAACGTTATACGTTATCAATTAATGCTATATAACGTTATACGTTATAACGTAATACTATATAACGTTATAACGTAACACTATATAACGTTACACGTTATTAGGTCACACTATATAACGTTATATGTTATAAAATTATGCTATATATCGTTATGCGTTATAACGTAACACTGTATAACGTTATAACGTAACACTATATAACGTTATAACGTAACATTATATTACGTTATACGTTATAATATAAAACTGTATAACGTTATACGTTATAACGTTATACTATATAACGTTATACGTTATAAAATAATGCTATATAACGTTATAAGTTATAATATAATACTGTATAAAGTTAAACTATATAACGTAATACTATTTAACGTTACAACGTACCACTATATAACGTTACACGTTATAAAATAATGCTATGTAACGTTATAACGTAACACTAACTAACGTTACACGTTATGAGGTAACACTATGTAACGTTATATGTTATTGGCTAACACTATATAACGTTGCACGTTATAAAAAAATGCTATATAACGTTATACGATATAAATTAATGCTATATAACGTAATACGTTATAACGTAATACTATACAACGTTATAACATAACACTATATAACGTTATACGTTATAAAATAATGCTATTTAACGTTATACGTTATAATATAATACTGTAGAGCGTTATACGTTGTAAGGTAATACTATATAACGTAAAACGTAACACGATATAACGTTACACGTTATTAGGTCACACTATATAACGTTATATCCTATAAAATTATGCTATATAACGTTATACGTTGTAACGTAATACTATATAACGTAAAACGTAGCACTATATAACTTTAAACGTTATTAGGTAACTCTATATAACGTTATACGTTATTAGGTAACACCATATAACGTTATACGTCATTACGTAACACTATATAACGTTATGCGTTATAAAATAATGCTATATAACGTTATATGTTATAAAATAATGCTATAAGACGTTATACGATATAACGTAATACTAAACAACGTTATAACGTAACATTATATGCCTTTATGCATTATGAAATAGTACTACATAACGTTATACGATATAACGTAATAATATATAACGTAACACTATATATAGTTATACGTTATTAGGTAACACTTTATAACGTTATACGTTATAAAATAATGATATGTCACGTTATAACGTAACACTATATAACGTTACACGTTATTAGGTAACACTGTATAACGTTATATGTTATTAGCTAACACTATATAACGTTAGACGTTCTAAAAAAATGCTATACAACGTTATTTGTTATCAATTAATGCTATATAACGTTATACGTTATAACGTAATACTATATAACGTTATAACATAACACTATAAAACGTTATACGATATAACGTAATACTATATATCGTTATAACGTAACACTATATAACGTTATAACGTAACACTATATAACGTTATACGTTATTAGGTAACACTTTATAACGTTATATGTTATAAAATAATGCTATATAACGTTATACGATATAAAATAATGCTATATAACGTTATAACGTAACAATATATAACGTTATAACGTAACACTATATAACGTTACACGTTATTAGGTAACACTATATAACGTTATATGTTATTTACTAACACTATATAACGTTATACGTTATAAAAAAATGCCATATAACGTTATACGTTATAATATAATACTGTATAACGTTATACGATATAACGTAATACTATATAACGTTATAACGTAACACTATATAACGTTATAACGTAACATTATATACCGTTATGCATTATGAAATAATACTACATAACGTTATACGATATGACGTAATAATATATAACGTAAAACGTAACACTGTATAACGTTATACGTTATTAGGTAACACTTTATAACGTTATACGTTATAAAATAATGCTATGTCACGTTATAACGTAACACTATATAACGTTACACGTTATTAGGTAACACTGTATAACGTTATATGTTATTAGCTAACATTGTATAAAGTTAGACGTTATAAAAAAATGCTATATAACGTTATATGTTATCAATTAATGCTATATAACGTTATACGTTATAACGTAATACTATATAACGTTATAACATAACACTATAAAACGTTATACGATATAACGTAATACTATATATCGTTATAACGTAATACTATATAACGTTATAACGTAACACTATATAACGTTATACGTTATTAGGTAGCACTTTATAACGTTATACGTTATAAAATAATGCTATATAACGTTATACGATATAACGTAATACTATATAACGTTATTCGTTATAAAATAATGCTATATAACGTTATACGTTATAACGTAATACTATATAACGTTATAACATAACACTATAAAACGTTATAAGATATAACGTAATACTATATATCGTTATAACTGTAACACTACATAACGTTATAACGTAACACTATATAACGTTATATGTTATTTGCTAACACTATATAACGTTATACGTTATAAAAAAATGCCATATAACGTTATACGTTATAATATAATACTGTATAACGTTATACGATATAACGTAATACTATATAACTTTATAACGTAACACTATATAACGTTATAACGTAACATTATATGCCGTTATGCATTATGAAATAATACTACATAACGTTATACGATATGACGTAATAATATATAACGTAAAACGTAACACTGTATAACGTTATACGTTATTAGGTAACACTTTATGACGTTATACGTTATAAAATAATGCTATGTCACGTTATAACGTAACACTATATAACGTTACACGTTATTAGGTAACACTGTATAACGTTATATGTTATTAGCTAACATTATATAACGTTAGACGTTATAAAAAAATGCTATATAACGTTATATGTTATCAATTAATGCTATATAACGTTATACGTTATAACGTAATACTATATAACGTTATAACATAACACTATAAAACGTTATACGATATAACGTAATACTATATATCGTTATACGTTATAAAATAACACTTTATTACGTTATACGTTATAACGTAATACTATATAACGTTATAACGTAACACTATATAACGTTATAACGTTATATAGCTGTAATACTGTATAACGTTATATGTTATTAGCTAACACTATATAACGTTATACGTTATAAAATAATGCTATATAACGTTATACGATATAACGTAACACTATATAACGTTATACGTTATAAAATAACACTTTATTACGTTATACGTTATATCGTAATACTATATAACGTTATAACGTAACACTATATAACGTTATAACGTAACATTATATGCCGTTATGCATTATGAAATAATACTGTATAACGTTATACGTTATAACGTAATACTATATAACGTTATAACGTAACACTATATAACGTTATAACGTTATATAGCTGTAATACTGTATAACGTTATATGTTATTAGCTAACACTATATAACGTTATACGTTATAAAATAATGCTATATAACGTTATACGATATAACGTAACACTATATAACGTTATACGTTATAAAATAACACTTTATTACGTTATACGTTATATCGTAATACTATATAACGTTATAACGTAACACTATATAACGTTATAACGTAACACTATATAACGTTACACGTTATTAGGTAACACTATATAACGTTATATGTTATTTGCTAACACTATATAACGTTATACGTTATAAAAAAATGCTATATAACGATATACGTTATAATATAATACTGTATAACGTTATACGATATAACGTAATACTATATAACGTTATAACGTAACACTATATAACGTTATAACGTAACATTATATGCCGTTATGCATTATGAAATTATACTACATAACGTTATACGATATAACGTAATAATATATAACGTAAAACGTAACACTATATAACGTTATTCGTTATTAGGTAACACTTTATAACGTTATACGTTCTAAAATAATGCTATGTCACGTTATAACGTAACACTATATAACGTTACACGTTATTAGGTAACACTGTATAACGTTATATGTTATTAGCTAACACTATATAACGTTAGACGTTATAAAATAATGCTATGTCACGTTATAACGTAACACTATATAACGTTACACGTTATTAGGTAACACTGTATAACGTTATATGTTATTAGCTAACACTGTATAACGTTATACGTTATAAAATAATGCTATATAACGTTATACGATATAACGTAACACTATATAACGTTATACGTTATAAAATAACACTTTATTACGTTATACGTTATATCGTAATACTATATAACGTTATAACGTAACACTATATAACGTTATAACGTAACATTATATGCCGTTATGCATTATGAAATAATACTGTATAACGTTATACGTTATAACGTAATACTATATAACGTTATAACGTAACACTATATAACGTTATAACGTAACATTATATGCCGTTATGCATTATGAAATAATACTACATAACGTTATACGATATAACGTAATAATATATAACGTAACACTATATAACGTTATACGTTATTAGGTAACACTTTATAACGTTATACGTTATAAAATAATGATATGTCACGTTATAACGTAACACTATATAACGTTACACGTTATTAGGTAACACTGTATAACGTTATATGTTATTAGCTAACACTATATAACGTTAGACGTTCTAAAAAAATGCTATACAACGTTATATGTTATCAATTAATGCTATATAACGTTATACGTTATAACGTAATACTATATAACGTTATAACATAACACTATAAAACGTTATACGATATAACGTAATACTATATATCGTTATAACGTAACACTATATAAAGTTATAACGTAACACTATATAACGTTATACGTTATTAGGTAACACTTTATAACGTTATACGTTATAAAATAATGCTATATAACGTTATACGATATAAAATAATGCTATATAACGTTATAACGTAACAATATATAACGTTATAACGTAACACTATATAACGTTACACGTTATTAGGTAACACTGTATAACGTTATATGTTATTTACTAACACTATATAACGTTATACGTTATAAAAAAATGCCATATAACGTTATACGTTATAATATAATACTGTATAACGTTATACGATATAACGTAATACTATATAACGTTATAACGTAACACTATATAACGTTATAACGTAACATTATATACCGTTATGCATTATGAAATAATACTACATAACGTTATACGATATGACGTAATAATATATAACGTAAAACGTAACACTGTATAACGTCATACGTTATTAGGTAACACTTTATAACGTTATACGTTATAAAATAATGCTATGTCACGTTATAACGTAACACTATATAACGTTACACGTTATTAGGTAACACTGTATAACGTTATATGTTATTAGCTAACATTGTATAAATTTAGACGTTATAAAAAAATGCTATATAACGTTATATGTTATCAATTAATGCTATATAACGTTATACGTTATAACGTAATACTATATAACGTTATAACATAACACTATAAAACGTTATACGTTATAACGTAATACTATATAACGTTATAACATAACACTATAAAACGTTATAAGATATAACGTAATAGTATATATCGTTATAACGTAACACTACATAACGTTATAACGTAACACTATATAACGTTATATGTTATTTGCTAACACTATATAACGTTATACGTTATAAAAAAATGCCATATAACGTTATACGTTATAATATAATACTGTATAACGTTATACGATATAACGTAATACTATATAACTTTATAACGTAACACTATATAACGTTATAACGTAACATTATATGCCGTTATGCATTATGAAATAATACTACATAACGTTATACGATATGACGTAATAATATATAACGTAAAACGTAACACTGTATAACGTTATACGTTATTAGGTAACACTTTATGACGTTATACGTTATAAAATAATGATATGTCACGTTATAACGTAACACTATATAACGTTACACGTTATTAGGTAACACTGTATAACGTTATATGTTATTAGCTAACATTATATAACGTTAGACGTTATAAAAAAATGCTATATAACGTTATATGTTATCAATTAATGCTATATAACGTTATACGTTATAACGTAATACTATATAACGTTATAACATAACACTATAAAACGTTATACGATATAACGTAATACTATATATCGTTATACCGTAACACTATATAACGTTATAACGTAACACTATATAGCGTTATACGTTATTAGGTAACACTTTATAACGTTATACGTTATAAAATAATGCTATATAACTTTATACGATAGAACGTAATACTATATAACGTTGTACGTTATAAAATAATGCTATATAACGTTATACGATATAACGTAACACTATATAACGTTATACGTTATAAAATAACACTTTATTACGTTATACGTTATAACGTAATACTATATAACGTTATAGCGTAACACTATATAACGTTATAACGTAACACTATATAACGTTACACGTTATTAGGTAACACTACATAACGTTATATGTTATTTGCTAACACTATATAACGTTATACGTTATAAAAAAAATGCTATATAACGTTATACGTTATAATATAATACTGTATAACGTTATACGATATAACGTAATACTATATAACGTTATAACATAACAGTATAAAACGTTATACGATATAACGTAATACTATATATCGTTATAACGTAACACTATATAACGTTATAACGTAACACTATATAACGTTATACGTTATTAGGTAACACTGTATAACGTTATATGTTATTAGCTAACACTATATAACGTTATACGTTATAAAATAATGCTATATAACGTTATACGATATAACGTAATACTATATAAAGTTATACGTTATAAAAAAATGCTATATAACGTTATACGTTATAAAATAATGCTATATAACGTTATACGATATAACGTAATACTATATAACTTTATAACGTAACACTATATAACGTTATACGTTATAAAATAATGCTATATAACGTTATACGTTATAATATAATACTGTACAACGTTATACGATATAACGTAATACTATATAACGTTATAACGTACCACTATATAACGATATACGTTATAACATAATGCTATGTAACGTTATAACGTAACACTATATAACGTTACACGTTATTAGGTCACACTATATAACGTTATATGTTATAAAATTATGCTATATAACGTTATGCGTTATAACGTAACACTGTATAACGTTATAACGTAACACTATATAACGTTATAACGTAACATTATATTACGTTATACGTTATAATATAAAACTGTATAACGTTATACGTTATAACGTTATACTATATAACGTTATACGTTATAAAATAATGCTATATAACGTTATAGGTTATAATATAATACTGTATAAAGTTATACTATATAACGTAATACTATTTAACGTTACAACGTACCACTATATAACGTTACACGTTATAAAATAATGCTATGTAACGTTATAACGTAACACTAACTAACGTTACACGTTATGAGGTAACACTATGTAACGTTATATGTTATTGGCTAACACTATATAACGTTGCACGTTATAAAAAAATGCTATATAACGTTATACGTTATCAATTTATGCTATATAACGTTATACGTTATAACGTAATACTATATAACGTTATAACGTAACACTATATAACGTTACACGTTATTAGGTCACACTATATAACGTTATATGTTATAAAATTATGCTATATAACGTTATGCGTTATAACGTAACACTGTATAACGTTATAACGTAACACTATATAACGTTATAACGTAACATTATATTACGTTATACGTTATAATATAAAACTGTATAAAGTTATACGTTATAACGTTATACTATATAACGTTATACGTTATAAAATAATGCTATATAACGTTATAGGTTATAATATAATACTGTATAAAGTTATACTATATAACGTAATACTATTTAACGTTACAACGTACCACTATATAACGTTACACGTTATAAAATAATGCTATGTAACGTTATAACGTAACACTAACTAACGTTACACGTTATGAGGTAACACTATGTAACGTTATATGTTATTGGCTAACACTATATAACGTTGCACGTTATAAAAAAATGCTATATAACGTTATACGATATAAATTAATGCTATATAACGTAATACGTTATAACGTAATACTATACAACGTTATAACATAACACTATATAACGTTATACGTTATAAAATAATGCTATTTAACGTTATACGTTATAATATAATACTGTAGAGTGTTATACGTTGTAAGGTAATACTATATAACGTAAAACGTAACACGATATAACGTTACACGTTATTAGGTCACACTATATAACGTTATATCCTATAAAATTATGCTATATAACGTTATACGTTGTAACGTAATACTATATAACGTAAAACGTAGCACTATATAACTTTAAACGTTATTAGGTAACACTATATAACGTTATACGTTATTAGGTAACACCATATAACGTTATACGTCATTACGTAACACTATATAACGTTATGCGTTATAAAATAATGCTATATAACGTTATATGTTATAAAATAATGCTATAAGACGTCATACGATATAACGTAATACTAAACAACGTTATAACGTAACATTATATGCCTTTATGCATTATGAAATAGTACTACATAACGTTATACGATATAACGTAATAATATATAACGTAACACTATATATAGTTATACGTTATTAGGTAACACTTTATAACGTTATACGTTATAAAATAATGATATGTCACGTTATAACGTAACACTATATAACGTTACACGTTATTAGGTAACACTGTATAACGTTATATGTTATTAGCTAACACTATATAACGTTAGACGTTATAAAAAAATGCTATACAACGTTATATGTTATCAATTAATGCTATATAACGTTATACGTTATAACGTAATACTATATAACGTTATAACATAACACTATAAAACGTTATACGATATAACGTAATACTATATATCGTTATAACGTAACACTATATAACGTTATAACGTAACACTATATAACGTTATACGTTATTAGGTAACACTTTATAACGTTATACGTTATAAAATAATGCTATATAACGTTATACGATATAAAATAATGCTATATAACGTTATAACGTAACAATATATAACGTTATAACGTAACACTATATAACGTTACACGTTATTAGGTAACACTATATAACGTTATATGTTATTTGCTAACACTATATAACGTTATACGTTATAAAAAAATGCCATATAACGTTATACGTTATAATATAATACTGTATAACGTTATACGATGTAACGTAATACTATATAACGTTATAACGTAACACTATATAACGTTACAACGTAACATTATATGCCGTTATGCATTATGAAATAATACTACATAACGTTATACGATATGACGTAATAATATATAACGTAAAACGTAACACTGTATAACGTTATACGTTATTAGGTAACACTTTATAACGTTATACGTTATAAAATAATGCTATGTCACGTTATAACGTAACACTATATAACGTTACACGTTATTAGGTAACACTGTATAACGTTATATGTTATTAGCTAACATTGTATAAAGTTAGACGTTATAAAAAAATGCTATATAACGTTATATGTTATCAAGTAATGCTATATAACGTTATACGTTATAACGTAATACTATATAACGTTATAACATAACACTATAAAACGTTATACGTTATAACGTAATACTATATAACGTTATAACATAACACTATAAAACGTTATACGATATAACGTAATACTATATATCGTTATAACGTAACACTATATAACGTTATAACGTAACACTATATAACGTTATATGTTATTTGCTAACACTATATAACGTTATACGTTATAAAAAAATGCCATATAACGTTATACGTTATAATATAATACTGTATAACATTATACGATATAACGTAATACTATATAACTTTCTAACGTAACACTATATAACGTCATAACGTAACATTATATGCCGTTATGCATTATGAAATAATACTACATAACGTTATACGATATGACGTAATAATATATAACGTAAAACGTAACACTGTATAACGTTATACGTTATTAGGTAACACTTTATAACGTTATACGTTATAAAATAATGCTATGTCACGTTATAACGTAACACTATATAACGTTACACGTTATTAGGTAACACTGTATAACGTTATATGTTATTAGCTAACATTATATAACGTTAGACGTTATAAAAAAATGCTATATAACGTTATATGTTATCAATTAATGCTATATAACGTTATACGTTATAACGTAATACTATATAACGTTATAACATAACACTATAAAACGTTATACGATATAACGTAATACTATATATCGTTATACGTTATAAAATAACACTTTATTACGTTATACGTTATAACGTAATACTATATAACGTTATAACGTAACACTATATAACGTTATAACGTTATATAGCTGTAATACTGTATAACGTTATATGTTATTAGCTAACACTATATAACGTTATACGTTATAAAATAATGCTATATAACGTTATACGATATAACGTAACACTATATAACGTTATGCGTTATAAAATAACACTTTATTACGTTATACGTTATATCGTAATACTATATAACGTTATAACGTAACACTATATAACGTTATAACGTAACATTATATGCCGTTATGCATTATGAAATAATACTGTATAACGTTATACGTTATAACGTAATACTATATAACGTTATAACGTAACACTATATAACGTTATAACGTAACATTATATGCCGTTATGCATTATGAAATAATACTACATAACGTTATACGATATAACGTAATAATATATAACGTAAAACGTGACACTATATAACGTTATACGTTATAAGGTAACACTTTATAACGTTATACGTCATAAAATAATGCTATGTTACGTTATAACGTAACACTATATAACGTTACACGTTATTAGGTAACACTGGATAACGTTATATGTTATTAGCTAACACTATATAACGTTAGACGTTATAAAAAAATGCTATACAACGTTATATGTTATCAATTAATGCTATATAACGTTATACGTTATAACGTAATACTATATAACGTTATAACATAACACTATAAAACGTTATACGATATAACGTAATACTATATATCGTTATACCGTAACACTATATAACGTTATAACGTAACACTATATAGCGTTATACGTTATTAGGTAACACTTTATAACGTTATACGTTATAAAATAATGCTATATAACTTTATACGATATAACGTAATACTATATAACGTTATACGTTATAAAATAATGCTATATAACGTTATACGTTATAACGTAACCTTATATAACGTTATACGTTATAAAATAACACTTTATTACGTTATACGTTATAACGTAATACTATATAACGTTATACTGTAACACTATATAACGTTATAACGTAACACTATATAACGTTACACTTTATTAGGTAACACTGTATAACGTTATATGTTATTAGCTAACACTATATAACGTTAGACGTTATAAAAAAATGATATATGACGCTATATGTTATCAATTAATGCTATATAACGTTATACGTTATAACGTAATACTACATAACGTTATAACATAACACTATAAAACGTTATACGATATAACGTAATACTATATATCGTTATAAGGTAACACTATATAACGTTATAACGTAACACTATATAACGTTATACGTTATTAGGTAACACTTTATAACGTTATACGTTATAAAATAATGCTATATAACGTTATACGATATACCGTAATACTATATAACGTATACGTTATAAAATAATGCTATATAACGTTATACGTTATAACGTAACACTATATAACGTTATACGTTATAAAATAACACTTTATTACGTTATACGTTATGACGTAATACTATATAACGTTATAACGTAACACTATATAACGTTATAACGTAACACTATATAACGTTACACGTTATTAGGTAACACTATATAACGTTATATGTTATTTGCTAACACTATATAACGTTATACGTTATAAAAAAATGCTATATAACGATATACGTTATAATATAATACTGTATAACGTTATACGATATAACGTAATACTATATAACGTTATAACGTAACACTATATAACGTTATAACGTAACATTATATGCCGTTATGCATTATGAAATTATACTACATAACGTTATACGATATAACGTAATAATATATAACGTAAAACGTAACACTATATAACGTTATTCGTTATTAGGTAACACTTTATAACGTTATACGTTATAAAATAATGCTATGTCACGTTATAACGTAACACTATATAACGTTACACGTTATTAGGTAACACTGTATAACGTTATATGTTATTAGCTAACACTATATAACGTTAGACGTTATAAAATAATGCTATGTCACGTTATAACGTAACACTATATAACGTTACACGTTATTAGGTAACACTGTATAACGTTGTATGTTATTAGCTAACACTATATAACGTTATACGTTATAAAATAATGCTATATAACGTTATACGATATAACGTAACACTATATAACGTTATACGTTATAAAATAACACTTTATTACGTTATACGTTATAACGTAATACTATATAACGTTATAACGTAACACTATATAACGTTATAACGTAACATTATATGCCGTTATGCATTATGAAATAATACTACATAACGTTATACGATATAACGTAATAATATATAACGTAAAACGTAACACTATATAACGTTATACGTTATTAGGTAACACTTTATAACGTTATACGTTATAAAATAATGCTATGTCACGTTATAACGTAACACTATATAACGTTACACGTTATTAGGTAACACTGTATAACGTTATATGTTATTCGCTAACACTATATAACGTTAGACGTTATAAAAAAATGCTATATAACGTTATATGTTATCAATTAATGCTATATAACGTTATACGTTATAACGTAATACTATATAACGTTATAACATAACACTATGAAACGTTATATGATATAACGTAATACTATATATCGTTATAACGTAACACTATATAACGTTATAACGTAACACTATATAACGTTATACGTTATTAGGTAACACTTTATAACGTTATACGTTATAAAATAATGCTATGTCACGTTATAACGTAACACTATATAACGTTACACGTTATTAGGTAACACTATATAACGTTATATGTTATTTGCTAACACTATATAACGTTATATGTTATAAAAAAATGCTATATAACGTTATATGATATAAAATAATGCTATAAGACGTTATACGATATAACGTAATACTAAACAACGTTATAACGTAACATTATATGCCTTTATGCATTATGAAATAGTACTACATAACGTTATACGATATAACGTAATAATATATAACGTAACACTATATAACGTTATACGTTATTAGGTAACACTTTATAACGTTATACGTTATAAAATAATGATATGTCACGTTATAACGTAACACTATATAACGTTACACGTTATTAGATAACATTGTATAACGTTATATGTTATTAGCTAACACTATATAACGTTAGACGTTCTAAAAAAATGCTATACAACGTTATATGTTATCAATTAATGCTATATAACGTTATACGTTATAACGTAATACTATATAACGTTATAACATAACACTATAAAACGTTATACGATATAACGTAATACTATATATCGTTATAACGTAACACTATATAACGTTATAACGTAACACTATATAACGTTATACGTTATTAGGTAACACTTTATAACGTTATACGTTATAAAATAATGCTATATAACGTTATACGATATAAAATAATGCTATATAACGTTATAACGTAACAATATATAACGTTATAACGTAACACTATATAATGTTACACGTTATTAGGTAACACTATATAACGTTTTATGTTATTTACTAACACTATATAACGTTATACGTTATAAAAAAATGCCATATAACGTTATACGTTATAATATAATACTGTATAACGTTATACGATATAACGTAATACTATATAACGTTATAACGTAACACTATATAACGTTATAACGTAACATTATATACCGTTATGCATTATGAAATAATACTACATAACGTTATACGATATGACGTAATAATATATAACGTAAAACGTAACACTGTATAACGTTATACGTTATTAGGTAACACTTTATAACGTTATACGTTATAAAATAATGCTATGTCACGTTATAACGTAACACTATATAACGTTACACGTTATTAGGTAACACTGTATAACGTTATATGTTATTAGCTAACATTGTATAAAGTTAGACGTTATAAAAAAATGCTATATAACGTTATACGTTATAATATAATACTGTATAACGTTATACGATATAACGTAATACTATATAACGTTATAACATAACACTATAAAACGTTATACGATATAACGTAATACTATATATCGTTATAACGTAACACTATATAACGTTATAACGTAACACTATATAACGTTATACGTTATTAGGTAACACTGTATAACGTTATATGTTATTAGCTAACACTATATAACGTTATACGTTATAAAATAATGCTATATAACGTTATACGATATAACGTAATACTATATAAAGTTATACGTTATAAAATAATGCTATATAACGCTTTACGTTATATCGTAACACTATATAACGTTATAAGTTATAAAATAGCACTTTATTACGTTATACGTTATAACGTAATACTATATAACGTTATAACGTAACACTATATAACGTTATAACGTAACACTATATAACGTTATACGTTATTAGGTAACACTTTATAACGTTATACGTTATAAAATAATGCTATATAACGTTATATGATATAACGTAATACTATATAACGTTATACGTTATAAAATAATGCTATATAACGTTATACGTTACAACGTAACACTATGTAACGTTACACGTTATAAAATAACACTTTATTACGTTATACGTGGTAAGGTAATACTATATAACGTTATAACGTAACACTATATAACGTTATAACGTAACACTATATAACGTTATTAGGTAACACTATATAACGTTATACGATATAAAATAACACTTTATTACGTTATACGTTATAACGAAACACTATATAACGTTATAACGTAACACTATATAACGTTATATGTTATAAAAGTATGCTATATAACGTTATGCGTTATAACGTAACACTATATAACGTTATACGTTATAACGTAACTCTATATAACGTTATACGTTATAACGTAATACTATATAACGTTATAACATAACACTATAAAACGTTATACGATATAACGTAATACTATATATCGTTATAACGTAACACTATATAACGTTATAACGTAACACTATATAACGTTATACGTTATTAGGTAACACTTTATAACGTTATACGTTATAAAATAATGCTATATAACGTTATACGTTATAAAATAATGCTATATAACGTTATAACGTAACACTATATAACGTTATAACGTAACACTATATAACGTTACACGTTATTAGGTAACACTATATAACGTTATATGTTATTTGCTAACACTATATAACGTTATACGATATAAAAAAATGCCATATAACGTTATACGTTATAATATAATACTGTATAACGTTATACGATATAACGTAATACTATATAACGTTATAACGTAACACTATATAACGTTATAACGTAACATTATATGCCGTTATGCATTATGAAATAATACTACATAACGTTATACGATATGACGTAATAATATATAACGTAAAACGTAACACTGTATAACGTTATACGTTACTAGGTAACACTTTATAACGTTATACGTTATAAAATAATGCTATGTCACGTTATAACGTAACACTATATAACGTTACACGTTATTAGGTAACACTGTATAACGTTATATGTTATTAGCTAACACTATATAACGTTAGACGTTATAAAAAAATGCTATACAACGTTATATGTTATAAATTAATGCTATATAACGTTATACGTTATAACGTAATACTATATAACGTTATAATGCAACACTATATAACGTTATAACGTAACATTATATTACGTTATGCGTTGTAAAATAATACTACATAACGTTATACACTATAACGTAACACTGTATAACGTTATAACGTAACATTATATTACGTTATGCATTATGAAATAAGACTAAGTAACGTTATACGATATAACGTAATACTATATAACGTAAAACGTAACACTATATAAAGTTATACGTTATTAGGTAACACTTTATGACGTTATACGTTATAAAATAATGCTATATAACGTCATACGTTATAACGTAATGCTCTATAACGTTATAACATAACCCTATATTACGTTATACGATATAACGTAATACTGTATACCGTTATAACGTAACGCTATATAACGTTACAACGTAACATTATATTACGTTATACGTTATAATATAATACTGTATAAAGTTATACGTTATAACGTAATACTAAATAACGTTATTACGTAAAATTATATCCCGTTATGCATTATGAAATAATACTACACTACGTTATACGATATAACCTAATACTAGATAACGTAAAACGTAACACCATATAACGTTATACGTTATTAGGTATCACTATATAACGTTATACGATATAAAATAACACTTTATTACGTTATACGTTATAACGAAACACTATATAACGTTATAACGTAACACTATATAACGTTATATGTTATAAAAGTATGCTATATAACGTTATGCGTTATAACGTAACACTATATAACGTTATACGTTATAACGTAACTCTATATAACGTTATACGTTATAAAATAATGCTATATAACGTTATACGTTATATCGTAATACTATATAACGTTATAACGTAACACTATATAACTTTATACGATAAAACGTAATAATATATAACGTTATAACGTAACAGTATATAACGTTATATGTTATAAAATAATGCTATATAACGTTATACGTTATAAAATAGCACTTTATTACGTTATACGTTATAACGTAATACTATATAACGTTATAACGTAACACTATATAACGTTATAACGTAACACTATATAACGTTACAACGTAACACTATATAACGTTACACGTTATTAGGTAGCACTATATAGCGTTATATGTTATTTGCTAACACTATATAACGTTATACGTTATAAAAAAATGCTATATAATGTTATACGTTATAAAAAAATGCTATATAACGTTATACGTTATAAAATAATGCTATATAACGTTATACGTTATAAAATAATGCTATATAACGTTATAAGTTATAATATAATACTGTATAACGTTATACTATATAACGTAATACTATTTAACGTTATAACGTACCACTATATAACGTTGTACGTTATAAAATAATGCTATGTAACGTTATAACGTAACACTAACTAACGTTACACGTTATTAGGTAACACTATGTAACGTTATATGTTATTGGCTAACACTATATAACGTTGCACGTTATAAAAAAATGCTATATAACGTTATACGATATAAATTAATGCTATATAACGTTATACGTTATAACGTAATACTATACAACGTTATAACATAACACTATATAACGTTATACGTTATAAAATAATGCTATTTAACGTTATACGTTATAATATAATACTGTAGAGCGTTATACGTTGTAAGGTAATACTATATAACGTAAAACGTAACACGATATAACGTTACACGTTATTAGGTCACACTATATAACGTTATATCCTATAAAATTATGCTATATAACGTTATACGTTGTAACGTAATACTATATAACGTACAACGTAGCACTATATAACTTTAAACGTTATTAGGTAACACTATATAACGTTATACGTTATTAGGTAACACCATATAACGTTATACGTCATTACGTAACACTATATAACGTTATGCGTTATAAAATAATGCTATATAACGTTATAAGTTATAATATAATACTCTATAACGTTATACGTTATAATATAATACTGTATAACGTTATACGTTGTAACGTAATACTTTATAACGTAAAACGTAGCACTCTATAACGTTACACGTTATTAGGTAACACTATATAACGTTATAATGCAACACTATATAACGTTATAACGTAACATTATATTACGTTATGCGTTGTAAAATAATACTACATAACGTTATACGTTATAACGTAAAACTGTATAACGTTATAACGTAACATTATATTACGTTATGCATTATGAAATAAGACTAAGTAACGTTATACGATATAACATAATACTATATAACGTAAAACGTAACACCATATAACGTTATACGTTATTAGGTATCACTATATAACGTTATGCGTTATAAAATAACACTTTATTACGTTATACGTTATAACGAAACACTATATAACGTTATAACGTTACACTATATAACGTTATACGTTATAAAAAAATGCTATATAACGTTATACGTTATAAAAAAATGCTATATAACGTTATACGTTATAAAATAATGCTATATAACGTTATGCGTTATAACCTAACACTATATAACGTTATACGTTATAACGTAACTCTATATAACGTTATACGTTATAAATTAATACTGTATAACGTTCTACGTTATTACGTTATACTATATAACTTTATGGTGTTAGGTTCGGGTTAGGTTCGGGTTAGGTTCGGGTTAGGTTCGGGTTAGGTTCGGGTTAGGTTCGGGTTAGGTTCGGGTTAGGTTCGGGTTAGGTTCGGGTTAGGTTCGGGTTAGGTTCGGGTTAGGTTCGGGTTAGGTTCGGGTTAGGTTCGGGTTAGGTTCGGGTTAGGTTCGGGTTAGGTTCGGGTTAGGTTCGGGTTAGGTTCGGGTTAGGTTCGGGTTAGGTTCGGGTTAGGTTCGGGTTAGGTTCGGGTTAGGTTCGGGTTAGGTTCGGGTTAGGTTCGGGTTAGGTTCGGGTTAGGTTCGGGTTAGGTTCGGGTTAGGTTCGGGTTAGGTTCGGGTTAGGTTCGGGTTAGGTTCGGGTTAGGTTCGGGTTAGGTTCGGGTTAGGTTCGGGTTAGGTTCGGGTTAGGTTCGGGTTAGGTTCGGGTTAGGTTCGGGTTAGGTTCGGGTTAGGTTCGGGTTAGGTTCGGGTTAGGTTCGGGTTAGGTTCGGGTTAGGTTCGGGTTAGGTTCGGGTTAGGTTCGGGTTAGGTTCGGGTTAGGTTCGGGTTAGGTTCGGGTTAGGTTCGGGTTAGGTTCGGGTTAGGTTCGGGTTAGGTTCGGGTTAGGTTCGGGTTAGGTTCGGGTTAGGTTCGGGTTAGGTTCGGGTTAGGTTCGGGTTAGGTTCGGGTTAGGTTCGGGTTAGGTTCGGGTTAGGTTCGGGTTAGGTTCGGGTTAGGTTCGGGTTAGGTTCGGGTTAGGTTCGGGTTAGGTTCGGGTTAGGTTCGGGTTAGGTTCGGGTTAGGTTCGGGTTAGGTTCGGGTTAGGTTCGGGTTAGGTTCGGGTTAGGTTCGGGTTAGGTTCGGGTTAGGTTCGGGTTAGGTTCGGGTTAGGTTCGGGTTAGGTTCGGGTTAGGTTCGGGTTAGGTTCGGGTTAGGTTCGGGTTAGGTTCGGGTTAGGTTCGGGTTAGGTTCGGGTTAGGTTCGGGTTAGGTTCGGGTTAGGTTCGGGTTAGGTTCGGGTTAGGTTCGGGTTAGGTTCGGGTTAGGTTCGGGTTAGGTTCGGGTTAGGTTCGGGTTAGGTTCGGGTTAGGTTCGGGTTAGGTTCGGGTTAGGTTCGGGTTAGGTTCGGGTTAGGTTCGGGTTAGGTTCGGGTTAGGTTCGGGTTAGGTTCGGGTTAGGTTCGGGTTAGGTTCGGGTTAGGTTCGGGTTAGGTTCGGGTTAGGTTCGGGTTAGGTTCGGGTTAGGTTCGGGTTAGGTTCGGGTTAGGTTCGGGTTAGGTTCGGGTTAGGTTCGGGTTAGGTTCGGGTTAGGTTCGGGTTAGGTTCGGGTTAGGTTCGGGTTAGGTTCGGGTTAGGTTCGGGTTAGGTTCGGGTTAGGTTCGGGTTAGGTTCGGGTTAGGTTCGGGTTAGGTTCGGGTTAGGTTCGGGTTAGGTTCGGGTTAGGTTCGGGTTAGGTTCGGGTTAGGTTCGGGTTAGGTTCGGGTTAGGTTCGGGTTAGGTTCGGGTTAGGTTCGGGTTAGGTTCGGGTTAGGTTCGGGTTAGGTTCGGGTTAGGTTCGGGTTAGGTTCGGGTTAGGTTCGGGTTAGGTTCGGGTTAGGTTCGGGTTAGGTTCGGGTTAGGTTCGGGTTAGGTTCGGGTTAGGTTCGGGTTAGGTTAGGTTCGGGTTAGGTTCGGGTTAGGTTCGGGTTAGGTTCGGGTTAGGTTCGGGTTAGGTTCGGGTTAGGTTCGGGTTAGGTTCGGGTTAGGTTCGGGTTAGGTTCGGGTTAGGTTCGGGTTAGGTTCGGGTTAGGTTCGGGTTAGGTTCGGGTTAGGTTCGGGTTAGGTTCGGGTTAGGTTCGGGTTAGGTTCGGGTTAGGTTCGGGTTAGGTTCGGGTTAGGTTCGGGTTAGGTTCGGGTTAGGTTCGGGTTAGGTTCGGGTTAGGTTCGGGTTAGGTTCGGGTTAGGTTCGGGTTAGGTTCGGGTTAGGTTCGGGTTAGGTTCGGGTTAGGTTCGGGTTAGGTTCGGGTTAGGTTCGGGTTAGGTTCGGGTTAGGTTCGGGTTAGGTTCGGGTTAGGTTCGGGTTAGGTTCGGGTTAGGTTCGGGTTAGGTTCGGGTTAGGTTCGGGTTAGGTTCGGGTTAGGTTCGGGTTAGGTTCGGGTTAGGTTCGGGTTAGGTTCGGGTTAGGTTCGGGTTAGGTTCGGGTTAGGTTCGGGTTAGGTTCGGGTTAGGTTCGGGTTAGGTTCGGGTTAGGTTCGGGTTAGGTTCGGGTTAGGTTCGGGTTAGGTTCGGGTTAGGTTCGGGTTAGGTTCGGGTTAGGTTCGGGTTAGGTTCGGGTTAGGTTCGGGTTAGGTTCGGGTTAGGTTCGGGTTAGGTTCGGGTTAGGTTCGGGTTAGGTTCGGGTTAGGTTCGGGTTAGGTTCGGGTTAGGTTCGGGTTAGGTTCGGGTTAGGTTCGGGTTAGGTTCGGGTTAGGTTCGGGTTAGGTTCGGGTTAGGTTCGGGTTAGGTTCGGGTTAGGTTCGGGTTAGGTTCGGGTTAGGTTCGGGTTAGGTTCGGGTTAGGTTCGGGTTAGGTTCGGGTTAGGTTCGGGTTAGGTTCGGGTTAGGTTCGGGTTAGGTTCGGGTTAGGTTCGGGTTAGGTTCGGGTTAGGTTCGGGTTAGGTTCGGGTTAGGTTCGGGTTAGGTTCGGGTTAGGTTCGGGTTAGGTTCGGGTTAGGTTCGGGTTAGGTTCGGGTTAGGTTCGGGTTAGGTTCGGGTTAGGTTCGGGTTAGGTTCGGGTTAGGTTCGGGTTAGGTTCGGGTTAGGTTCGGGTTAGGTTCGGGTTAGGTTCGGGTTAGGTTCGGGTTAGGTTCGGGTTAGGTTCGGGTTAGGTTCGGGTTAGGTTCGGGTTAGGTTCGGGTTAGGTTCGGGTTAGGTTCGGGTTAGGTTCGGGTTAGGTTCGGGTTAGGTTCGGGTTAGGTTCGGGTTAGGTTCGGGTTAGGTTCGGGTTAGGTTCGGGTTAGGTTCGGGTTAGGTTCGGGTTAGGTTCGGGTTAGGTTCGGGTTAGGTTCGGGTTAGGTTCGGGTTAGGTTCGGGTTAGGTTCGGGTTAGGTTCGGGTTAGGTTCGGGTTAGGTTCGGGTTAGGTTCGGGTTAGGTTCGGGTTAGGTTCGGGTTAGGTTCGGGTTAGGTTCGGGTTAGGTTCGGGTTAGGTTCGGGTTAGGTTCGGGTTAGGTTCGGGTTAGGTTCGGGTTAGGTTCGGGTTAGGTTCGGGTTAGGTTCGGGTTAGGTTCGGGTTAGGTTCGGGTTAGGTTCGGGTTAGGTTCGGGTTAGGTTCGGGTTAGGTTCGGGTTAGGTTCGGGTTAGGTTCGGGTTAGGTTCGGGTTAGGTTCGGGTTAGGTTCGGGTTAGGTTCGGGTTAGGTTCGGGTTAGGTTCGGGTTAGGTTCGGGTTAGGTTCGGGTTAGGTTCGGGTTAGGTTCGGGTTAGGTTCGGGTTAGGTTCGGGTTAGGTTCGGGTTAGGTTCGGGTTAGGTTCGGGTTAGGTTCGGGTTAGGTTCGGGTTAGGTTCGGGTTAGGTTCGGGTTAGGTTCGGGTTAGGTTCGGGTTAGGTTCGGGTTAGGTTCGGGTTAGGTTCGGGTTAGGTTCGGGTTAGGTTCGGGTTAGGTTCGGGTTAGGTTCGGGTTAGGTTCGGGTTAGGTTCGGGTTAGGTTCGGGTTAGGTTCGGGTTAGGTTCGGGTTAGGTTCGGGTTAGGTTCGGGTTAGGTTCGGGTTAGGTTCGGGTTAGGTTCGGGTTAGGTTCGGGTTAGGTTCGGGTTAGGTTCGGGTTAGGTTCGGGTTAGGTTCGGGTTAGGTTCGGGTTAGGTTCGGGTTAGGTTCGGGTTAGGTTCGGGTTAGGTTCGGGTTAGGTTCGGGTTAGGTTCGGGTTAGGTTCGGGTTAGGTTCGGGTTAGGTTCGGGTTAGGTTCGGGTTAGGTTCGGGTTAGGTTCGGGTTAGGTTCGGGTTAGGTTCGGGTTAGGTTCGGGTTAGGTTCGGGTTAGGTTCGGGTTAGGTTCGGGTTAGGTTCGGGTTAGGTTCGGGTTAGGTTCGGGTTAGGTTCGGGTTAGGTTCGGGTTAGGTTCGGGTTAGGTTCGGGTTAGGTTCGGGTTAGGTTCGGGTTAGGTTCGGGTTAGGTTCGGGTTAGGTTCGGGTTAGGTTCGGGTTAGGTTCGGGTTAGGTTCGGGTTAGGTTCGGGTTAGGTTCGGGTTAGGTTCGGGTTAGGTTCGGGTTAGGTTCGGGTTAGGTTCGGGTTAGGTTCGGGTTAGGTTCGGGTTAGGTTCGGGTTAGGTTCGGGTTAGGTTCGGGTTAGGTTCGGGTTAGGTTCGGGTTAGGTTCGGGTTAGGTTCGGGTTAGGTTCGGGTTAGGTTCGGGTTAGGTTCGGGTTAGGTTCGGGTTAGGTTCGGGTTAGGTTCGGGTTAGGTTCGGGTTAGGTTCGGGTTAGGTTCGGGTTAGGTTCGGGTTAGGTTCGGGTTAGGTTCGGGTTAGGTTCGGGTTAGGTTCGGGTTAGGTTCGGGTTAGGTTCGGGTTAGGTTCGGGTTAGGTTCGGGTTAGGTTCGGGTTAGGTTCGGGTTAGGTTCGGGTTAGGTTCGGGTTAGGTTCGGGTTAGGTTCGGGTTAGGTTCGGGTTAGGTTCGGGTTAGGTTCGGGTTAGGTTCGGGTTAGGTTCGGGTTAGGTTCGGGTTAGGTTCGGGTTAGGTTCGGGTTAGGTTCGGGTTAGGTTCGGGTTAGGTTCGGGTTAGGTTCGGGTTAGGTTCGGGTTAGGTTCGGGTTAGGTTCGGGTTAGGTTCGGGTTAGGTTCGGGTTAGGTTCGGGTTAGGTTCGGGTTAGGTTCGGGTTAGGTTCGGGTTAGGTTCGGGTTAGGTTCGGGTTAGGTTCGGGTTAGGTTCGGGTTAGGTTCGGGTTAGGTTCGGGTTAGGTTCGGGTTAGGTTCGGGTTAGGTTCGGGTTAGGTTCGGGTTAGGTTCGGGTTAGGTTCGGGTTAGGTTCGGGTTAGGTTCGGGTTAGGTTCGGGTTAGGTTCGGGTTAGGTTCGGGTTAGGTTCGGGTTAGGTTCGGGTTAGGTTCGGGTTAGGTTCGGGTTAGGTTCGGGTTAGGTTCGGGTTAGGTTCGGGTTAGGTTCGGGTTAGGTTCGGGTTAGGTTCGGGTTAGGTTCGGGTTAGGTTCGGGTTAGGTTCGGGTTAGGTTCGGGTTAGGTTCGGGTTAGGTTCGGGTTAGGTTCGGGTTAGGTTCGGGTTAGGTTCGGGTTAGGTTCGGGTTAGGTTCGGGTTAGGTTCGGGTTAGGTTCGGGTTAGGTTCGGGTTAGGTTCGGGTTAGGTTCGGGTTAGGTTCGGGTTAGGTTCGGGTTAGGTTCGGGTTAGGTTCGGGTTAGGTTCGGGTTAGGTTCGGGTTAGGTTCGGGTTAGGTTCGGGTTAGGTTCGGGTTAGGTTCGGGTTAGGTTCGGGTTAGGTTCGGGTTAGGTTCGGGTTAGGTTCGGGTTAGGTTCGGGTTAGGTTCGGGTTAGGTTCGGGTTAGGTTCGGGTTAGGTTCGGGTTAGGTTCGGGTTAGGTTCGGGTTAGGTTCGGGTTAGGTTCGGGTTAGGTTCGGGTTAGGTTCGGGTTAGGTTCGGGTTAGGTTCGGGTTAGGTTCGGGTTAGGTTCGGGTTAGGTTCGGGTTAGGTTCGGGTTAGGTTCGGGTTAGGTTCGGGTTAGGTTCGGGTTAGGTTCGGGTTAGGTTCGGGTTAGGTTCGGGTTAGGTTCGGGTTAGGTTCGGGTTAGGTTCGGGTTAGGTTCGGGTTAGGTTCGGGTTAGGTTCGGGTTAGGTTCGGGTTAGGTTCGGGTTAGGTTCGGGTTAGGTTCGGGTTAGGTTCGGGTTAGGTTCGGGTTAGGTTCGGGTTAGGTTCGGGTTAGGTTCGGGTTAGGTTCGGGTTAGGTTCGGGTTAGGTTCGGGTTAGGTTCGGGTTAGGTTCGGGTTAGGTTCGGGTTAGGTTCGGGTTAGGTTCGGGTTAGGTTCGGGTTAGGTTCGGGTTAGGTTCGGGTTAGGTTCGGGTTAGGTTCGGGTTAGGTTCGGGTTAGGTTCGGGTTAGGTTCGGGTTAGGTTCGGGTTAGGTTCGGGTTAGGTTCGGGTTAGGTTCGGGTTAGGTTCGGGTTAGGTTCGGGTTAGGTTCGGGTTAGGTTCGGGTTAGGTTCGGGTTAGGTTCGGGTTAGGTTCGGGTTAGGTTCGGGTTAGGTTCGGGTTAGGTTCGGGTTAGGTTCGGGTTAGGTTCGGGTTAGGTTCGGGTTAGGTTCGGGTTAGGTTCGGGTTAGGTTCGGGTTAGGTTCGGGTTAGGTTCGGGTTAGGTTCGGGTTAGGTTCGGGTTAGGTTCGGGTTAGGTTCGGGTTAGGTTCGGGTTAGGTTCGGGTTAGGTTCGGGTTAGGTTCGGGTTAGGTTCGGGTTAGGTTCGGGTTAGGTTCGGGTTAGGTTCGGGTTAGGTTCGGGTTAGGTTCGGGTTAGGTTCGGGTTAGGTTCGGGTTAGGTTCGGGTTAGGTTCGGGTTAGGTTCGGGTTAGGTTCGGGTTAGGTTCGGGTTAGGTTCGGGTTAGGTTCGGGTTAGGTTCGGGTTAGGTTCGGGTTAGGTTCGGGTTAGGTTCGGGTTAGGTTCGGGTTAGGTTCGGGTTAGGTTCGGGTTAGGTTCGGGTTAGGTTCGGGTTAGGTTCGGGTTAGGTTCGGGTTAGGTTCGGGTTAGGTTCGGGTTAGGTTCGGGTTAGGTTCGGGTTAGGTTCGGGTTAGGTTCGGGTTAGGTTCGGGTTAGGTTCGGGTTAGGTTCGGGTTAGGTTCGGGTTAGGTTCGGGTTAGGTTCGGGTTAGGTTCGGGTTAGGTTCGGGTTAGGTTCGGGTTAGGTTCGGGTTAGGTTCGGGTTAGGTTCGGGTTAGGTTCGGGTTAGGTTCGGGTTAGGTTCGGGTTAGGTTCGGGTTAGGTTCGGGTTAGGTTCGGGTTAGGTTCGGGTTAGGTTCGGGTTAGGTTCGGGTTAGGTTCGGGTTAGGTTCGGGTTAGGTTCGGGTTAGGTTCGGGTTAGGTTCGGGTTAGGTTCGGGTTAGGTTCGGGTTAGGTTCGGGTTAGGTTCGGGTTAGGTTCGGGTTAGGTTCGGGTTAGGTTCGGGTTAGGTTCGGGTTAGGTTCGGGTTAGGTTCGGGTTAGGTTCGGGTTAGGTTCGGGTTAGGTTCGGGTTAGGTTCGGGTTAGGTTCGGGTTAGGTTCGGGTTAGGTTCGGGTTAGGTTCGGGTTAGGTTCGGGTTAGGTTCGGGTTAGGTTCGGGTTAGGTTCGGGTTAGGTTCGGGTTAGGTTCGGGTTAGGTTCGGGTTAGGTTCGGGTTAGGTTCGGGTTAGGTTCGGGTTAGGTTCGGGTTAGGTTCGGGTTAGGTTCGGGTTAGGTTCGGGTTAGGTTCGGGTTAGGTTCGGGTTAGGTTCGGGTTAGGTTCGGGTTAGGTTCGGGTTAGGTTCGGGTTAGGTTCGGGTTAGGTTCGGGTTAGGTTCGGGTTAGGTTCGGGTTAGGTTCGGGTTAGGTTCGGGTTAGGTTCGGGTTAGGTTCGGGTTAGGTTCGGGTTAGGTTCGGGTTAGGTTCGGGTTAGGTTCGGGTTAGGTTCGGGTTAGGTTCGGGTTAGGTTCGGGTTAGGTTCGGGTTAGGTTCGGGTTAGGTTCGGGTTAGGTTCGGGTTAGGTTCGGGTTAGGTTCGGGTTAGGTTCGGGTTAGGTTCGGGTTAGGTTCGGGTTAGGTTCGGGTTAGGTTCGGGTTAGGTTCGGGTTAGGTTCGGGTTAGGTTCGGGTTAGGTTCGGGTTAGGTTCGGGTTAGGTTCGGGTTAGGTTCGGGTTAGGTTCGGGTTAGGTTCGGGTTAGGTTCGGGTTAGGTTCGGGTTAGGTTCGGGTTAGGTTCGGGTTAGGTTCGGGTTAGGTTCGGGTTAGGTTCGGGTTAGGTTCGGGTTAGGTTCGGGTTAGGTTCGGGTTAGGTTCGGGTTAGGTTCGGGTTAGGTTCGGGTTAGGTTCGGGTTAGGTTCGGGTTAGGTTCGGGTTAGGTTCGGGTTAGGTTCGGGTTAGGTTCGGGTTAGGTTCGGGTTAGGTTCGGGTTAGGTTCGGGTTAGGTTCGGGTTAGGTTCGGGTTAGGTTCGGGTTAGGTTCGGGTTAGGTTCGGGTTAGGTTCGGGTTAGGTTCGGGTTAGGTTCGGGTTAGGTTCGGGTTAGGTTCGGGTTAGGTTCGGGTTAGGTTCGGGTTAGGTTCGGGTTAGGTTCGGGTTAGGTTCGGGTTAGGTTCGGGTTAGGTTCGGGTTAGGTTCGGGTTAGGTTCGGGTTAGGTTCGGGTTAGGTTCGGGTTAGGTTCGGGTTAGGTTCGGGTTAGGTTCGGGTTAGGTTCGGGTTAGGTTCGGGTTAGGTTCGGGTTAGGTTCGGGTTAGGTTCGGGTTAGGTTCGGGTTAGGTTCGGGTTAGGTTCGGGTTAGGTTCGGGTTAGGTTCGGGTTAGGTTCGGGTTAGGTTCGGGTTAGGTTCGGGTTAGGTTCGGGTTAGGTTCGGGTTAGGTTCGGGTTAGGTTCGGGTTAGGTTCGGGTTAGGTTCGGGTTAGGTTCGGGTTAGGTTCGGGTTAGGTTCGGGTTAGGTTCGGGTTAGGTTCGGGTTAGGTTCGGGTTAGGTTCGGGTTAGGTTCGGGTTAGGTTCGGGTTAGGTTCGGGTTAGGTTCGGGTTAGGTTCGGGTTAGGTTCGGGTTAGGTTCGGGTTAGGTTCGGGTTAGGTTCGGGTTAGGTTCGGGTTAGGTTCGGGTTAGGTTCGGGTTAGGTTCGGGTTAGGTTCGGGTTAGGTTCGGGTTAGGTTCGGGTTAGGTTCGGGTTAGGTTCGGGTTAGGTTCGGGTTAGGTTCGGGTTAGGTTCGGGTTAGGTTCGGGTTAGGTTCGGGTTAGGTTCGGGTTAGGTTCGGGTTAGGTTCGGGTTAGGTTCGGGTTAGGTTCGGGTTAGGTTCGGGTTAGGTTCGGGTTAGGTTCGGGTTAGGTTCGGGTTAGGTTCGGGTTAGGTTCGGGTTAGGTTCGGGTTAGGTTCGGGTTAGGTTCGGGTTAGGTTCGGGTTAGGTTCGGGTTAGGTTCGGGTTAGGTTCGGGTTAGGTTCGGGTTAGGTTCGGGTTAGGTTCGGGTTAGGTTCGGGTTAGGTTCGGGTTAGGTTCGGGTTAGGTTCGGGTTAGGTTCGGGTTAGGTTCGGGTTAGGTTCGGGTTAGGTTCGGGTTAGGTTCGGGTTAGGTTCGGGTTAGGTTCGGGTTAGGTTCGGGTTAGGTTCGGGTTAGGTTCGGGTTAGGTTCGGGTTAGGTTCGGGTTAGGTTCGGGTTAGGTTCGGGTTAGGTTCGGGTTAGGTTCGGGTTAGGTTCGGGTTAGGTTCGGGTTAGGTTCGGGTTAGGTTCGGGTTAGGTTCGGGTTAGGTTCGGGTTAGGTTCGGGTTAGGTTCGGGTTAGGTTCGGGTTAGGTTCGGGTTAGGTTCGGGTTAGGTTCGGGTTAGGTTCGGGTTAGGTTCGGGTTAGGTTCGGGTTAGGTTCGGGTTAGGTTCGGGTTAGGTTCGGGTTAGGTTCGGGTTAGGTTCGGGTTAGGTTCGGGTTAGGTTCGGGTTAGGTTCGGGTTAGGTTCGGGTTAGGTTCGGGTTAGGTTCGGGTTAGGTTCGGGTTAGGTTCGGGTTAGGTTCGGGTTAGGTTCGGGTTAGGTTCGGGTTAGGTTCGGGTTAGGTTCGGGTTAGGTTCGGGTTAGGTTCGGGTTAGGTTCGGGTTAGGTTCGGGTTAGGTTCGGGTTAGGTTCGGGTTAGGTTCGGGTTAGGTTCGGGTTAGGTTCGGGTTAGGTTCGGGTTAGGTTCGGGTTAGGTTCGGGTTAGGTTCGGGTTAGGTTCGGGTTAGGTTCGGGTTAGGTTCGGGTTAGGTTCGGGTTAGGTTCGGGTTAGGTTCGGGTTAGGTTCGGGTTAGGTTCGGGTTAGGTTCGGGTTAGGTTCGGGTTAGGTTCGGGTTAGGTTCGGGTTAGGTTCGGGTTAGGTTCGGGTTAGGTTCGGGTTAGGTTCGGGTTAGGTTCGGGTTAGGTTCGGGTTAGGTTCGGGTTAGGTTCGGGTTAGGTTCGGGTTAGGTTCGGGTTAGGTTCGGGTTAGGTTCGGGTTAGGTTCGGGTTAGGTTCGGGTTAGGTTCGGGTTAGGTTCGGGTTAGGTTCGGGTTAGGTTCGGGTTAGGTTCGGGTTAGGTTCGGGTTAGGTTCGGGTTAGGTTCGGGTTAGGTTCGGGTTAGGTTCGGGTTAGGTTCGGGTTAGGTTCGGGTTAGGTTCGGGTTAGGTTCGGGTTAGGTTCGGGTTAGGTTCGGGTTAGGTTCGGGTTAGGTTCGGGTTAGGTTCGGGTTAGGTTAGGTTGGGTTAGGTTCGGGTTAGGTTCGGGTTAGGTTCGGGTTAGGTTCGGGTTAGGTTCGGGTTAGGTTCGGGTTAGGTTCGGGTTAGGTTCGGGTTAGGTTCGGGTTAGGTTCGGGTTAGGTTCGGGTTAGGTTCGGGTTAGGTTCGGGTTAGGTTCGGGTTAGGTTCGGGTTAGGTTCGGGTTAGGTTCGGGTTAGGTTCGGGTTAGGTTCGGGTTAGGTTCGGGTTAGGTTCGGGTTAGGTTCGGGTTAGGTTCGGGTTAGGTTCGGGTTAGGTTCGGGTTAGGTTCGGGTTAGGTTCGGGTTAGGTTCGGGTTAGGTTCGGGTTAGGTTCGGGTTAGGTTCGGGTTAGGTTCGGGTTAGGTTCGGGTTAGGTTCGGGTTAGGTTCGGGTTAGGTTCGGGTTAGGTTCGGGTTAGGTTCGGGTTAGGTTCGGGTTAGGTTCGGGTTAGGTTCGGGTTAGGTTCGGGTTAGGTTCGGGTTAGGTTCGGGTTAGGTTCGGGTTAGGTTCGGGTTA